>JABBWL010000096.1:0-259856 GCA_016758765.1 Suillus cothurnatus
AATATACAAAAATCAAGCACGGAATGCAGCTATAGCTATCAATCTAGCACGAATATGGTTCTTGAAATCTGTCCACCGCGCCGAGAGCTCTTCGTCAGTTGTGATATGGTCTTGAATATACGTCATTAGCGATGTGTATGTAGGTTTGAAAAGTACCCCAAAATCAATTGATACTCCCAACTGCCCACTTGCTAGCTCCTGTAGAGTACACTCCACGGCCGTCACAGCTGTACAAAACACTGAATCATCAAGTTCTGTAATGTAAGGCATGTAGCCAAGTTTTAAGATGGCGTCTACAGCGACGGTTGATATGACGCAGTTTTCGAATGGATACATCTTGCCGACTCCGCAATCACCCCGAGTTATTCCCGAATATGTACTTGAGTGGGAATGCAGGATTGTCGATGAGGTCCTTCACCTTATCAATCTGATAGAGTGGTTCGGAAGCTTCCGACCAGATTGGGAGACAAAGACCATACCCGATTGGAGCCACAGCACGGGTGATTTTCTTGCAGGTCGACATGATATCCGCAGACAGTGGTACTGTGAACGACTTGTAGAACTCGGTGACATTTTCAGCACTCCATTGACTTCTGTACTCTTGTGGAAGGTTCAGATACTCTTCAAAATCAACGTAGGTACTGTAACTTACCATCATCGTATACATTTGCTGCCGAAGTCAATTCTTCCTGAGCCGCAGTCTTTCTCTCTTGCTCAGTCAAGAATGGACATGAACTGAGTGCGGATCGAATCAGTGTCCCATGTGCATCTTCAAAATTCTTCGATGAGTTCAGACCTTGTTGCTGTATTGTAAAGCATTATACGAGATCGTCGCAAGGGTTACCGTGGACGGAGCAGTATCCGAAGCACCCTGAAATTCATTAGTAAGTAATGCTTTATAAATAATATTATAATCGCCCACCTGAGCGCTAGTTAGACACCTCAACTTTGTTCATGCACGTGGGTATGGCCAAAACTTGATTTCTAACGGCTTTTCCGATGGTTGGTGACTGTGTGATCCAGATGGACGTGAAGGAGGAGGCGAAAGCTCCCTGAGGTGGAATGTATCTCCGAGAGGTAACCACTCATTGAGACCTGGCAGCTCTCCAAGAGGTGGAATATCCTCTGAGCCTGGTGCCAAAGTAGATAACCCATCAACAGACACGATGGGCGGAGGAAATGAATGAAAGTACTGAGAAGGAGATGGGTGCGATGGCACAGAATCCTGGTAAGGGATAGCGGAAGGATTGTATATCGGGTGATACCCTGCAGCGGATCGAGGGTGAACTGAAACGGTCATCGATGAATAACATTGATGGATCTTTCAGCACCGACCACAGTTTCAGGATCATAATGATCGGGAAGGTTTGTGTAAATCAATGAAGTTGGGATCTGGAAAAGGGTGTGCAGACTGGGAGGCATAACCAGGAAAATTAGGGTTTGAAAATGGTGCATTGGGAAATAATGCCGCTGGTGTCTGGTCCAGAGCTCTGGCCTGGGGTGAGGAAAGGGTCATGACTCTGGTCCGCTTGCGCATTTACAAAGTAATACGAGTTTAAATTACCATCATGATGTGGCTGCGGGCTGGTAGTCCAGATCAGAGCCGCTGGCAGCCAGAGGATAGCTGGGATGACTCGCCTGATGACTCAGGTCATTGTCATCAAGCAGGGGTCGACGGGCTGCCTGCCATATGAGTACATTGAGTCCGGGAAGTCTAGCATCAACAGCAACGGCACCCCGTAAGTTATATTGTGGCTATCTGTGCTTCAAAAATTCAGATTCAGTCTGGTCTGACAAGTGGCGGTTTCGATGAATGCGTTTGCTAATTAGAACCGTGCAACCCAACAATGAGGCATGGGTGCTAAAATAGAGATACCTAATTATGCTTTCAACATCGGCACAATTTAATGATATATTCAATTCCCTTGCACTGCAGGGTGGAAAGTTTGGGGCAACACCTTCAAATTACCATTGGGCATAGGGTTGCCACGTGACAAATCGATATAAAAGTACTGGAATTTGGGGTAAGTTTCATGCCAAGGAGTTGTAATGAAACGCATTGTATCTCATTTTGATCATCAAGTTCCATAGTGAAGCGCATCGGACTGAATGATAATCGGAGAATCCCTTGCAAGCTCATCGATTATGATTATCAGTAAGGCTCAAGGAGCTTGAAATTGGAAGGACCTGGCGAGTCATCTGAGTCATGTCATGGTCACGCAGGCCTGCTATGCATAGATTGAATATATATGCCAAACAAAAACCAAAGTAGAATACTTTTCTTTAACGAGGTTATCTCCATTCAAATCTATGGTGTGCACTATTCGGCTGCAATGCACATTAAATTGTGCAATGTCAGAGAGGAGCGAAAAGAAAGTAGGTAACACACGTAAATCAGCAGATAAGTTAATAGGGCCCTCAAGTCACCCAGCTGGAAGCCGCTTGCAAAGTTGCCAGTGAGAACATTTTCGCATACTCCCAAGCCAAATTTAGGCTAAGTTTACAGATTCCTGTGATAGTGGCAAGCCACAATAAATCAGCACAGCTCGTACTATTACTCTGCTTCGGAGAAATATCACCTGAACAACCAGTCTAAGCTCAGGGAAGTGTGGAGTCAACTGTATGAAAAGGGGTCTATGGTGATCGGTGTATTCTCGTGGTCGGCGACATATCTCGTGAACAAGTCACAGCGGCAATCCGGGTCAAAAATGTGGTGAGGTGTGTCTAGAAAACTAGCGCAGACAGATTAATTAGTCAAAAAAACATGCCTTGGAAGTGCACGTATGAATAAATCACAATCTACCTAAATACAGGCTAAGAAGATATCTGGTAGCCCATATGCCGACAGTCTGAGAGCCTGATGGGCTTCGAACCCAGCATCTTCCTCTCCCAAACGCTGAACATTTGAGTCAGCACTGAAACTTCAACCGTAAAGCTCAACTACTTATACCTCAGAAGATAGCTCTCAAAAACATATTAAAATGGCCATGATGGACTCAGATAGAGGTGTACGGATGACTAGTCGGTATTGGTGCCACCACGAACATTAAACGTTCCTGCTGAAGAAGATTTTAGCACGCGACAGCTTATATGGATCAAATTGGGAGACTTACCATGCAAAGTGACTGTGAACACTAGTAGGGGCGACTCATTCGACAAAATCCCATTGGTTGAAGTCAGGACTTTGACTTGGATTGACGAGACTGTTTATGACACTGCAACGTCGTCCTGGTCGAGTTGACCATGTTTTAAAGAATGCAGCAACTACTCTGGGCTGCCAACCTGCACACTGATTTGTCGAACAATATACAAGCGGTAGCTTGTAGCAAAAGGAAGTACATACATTTGATCCAGAACGAGGTGGATATCGATCTTGACTTGTTTGAGGTCTGTATGACACAGGACGCAAGGAATCAGAATGCTTGTAAATAGTAGTTAACTTACTAGGTTCAAGTTAGTAGTTAATGGTGACTGTATTAGTCATCTTCGGGTTTCTCCTCCACTGAGTCTCCTATACCATCCATGTCACTTTCAAATGTTGCATGTTGAATCCTCCTGGAAATGCTGGAGTCCCATGCTATCTGTTGGCATGCCTCTGTGCTCCACCGTGACAGGCGCACATTGTTGTTGAGCAATGCAGTCACCAGCTTGAGTAGCAATGAAGGGGCAATCAGAATATTGATGGTGAGTGAGTCGAGTCGGTGTGCGCTTACTAGTACCTTGACTATAGATCTGACCTGTGTCATTTGACAAATTTCAACTTGAACTTCAATCTGACCTGGAGAGTTTGGCTTCTAACCGTGACGTGGACTCCATCAGTTGTTGACCAGACTTGGAGTCAAGCGGCTACACACTCACTGCTGGCAGAACCCTTTGGTCAATAATTGAAAGGTGTCAACCTTGAGCAAAAGGTCAGCATCATCATTGGTGCATTAAGTGGCATATGATAGCGTACACACCAATCCGGATAGTGCTTTGTCCAGATTCAAGCCTGACTCGGAGTCTGCTTTTCTTTTCTGGTCGTCATTTTGTTTTTTCGTTGCCATCTTTCCCATCATACTATTCACTGCATCGACTCAGGCTTTTATTCTCTTGTGATCCACAGCTCACCGTCTTTCATAGCTCATGGGCCTCTACACGGTCACCAGTACAATGATCATAGTCGTGCACCTGAACAATGCAAATGACACTTTATTCAATTCACTCTGAGTTGGAGCCAAGGCAGTGGTGTGTTTTAAAGTATGAAGTCGAGTCTGCCATGTCAATTTTTTTTACCAGACACTAAGCATAATCCGAAAGCTACACACCATCACTGTAAATCAATGTTCGCCCCAACTACTGTTTCTGGGCTATCTGAGTAACTGCCATTTATTTATCCCGCCCTTTTTGTTGTTCTTCATTGTACGCAATCACATCAAGGACCATCTGCCACTCGGTACTGGTTTTCTCCAGGCAGATGCGCTTGACAGCTGGCATGTCATTCCGAGCCGGAAATGGTACGTTCTCTTTGTCAACAGTGTCAACACCTCCAATCTTCCTCTTGCGAGTCTGACAGGTACTACTGCTAGCGGTGCAAGATACTGCAACTTTACAACCAAAGTTAGGACAAGCCACAGCGCCCCCCTTCTGACTTTCATTAGTACAGTTAAAACACGCGGCTGCAGACACCTACTGTCATCCTTATTGCAGCGGCTTCCTGACTTTCTGACTCAGACATCTTCTTCCTCTGCGACAAAGACACTAGTGAGGCTGTTGTAACAGACGTATTCAAAGGAGCGCTTAGTACATCAACATGGGCATAGTCAAGCATAGCGTCAGTTGGGGAGTTGATGAGTCAGGCATTCAGACCTTAGGGGTGAGCCTTTATATCAGTTATGTGATTGGTGACGTGCTACGTTAGGGCAGAGACTCCGAAATCATATACACATACTCAAGTAGGCGTATCGCTCAAAATAATTTTGGCTACCCTATTCCTGGACCTGAAGCCTGAGTAAGGTTCTTAGACGCAGTTCCCCATCTTGGTATGTGCTAAATTAATTCCCATTTTGGATATGTATTGAGTTCCCATATTTGGTTTGTGCCATCAAAGCGACAAGAGAGGTTAAAGCTATCGCCACGAGCTCCAGGACGTTTAAACTCCGATAGGCCTATTTACCAAACCCTTACACACGCCAGTAGTAGCACTCCAAGCTAAAGACCCCACAAGTTGAAAAATCATGAACTTCAAGCCAGTGGCACCATCTTCCAGCAATGAACTTCAAGCTGAAAGCTCCTGTGTATACCCCTCTACACCTCTTCAGCATCGTTGCTATCTTTCCACTGCCAGCACTCCCAGCTATCATTCAAGTTCTCCTTCAGGCTCTCCCTTAGTTTCTACAACAGGTATGAATAACTCATTTTTCACTGGCGGATAGGCTCATGAAAACAATGGCAGCCGGCACCACATCAGATGCAGATGATGATATATTTCCTCTAACGCTTAATTCCAAGAGTTCATCATTTGTCGTTAATGATGGAGTTGGGCCGCAGACTCTACATTATCCTGAGAGTGAATGTGGCGATCTTCCCCATCGCAGGACCACATCCTTTGAAGACCAATGTCTTTTTGAACGATTGTCAGGCAGATCTGTCGATGTTAATGATACATCGGAAGCCATCAGCGAGAAGGTAGGAATTGTTTCGAACACATCTATCAGTTCTGACAATGTGCGTCACATTCAGGTTAAGGATGCGTATATGAATACTTTGCAAGGGCTGAGCCCAGCTTCTTTCCAATGCGCTATCCACTACATGGAAGCTGTTCGTGAACGCCACCGCATGCTCTACTACGGTGCATGTTGGGAAGTCTCAGAACATGCAAGGTGGGAAGCTCTTGCCCGCTCCATGCGTAAAGATTCAAAAAAAGACTACATGAAGGCAGAGCAAGAAGTGCAGTTTCTACTAGAAATCTTAGGCCAACGTGTGGCATTGACTTGTCATCCCGTTGCGAATTGTTCCGCTGAAGTCCATGACAACAGCAGGACTTCTGTCCATTGGACTGACGCTGTACTCTTCATCTTAAATGGTGCAAAAGAGATGCGCCCTGCGGAAAACTGGTGTGTGCTACTTTAGATATCATTTCTGGTCACTTACATGCTTGTAGAGGTTGTCCAGAGTGTAGATTACTGTGCATGAAGAATATATCAATTATTTCTTGTGCACTGCCTGTTGTACCGTTACAATTTCGAACTCACCCTACAATGCTAGTACTATCATTGAACCATGTAACGCAGGAAGCCTGATTTTGCAATAACTAGTCTTGCCTGTCAGTCACCTTTGAACAAGTTGTTACCGATATTTCTGATCTACTCTCGAGTATGGAGCTGGGGACTCTGAGTCCGCTTGCCCTAAACATGAGACCTCCCACCTAAGCATAGATTAATTCATCAAAAATACATCCATGCTACTAGTACTGGTTGCAACTTGGAAGGTGTCCTCTACAGAGTGCCATGCACTTTCATCAAATGTTTTGGATTAGTGTATTCTTCTTCCTTCAAGTTCTGATGGTGTCTTGTAATGCTCCGGGCTGCTCCTGGGAGAGGACCATGAATAATCGAGTGCTCAGTAAGCATTGCGCATCCTGTTATTTTTTTAAGAGAGCCAGTCACCTGGTGAGTTGGAAGCGTCAAGATCGTGCGAAGGAGGCATTCATAAAGCTTTCCAAAGCAAGCACCTCCCAGTCAGTTTTGGTGAGTGACTCCTTGCTAAACCTCCAGTACTAAAGTTCTCAACTTTTGCAGGGGCTCGGAATCCTGGTTGTCAACCATGCAATAAGGGACCATCCAACTCTGAAACCAATTGCCCCTTGCAGACTCCCTAGGTCAATTTCTATGGCCCACGGTTTAGGTAGCGCGTCCAGTCTTGTAGACTCACATCACACCCTTGGCCCAGACTCGGAGAAACCACAAATAGACCAATTCAATGTTGAGATGGGGAGTAGTTCTGGCACTGACTATCATGATTCAGGTTTGTGTCCCCTTGGATGTCCACTCTGTGATGTTCACAGATTATTCTTAACATTCCAGAGGAGCGCGGCGCACTCTTAATGGGACGAATTCCAAGATTTCTCGATAATGTTGAGCCCTCACCGGATGATCTTAATCATTCAGATAGTGCAGGTATTCCATTGAAGGCACTAAGTGACTGCTGCTCACGCAATCACTCTCTCGATGTGAGATCAACAATGCTGCTGGTGAGGCAGAATGTTGGGTCTTGCTGCACCTAGGCTGCTATGCCTGAGACAGATGCGTTCGACCCTAAAGGGGACTGCTACTGCACACATAACCAGATATATGAGAGACCCTTGTAGTCTGAAGGATGCGCAAAGGTGCGAGAAGAAACGTGAGACAAATGCGAAGGAATGCGAAGAAACACGAAGGAACGCGATGAGAACATGAAGGAACGCGAAGAAACGCGAAGAAATGCGAAGAACGCGATGAGAACGCGAAGTGCGGGAAAGTTGCGCTAAGGTAAGCGAAGCGTGGGAAGGCGCGCGCTTATAGTGCGCGTTGTTGTGGGAAAGCGTGGATGGAATGTGGAGAGTAAGGAGTGATATAGAGGGGCGGATAGATAACGGATCGACGGATATGCAAAGCGAGCACAATGCAAAGCGAGTGAAAAGCGAGGTCTGATTAATCTAGTCTAGTCCGATAACAATAACCATAGGTAACACAAAGTGCGCCCTAATGGTGACTACTACTTCAGAGTAAAACCTGATATTGAGGGAAGTACAGTAAAGGGGAGTAATGGGGAAGAGTAGTAGTGCGATCATCAAACTATATACTAGACAAAATTGTGTCGGACACGGAAGGGATAGGAAGAAAACGCGCTGATAGTACATAATAACATGTAATAACGCTGCAATGCTTGTTACAACCATGAGGCAAGGAATATGACGTACCAATGAGGTGGTCAGACATGGATAGGCGCTCCCGGGTAATAGGCGATGAAATGCAATGAAACGTGAAAGTGCGCAATGAAATGCGAAAATGCGCGATGAAATGCGAAAATGCGCGATGAAATGCGAAAATGCGCGATGAAATGCGAAAATGCGCGATGAAATGCAAAAATGCGCGATGAAATGCAAAAATGCGCGATGAAATGCAAAAATGCGCGATGAAATGCAAAAATGCGCGATGAAATGCAAAAATGCGCGATGAAATGCAAAAATGCGCGAGAACGCGGGAATACATCGCGCGAGCATGGGAATACATCACACCTATGGCGTGTTATACAGGAACATGTTGCATGATATACCAATGGAAGTGCAAGTTATTATGTGAATGATAAATGGACTGCTTGCGTGAATATGCCCATTACGCGCCCACAGAAATATGAGTCCCTACACCGTCATTACAAACGGCCTCACTACCCGCCCGATCTAGAATACAACACGTTCTTCTAACCCTAAGAGACACCCTCAAAACCACCTTCAACTCATTTGGTCTTTGTCGTCTCTACCCACGCCGTCCTTCCTTTGAACCAGACCAGTTAATTCAATCATCGCTACTTGCAAGAATGTCTCCGATAGCTACTAGCAGTAGTACCCTAGGGGTCAATTCTCCACCAACAGTCTTTGCGCTGCCTTACCCCTTTCCCAACATGTCTATCTATCAGCTTATGTCTTGGATGCACTCTAGTGGTAATCTATTATCGGAAACCAAAGTCTCGCACCTGGTCAAAGATGTCATTCTGGTGGATGATTTTGACCACAAAGATTTTGAGAATTTCTCGGTGAGGCAGAACTTACGAAAACTGGATATGGATGAGAGCAGCAAAAGGGTTACTTTCCCAGACGACTGGGTTCAGACTGGTGTCACCATCAATATTCCCACAAAGGCAAGGGAGGATGGCCCTCAGCCTTATACCATCGATGGCTTCCATTATTGACCTCTCATTGAAGTCATACGTGCAGCATTTGCAGACGTGCAAGCTGGGGCGTACCACCTTTTACCTTTCAAGTGATTATGGAAGGACCCTCTTGACGGCCATGAAGAGCGAGTTTACGACGAGCTCTACACCTTGGATGCATGGCTAGAAGCTCAGGATGACATTCAGATGCTGCCAAAGGAACCTGGATGTTCGCTGGAATGTGTCATTGCTGGTCTGATGTTTTTCTCCGACACTACTCATCTAGCAAATTTCAGCACTGCTAAGGCCTGGCTGCTGTATATGTATTTTGGAAATTTGATGAAATACGCATGATCATCGCCCAAGTCAGGGGCATGTCACCTGGTAGGGTTTTTACCTTCGGTAAGCTCTCCATAATGCCGTATACTTGTCTACACCTATTGATAATATCAGCTTCCTGACAGTGTCAAAGACGTTTTGAGTAACCTGTCTCGCATATCGAAAACGGGCATAACATCCCTTCATGCCCACTGTCGCAGAGAGTTATTTCATTGCTGCTAGGCCATCTTGTTGAATGAAGACTTTCTGTCTGCATACCACCACAGCATTGTTTTGAAATGTGCCGACGGAGTGATGCGGAGGGTCTTTCCCCAAATTTTCACATATTCCGCAGATTATCCTGAAAAGTGTGTTACTCTATTCACCTTATCAAAAAGATTGAATCACTCATAAATCTACAGGGCTCTAATTGCGACCATCAAGAACATGGGCTTGTGTCTGTGCCCTCACTGTCTGACACCGAAAAGCCTGTTCAATTTTCTTGGGCTTTCGAGGGACATGAGAAGTCGTGTCGATAACCTTCATGAGTATGTGGTGGCGAGAATAGTCAAGGCTCGTGATTTTATCTATGCGAATGGGAATACAGTCAACGGTGTCAAGGTAGAGCATACCCTTGGAGAAGGCTCTTGGGTACCCACCCTGGTAAGTAAGATACTTTGCTTCATTATTATTAGCTCATGCACTCTACTCGCAGAATCAATTTTCCCAGAAGCTTGGACCGCTAGGCTTCGACTCATTCCGCATGCTCGTAGTCGACTTCATGCATGAGTGTGAACTAGGCACTTGGAAAGCGCTGTTTACACACCTCCTTAGACTCCTCCACGCCCTTCCTCGCGGCAGTGAGCTTGTCGCGGCCCTCGACAGCAGGTACAGGGATCTCGTAAGGAGTGCTATTACCTGCTAACGTTCGCCAATTCTCAACCTTACTGTAGGTTTCGACAAGTACCGACCTTCGGCAATGGCGTTATTCGCAAATTCTCAAATAACACATCTGAGATGAAGAGATTAGCTGCATGTGATTTTGAAGATATCTTACAGGTTTTTCTTGGTCATTGGTTGTCTGTATTTTGACCCACTGATAGATCTTTACTGTCAGTGTGCCATCCCGGTCTTTGATGAACTGTTCCCTGCTGAACACAATGCGCTTGTGCAATCTCTGCTCTATTGATTTGCAGAGTGGCATGCACTGGCCAAGCTTAGAATGCACTCGGACTCTACATTAAATTTTCTCCAGGAATCGTTCAAGAAACTGTCTCGGACGTTGCGGAAATTTAGAGACGACACTTGTGCGGCTTTCAATACTTTGGAATTACCCAAAGAAAAAGCCGCTCACCAACGAAGGGCCGCTCAATGCTCTGACATGAACAGCACAATTCCGGAGTCCAATGGGCCTAGAACGAAGAGGTTCAACTTGGCCACCTACAAGTTTCACGCCATGGGGGATTATGTGAGAACCATCCAGCTCTTCGGGACCACAGATTCCTTCACTACCCAAATTGTAAGTACTGTCTACGTTCATGCTATGTACCTAAGGTTAAGTCGTTGAAGGGTCAACAATTCTGCTGGGATGCAGAACAATGTTGGGTGAATGCTGCCTAGCTGCTATTCAACCCAAGGGCTTCTGGACTAGACTCAGGGCTCAAGAGAGAGAGAGTGTGTGTGTGTGTGTGTGTGAGAGAGAGAGAGGGAGGGAGAATATGAAAATGTCACTTCAGACAATGAGGACAAGACTGTATATCAGGAGCTGTATAGTGAGCTATTGAGCTACTACTAAAACTAATGAGCTGCAAGTCTGGGGAAGCTACTGAATCCTAGAAGGAGAGCTACCAGAACTATAACTGAAAGTCTAGCTAATGAGTGGAAGTATAGGGCGAAGATTTGGTGATTATGTAAGCAGTAAAAATGCGAACATAAGCAAGGAAAAGTAAGGTAAGAGAAGCTAAGTAAAAACTGTCAATACAAGCCCAGAGGGAAACTAATCCCTACATCGTGTCAGGGAGAACTTGCTCACCGAGCACTTAAGGCCCTTTATCCGCTGACCAGTAAGTTAGATACCCCGGCGCAATTGGCCAAACACGAGCGTCAGCGTTGCATGCTATGACGTGTGGCAGAAGTTGGAGATACACAATCTTCTAGCAGCCAACCGTCAGCCAATCCCCCCCCCCCATCTGCGTCCTACAAAAAGCATCATCATATCACGACTACTCAGAACAACGCAATCGATATTTTTGCATTTCTTAGAGAAAATGATGGCGATCCTGCCCTTAAGGTAGAAGTAATATCTTGTTCTGGCGGCTCAGCATAATTCACTCACGGCAACACTTAGAATTTTGTACCCAAACTAAGGGATCACATCATCTATAGGTTGCAGGAGCTAGATGTTAGCTGTTGCGACCATACATTCACAGATGAGGAATGAAATTCTGTCATTATTCCCAATAACACAATCTATTCCGTTCAGACTATGCAGGTGCACTATACGACCTATGACTTGAGGTGCGAATATGATACAATCAACCCAAGAACGCATGGAGATGTTATGGTGCTTTTGGGCGAGACAAACCCTAGCCACCCCTACTGGTATGCCCGGTGTGACAATCTAGTTTTCTTTGGGCTGATATTAGCTATACTTACTTACCTTTACATTCATTACTTTGTGGCTTATATAAGCATGTTTCCCTTTCACCAGTACCAGTCTGAAGTTTGATGATTTTTCACTACCTCTGAGCTTGAGCCTAGATCAGAAACCCTTTAGGGTCAAACACTGTCTTCTAGGACATAGCAGCTAGGCAGGGTATTGGCCACATATTGGTTAGGGAGTGATCCTACTACCTAGCCAAGTTTGTGCATCACACCGGGTATTGGGCATCTACCACATGGAAGTTTGGCTCAGCGATGAGGCTCGACCAGTGAAGCGCCATCTCGAGGTGCTCTGGGTGAGATGGCTAGCAGCCATACAGGGCTATAGGTCTGGCGTTAAATATGCTCGTCTTCCAAAAATCGGGTTTGTGGAGGAATCTGACCGAGATGCTTTTGGGTTCCTTGATCCTAGGCAGGTAATCCAAGGGGCACATCTCATCCCTGCGTTCGCTGCAGGGCATGGTGTGAGCTCACTGCACTATGGAAAGTCACTGGCGCGTCCTGGAGGACAACTGGATGACTGGGAGGAGTATTATGTTGGCATGTAGGTGCAAACCTTTCAGTTAAGTATTAACACTCAAATTTTGAGCCAGATTCATCGATCGTGATATGTTCATGCGGTATACTGACTTTGGTGTCAGACATTCTCCAATGCTACGGAAGATCACCAGGGATTGCCTGGGCTCTGTATCGGTGGCACTGGCTGATTCTATGGACAATGTAATTGAAGGTAACGAGGACGATGATGGCGAAGGCCACAAATATGATGATGACGATGGTGACGATGACGACGACGACGGTTATGAAGAATGTGAAGAGGTAATTAGCAACGGAGAACTAGATGAGGGAGCTATGGAGGACAATGATGGTGACGGGTATGGGGATAGTGACCAGTTCGATTATGATGATGTCTCTTTCTAAAGCTCCCTTCAGCTCAGTACCTTGCGTCACTCCTGAGTTTCAAGTCTTCACAAGATAGATAATGAACTATTAGAGCTCAAATTCCATCGTCTCAGAGTTATCTGCATTGTTCAAATATTTTGGTAATCACTTCCGGAAAGTTAATGATTTGTCCGACTCAGAGTAGTACTTGGCACACCAGCTGAGGTATTTTTACTCATTGGCAAATGATTGCATCCAAGTCGGATTCACCCACCATCATCATGATGGACTCGCCACTAGCTCGAGCCGGACATCTCAACTCTTGACCAGCTGCATGGCGCAAAGTTCAAGTTGTCACCAGTCTAGCCACATGGTGATTAGTGTACTAACAGTGACTCTTCCTTTACCATCTGGCTAGAGCATGTTTGTGGAGACCTCAGCGCAGGAATAAAAGTGAGGAACCAAGGGGATTATATCCGAGCGAGGGATACACCACCTGGTCCGTCACATTATTGTATTCCAAAGGGAATTCTGACTGTTGATCTTGGCACATTTCAAACAGCGCAGTATCTTCTTTATCTGATATTTGCGCTAGATTCATACCTAAAGTTATCAGGCATAACCTCTCATTTCCGAAGTCGCCTCAGACTGTCGCTCCTGTGAACCCCTGCAGATTGCTCAGGAAGCTAGGTGCCAGTCCGAGCAAACATTCTCCCTTGTCAATGCTGAGAAGACGTTGGGTGCAAATAGAGGCGGCTGTTGCTGGGGACTCTGCATACATATCTGTTAAATATTGATCTAGGTCAAATTTGACAAATTTTCAGTGGCATGGAAGGGCTCAAGATTTAGTCTGCAGAATATATGAGAACGCATGATGATTCGAGGATACGAGTCAGGCTTGACAATCTGTTCAGGGTGACTATCTTTACTGTGCGTCAAACGTTGAGTGATGGTGTGTCTATGCTGAGTGTTACATGCAGACTGTGAAGCATAGAAGTTGTGAAGATAAAGTGTTTGCCAAGGCATTGTACGAGAACCCGACTACACCTCCACTGGAGAGTACCTTCGCCATGTAAGTCCAGATCTCATTCGTAAAGTACATTTGTTTTCATACATCGTCAGAATGGGGATTAACACCAACCAAGACGAAGCATGTATCAAGGATACATTCACGTATATCCTAACGAAAGCGCGGACTCAAAACATTTCACCAATGGTTTCCAGACGAACTTCCGCACCAGGCGCAGCTCTTCCAAGACAGCTATGTAGAGATAAACTCAAGCTATCAGTTGAGACGTTCTTACTTGAGGCATCTGACCATGAGTGCGTACTTAAAGTCGGAGAACGCTCTATTGTGAAACTGACGAATTCCTGATGTAGATTGCAATGCACACAATCAAATACCTTGTTGAGCTGCGTGGTTGGTCTGGTATTGCCCTCCTTCCAACTACGCCCGAGACGCTAAGATCTATATCGTCGACTTCGGACCATGAATTATCGGCCTTGCCAGCTTGAGACCAGCAAGGCCAAGCATGGAATGATTATCACTCCATATCGTGCATAGCGCGAGAATGACCCAACCACGGCGAAGCATTCAGGCCACGTCCTTGACTCTTACGTTATTGACTCAACCAACAAATATGAGTGCATGAACTCCCTTCGAGTTGTTATCCAATCTCACAGGGCTATGCCGGTTTAATTTACTAGGAAAGCTGCAAACATTCTGTTTTTGACTTTGTTTTTATACCTAACATTAGTCATTTCCTAAACAGGCATTTGCTCAAGCAACTTCATTACTATATTTTTCCTCAACAGGAATACATGCCTTTTGGACAGCCATTGTGTCCCAACGGGTATATAGGATACGAGATGATGATTAGTTCTATCTCTCATCCCCAAGTCGTGCTTTCTATTCTTCCCTTGACTGTTGAGTAACGTCCTTCTCTATACCAGCTCATTTTCTCCTTTCCAGATATCTCTATGTCGCACGAGGGCATCATACTGGACTCTGAGAATCGACAGGACCAAAACAATGTCAAGGAGAGCAAGCATTGTGGATCACCTATGGCTAGCATGCACAACCAACAGTCCGCGGAAGAGGCAGCATATGTGCAGGCTCACCAAAAACGAAGAATTGCCCAGTTGGAGGAGCAGCTAGAGGCTCTCGAGTCGGGGCGTGCAGTCAAAGAAAGGTATAACTGCTGTCATTGCATGTACTAATCTATCATTCGTTTTGCTGATTATATTTTAGGCAAGCAAACTATTACGCATCTCAAGGAAGGGCGATCAGGCGTGTTGTCGCTCTTTTCGATAACATCGAGGACCTCATTGCCGAAAACAATCGAAGATATGAAGATGATAATGAAAACCATACTCTCGAGTAAGTTTTTAGACTTTCAAGCCGGTCTGAGCGCTAACCATGGGCTTGATTATGTAGCCAAGATCGGCTACAGATAGGGTATGTCACCCGCTCAACTACCTTACTGTGGTTTTACAAGAAGGGGTCGGAAATGGAGTACGACAAATTCCAGCACATGTTGAAAATGGTAGGCTCTGCATACTTTAGCAATTTATTTTGCGTGACGGAGCCTTTTTGTTATAGCTTCAGCAGGGGGCTGACAGTGCTCGAGGTGATGATACCTCGAAGCTCAAGGCCCTTGTTGCTGAATGGGTTGATCGGGAATTCAAGCCAGATTCTCCAGTCAATTCTGACGACAAACATATCTGTGGATTCCTCAATGATGCATGCAGCAGGCTGCTCTGTCCTGCCGAACTGGATTGGAACAACCCAGCGCAAGTAGTGCTCTTAGAATCCCGAGAAAACAATGCTCACTGTTGACCAGGGTGCGAGCAGGCATTCGAGATCGCTCAGAGGGCTGTATCGTGACAGATCTCTCCTTTCCGGCTTACCTGTATGATAGGTATGCTGCCAATCTGAAAGATCTGGAGGAAGGTTTGTTCAAGGGCAAAATACTTGTTCAGGTCTGTTCCATTAGTGTAATCTGATTGTAATCTCACTTTTAGGCAGGGATATAAAGCCGTTTTCATGTCACCTTCTTTGGCAAAGGACATTGAAGGTGATGGTGATGGCGCAGATATCATCCAGAACAACAGATGTGCCAAGAAGTCCTTCAATGGACTTAAGGTCAAAAAGCATGTAGCGCAGATCATCAACATGAAAAAGGTCACTCCTCGCTCAATTGCGTACATCGCGTGCCTAGTAAGTCGTGGCATTCGGGGAGTCCAGTGATGATGTATGATGATCATTTTGTCAGGTTCGATTCTCACTTTCATCAGTTACATCATGGCGCTCTGTCGATGGCGATTTTGACTATGTTCAATTCTGGTGCACCATTGTTGACTTCTTTGAAAGGCCCCCTGGTTGGGATGCGCAGCGCAGGGTCGACAGGCTCCTTGAGTGGTGGAGTAGATGCATTATATATTTCTCCCGAAAAGCATCACCTGAACTCTACTGTTTAGAAAGGTTTGTGGATGGAGCCACTGTAACGACATCAGCGACGCGGCGAAGGCTAGTATGTCCGTCAATGCTCTCGCAAAGCAAAGGGCACAACGCAACGATGCGGCCTTTGACTTGGCCTAGAGATCTCTCATATAGATTACTATTATTTGTACACTAATGTCCGGCATGATGTTAATCGCTTGGTGGAGATAATATGAGTAATATTGAGCTACTACGCCGACCTTCAAAAAGTTCTCGGAGTCAGGTTCGGGTATCCATAAGCTTGCGATCATAGATAGGATGAATCTGGGAGTTGGCAACTACGCTTCAGTTGGTGAATATTTGAATATACATGCTTATGTTGGTTAGGTCAAATCAAGGGAGTGCAGTGCAACCATGAACATGTTCGCATTCTCGATTATTCGCGTTAATGGGCTAAATTCAGGGAGTGCAGCGCAACCATGAATACCTCTGATTTCTGTGCACAGCTGCGACTGGACCATGATACATGGTATAGTACATACCAGGGCAGTCGAATGGTAAACCGGGTATCGAGGTTGATACATAACCCTCCGCTGCCGAATTTGAGGTCAAGGTACATTGCTATGATGACACAGGGTATTTTCACAGCTCTAAATTCTTAGGGCGCAGCCATAAGCGGTATACCACTGCCAGCCATTAACTATTCAGAGAATATCACCTTGAGACTCGAGGCATGATATGAATTGATTGTCGCCTGCCTGTTGAATGAAACTCAGCTGCTTATGCAAAGATATAGCTTCTTCACACACATTCCAAACTGATATATAGCTGACAAACATTACACATATAAAAATGATGGCCTTTAAAGTTGAAGCACAAGATAACTTTCTGGTCATGCGCTCGGGTGAATACATTTTCTTTGCCTGCAAGATACCGGCCTTTATTCTCACATGCAGAATTGTTCCCAAGGGGACAGAAATTCTGCTTTTCAAGGAGATGGGTCGAGCTTTAACAGGGAACTCACATTTTTATGGTCACGCACTCGGGTGAATATATTTTCTTTGCCTGCAAGATACCAGCCTTTATTCTCACATGCAGAATTATCCCTAAAGTGACGGAAATTTTCCTTTTCAAGGAGATGGGTCAAGCTTTAACAGGGAGTGGACATACATATTCCCCCGCAGGGATTAACAAGTCCTAGTTCTCTGAAGGGTATGGGCTTTCAGTCTTAGCTGGAAATTTGTCCTTGAAGTGACGCAAATTTTGCTTTTCAAGGAGATATGTTTAGATTTAACAGGGACCATATATATATAGTCACCTGCTGAGTTTAACACATCCTAGTTCTCTGACAGGTATGGACTTTTAGTCTTAGCTTGGAAATCGTGAACTTTATTACTGATGACTGGCAAATTGGGTTCGTGTAGTCAATTCTTGCTCACTCTGAACAACCTTGTTATTCCCCGGAGGATTCTGGCTTTCACGCTTATATTCGACACCATGAAACTTAATTCAGATATGGCGATTGTGATTCATCAGGTTTGATCATTAACTCTTGCTCCACCTTTTCTTCAAATTTGACTTTGAGTGATGCGGGGGTCCTTTCCCGACCACAAGTTAGTGTATGAGAATTAGGAACTCTCTTTTCCTCGATAAAGTCAAAAATGACAATGTGATGATTAATAGCAAATTTACACAGATTTTTGTGATTATATGCTATATATCACTATATATATTCTTCTCAGAGATCCACCAGTTCACTGATGTCCATGAATTCACTCACTCTCTATCCAGACCTCTCAAAATCTGCACAGAGTATGTCACTAGCAAATCCAACCCGGCTGACAAACCATCCAGAGGAATATATGGAGAAAAACACCTTTTACTCCCTCCCACCCATATTCCTGATGAAATCAGACACCTCATCATTGATGCAACGAATCCTCTCACCCCCACAGAGCTCCGCCTATTCCATAATGGGCAGTACACCGCTCCTGCAGCCAAAATCATCAATAGAACCCTCGTCCGACAGCAAGCCTTCGAAAGGATTAGAGCAACCAGAGTTGAAGAAGACAAAATCATCTTTGATGCCTTGTCAGAATGATCTCTCGGTACAACACCATCATTTCAGTGCACCGCTACCACCCCCATCAGGATTGAACACCACCAAATCATCCCCAGCACGCTATAAGCCTGGTCTAGTTCCACTGCCCTCATCCCTAAGACCCCACTGCCTAGCCCATGAAAGGCTATGCAAATGGCTACCAGCGAAAGGGAATACACACATGTTACCCATGTCATCCTCGGAGATTCAAAGCCCAACTATAACAGACCAACAGCTTGACCATATTTTAGAAGTAATCAGATCTTTGTGGGCAGACTCTACCAAAGAGACATATAGAGCAGGTCTTTTAGTTTTCATGTCTACTGTGATACACACAACATACCAGAAGAACAGCAATGCCCAGTAGCACCAACCCTACTGCTAGCGTTCCTCTCCAGTTGCGCTGGCTCTTATTCAGGTACAGCGCTAGCAAACTACGCAGCAGGCCTTAGAGCTTGTCACTTGCTTCATGGATGCCCATAGATGGTGAACACTAAAGAACTCAAAGCGATACTAGATGGTGCAACAGTGTTAGCTCCCGCTTCCTCCAAGTCTTCCAAAAGACTTCCATTCACAAC
Organism: Suillus cothurnatus; assembly: GCA_016758765.1. Taxonomy (NCBI): domain Eukaryota; kingdom Fungi; phylum Basidiomycota; class Agaricomycetes; order Boletales; family Suillaceae; genus Suillus; species Suillus cothurnatus. The sequence goes on from JABBWL010000096.1 coordinate 18,872, forward strand.
CGAAATATTGTCCATAACTCACACTCACCTCAATCTCGATGACCCACTAGACGCTGCTATATTCGCGTGTATCACCACAACCTTCTACTCAATTGCGAGATTAGGAGAATTCACAGTCCCTGCTATCAGATCCTTCGATCCTTCTAAACACATAACCCATGAAAACATGCCTGAAACCATTGACCGCAACAACCTTCCAGTAACAAAATTCCATATCCTAAGTACCAAGACATCCCCAATTGAAGGCGAAGACACCTTCTGGGCAGCTCAAGACGGTCCATCAGACCCCAGAGCAGCGCTCGAGAATCACATCTGAGTTAACCCAGCAGATAGTAAAGTGCACCTTTTCGCCTGGAAACATCCGAAAGGCATAAGACCTCTCTCGAAAGCCGAACTGTCAAAGAGACTTAACGCTATTGCCCGCATAGCTAAGCTCCCAGATTTGAAAGGACACGGCCTTAGGATAGGCAGAACACTGGAATATCTGCTGAGAGGTGTTCCTTTCGATGTTGTTAAGTCAATGGGCACTGGCAGATGGTCAAGTGACGCATTCACACTGTACCTACGAGAGCACACCATTATAATCGCATCAGGAAATCGACCCGGAATTGATATGACCAGATAGAGCTGACAAATAAAACCCATTATGATACATCTATATTTAGAATTATACATTATTATCTTTGCACAACATGTGTATGAAAAAATATACAAGTATGCCAGAGACACACCATTATGTTATACAACCTGTAAGGATGTAACAAGAATCTGAAAGAATATATGACAATGTCATGAATCTACCATTTTGATGTGCATCTTACAAGGGTGCAACAGGTATCTGACATAATATATGATTATATTATGCACCTATCATTTTTATGTGCATCTAGCAAGGATACAACAAGTATCTGGCAGAATATATGACTATATCATGCACCTATCATTTTGATTTGCATCTTGCAGGGATGCAACAAGTATCTGACAAAATATATGACTATGTTGTGGACCTGTCACTTTGGTATGTATCTTGCAAGGATGCAACAAGTATCTGACAGAATATTCCAAAGTATATAATTATATCATGAACCTATCATTTTGATATGCATCTTACAAGGATACAACTATTATCTGACAGGATATATGACTATACCATGGGCTTGTCATTTTGATGCATATTTTGTACGAGCTGACAAATAATACCCATTATGATATGTCTAGATTAGAATTATACATTATTATACTGGCATGACCTAGCAAACCAACCTGATACGACCAGACACAACTGGTAATCAAAACACATTACTGCATGTCACATTATAGCCTTCGATATTCTTATCATGTTATCACATATATATGAAAGAAGATATGTTCATGCTGGAGGAATATCACTGTGATGTACATATTAGGAGCAGACAACATTGTGATAACTGGGCTGTCCATATGCTGCAATTGAATGGCGGCAAATCATCACATTTCCAATAGACTTACAATGCATTGTGACATTTTTTAAAATATGGGATATACTAAATTGCATATAAGCGGCGCACAACTACGCCGACCATTGCATACTATCCAAACTCAAAACTAAGTCTGTTACACAATTCGCAGTGGGATTTATGCAGGTCAGAAATGGGAGAATGAATATTGCGAGAAAGTGAGATATGGCAGTCTATAACTGAAATCGATGAGAATACTGGATATGCTTAAGTATTTTGGGTTTCATACAAATCAAAACAAGCAAATTGTGATACTATACGAAACAATACATGATCTTAAATATATAAAAACCAGGTTCGAAGCAAATGGGTAAGCAGCAAGCTGACGTGGAGGACAATAAGAGAATAGGGGCGGGTGACTTGAGAGCAGGTGAGGCGAATACATATTTCATGGGTGGAATCTACCTGTCAAAAGCGCAGTCATAAAGCAGTAAATAAAGTGACGGAAAATACAGCAAGAATAACATAAACCAAGGGCGACGTATAACCTATACATAAGTGAAAGTTGTGAACGAATTTTATCTTTGGGAGGGAAACACTTACTCGTAAAGGTGGTAGTACAACAAGGGTGTCACAGGAGTGCAGAAGCACCGGAAGATAAAGACAAGGTCGAATTCCAATCGTCAAACCAATCATCAACGTGATCGGGCGGACGTGATTCAAATGTCGTAGCACTTCCATCAGACGTGCCTTCTACGAGCCGACAGCTATGTTATTAAGGAGACTGGAAGCAAAAATTTATCACGCTCACCAACAACAATGCATGCTATGGCTTCAGCAAACATGTCCACCTCGGCCTGTGCGCGTTGCTTCTTCAAGTACATGATGCGGAAGTCAGATTTAAGTCCGTCCAGCGCCTTGGACTCTGCATTGGAGCTGTCGCTATTGCAGGTGCGTGCTAGTGACTTGTTGGTTTCTGCAACAGATGCGTTCACATATGCACGATATGCCATATCACCAACAAGAGCCTTTAAATAAATGGGTAGGTAAAGAATTTGATCACCGGGCTGAACAAAGTCAGAACGAGTCCCTCGCATTATTAGTAGCACTCACCTTCAAGAGAGTTTTATGGAGACTGGAATCTTTCGGATATTGTGGGAAATCATGAAGCAACATTCGACCGACATTATCACCAACTTTTGTAGCACTGTTGTGAAGATGCGATGACATAAGAACCGACGCCTTGCGACACTCGGAAAGCCATGACATGCATTTGTATCAAGTAGGTGGGAAGCAGTCAAAATTGGCCGAGCGGAACTCCCGGAATGATCCTGCATAATCGACAGCGTCCACGGGCAAGTTGTTTGGAGCAAGGCATGATGTAGCTAAGAATAAAATTGATTTTTTGGCACGACCCTTTGAACAGAATAGCTCACGGGAATCAGTTGTATTAGATGTAGTGTCCAGCTGTTCGCACAAGTTTGCCATAGCTTTACTGAACAAGGAAACCTCCATTTGTGCTCTATACATTCTTTCTTCCATCAGGCATCGCCCACTTTGCACAGGAAGTACTGTCCTACTCTCCTCTTCTGGCTGTAGTTGTTGTCGCGTCGCGATCTCTCTGAGGCTCATGTCAAGGAGGGTTATAAGGTCATGAAGGTCTACTGATCCAAGCAGTACGGAGATTGCAACGAACAGGGAGTCTGGAAGCTGGAGGCGAACTTATGAGAGACCAACACGAAAGCCATGTGAGCGTACTAACGATTTCGGTCCCTCGTGTCTGAAGCCAAGATCTCAGTGCAAACTCGGTGTGTTCAATTTCAAGGTGGGTATCCGGAGGTGACTGGGACGTAGAAAGGAAAGTTGAAATGATATTTGACATGTTGAAAAGTTAGTAAGGGAGCAAAAGGCTCAAGGGATATTCACACGATCGTTGAATACTTATATACACTTATAATACAGGACTGATGATGTACTTCGATCTTGTCCTTGTTTGGACGGGATGGCGTACTATGATGGCATTAGGGCAAAATTAATTAGCGTTCTCCCTTATCAAGAGAGAGACAAACCTGATTCTGGCTTCGGCACGTGACACAATCAGCCAGTAAAAGTGCTTCGGAGTCAGAAAAATATTAATAGTAGGGCGGAGTGAAAAAAACGCTGTTGAAAAAACCGAGCGTCAACTCACTAGCAAAGCCAACCGTCTTGTTTGGAGCCTGCCAATAGACCGGAATAGTGAGGAATGGAGCGAGAGCAACGCAAATAGCCCAGACAGAGATTCGTGCGGAGAATCTCTGCAAGTATGCAGCGAAGCAAACGTTGTTGACTGCGAGACACTCTGAGCACATTTCATAATAAAAGGGGAAGAGAACATACAGTAGATGATCAGCGCAATGATCGAGGAGAAGATCAGACCATGTTGACGTCAGACCACCAAGGCGTCACCAAAGGGCTTCGACGTAGTGTGTCGAATAGGGCGGAGATGACAAGTGTCCCAGGCGGATGGCATCACGACATTGCCGGACTCTAGTGCCGTAGGCGTGGTTGGCGAGAGTGTGCTGTCTGGAGCTGACTTCAGTGTTGCAATTCCTCCGAGTTCTTGAACCATGCTTACAGATCGATTGAATTGATGCAAGGAATCCATACATCCTGTACAACTGACCGCACAGACCTGCAAAGTTGAAGCACCTCAAAAGCCGAAGTTGCAAACGCAACAAGAGTAAGATTTGATGCGGAAGACCGAGCGGAGGGAAGAGCCCAGAAGGATCAGTCTTGGACAGATGCATTACTGTGGAATGGCCGAAACCAGGTTCTCCAGGACAATTTGTGTAAGCGAAGACGGCAGATGAACTGAGGAAAATACACGAAGCGCAGCGCCGCTGTACTTCTGAAGTTCCGGATTATCGCTCAATTCTGACATGCTCAAGAGTTCAGGTCTAAAGATAGTTTAGCGGAATTATAAAATGCAATGAATGGGCCACGAACAGCAGAGCCATGGCATGAGGACGAACGAGACAAGCTTCAGGGCTATAAAGAGACACCCATAGCCAGAGCAGCACTGTCGGTTCTCAGTAAAAACTTCAGATGAAAAGAAATTGCGAAGCCTACTGGTCAAGCCGACTTTGTAATACTGAAGATGAACGTAAGAAAGAGAATTCCGGCAAGTGTGTCAATACTCACCCGGGACTGTGAAACTCTAGGGGGAGGGAATTGTTCGTCCTTCCATTTGGGCAGATTATCGATGATCGATTGTACATGATAAGAGAAAAACCCTTGTCTGAGAAAAAATAGGAACTGAATACCATATCGGAAGAACTACGGGAGGGGAAATACCTGATTTGGAGTGGATCTGGACTCCCTGCGCATGCCACGAGGAGGGCATGCGCAGAGGGATATGCTGGTCTCCATTGATACTTGGCTATCGAAGTCCTTATCTGTATCAAAAGATATGAGACACACGGATATGGCATCTCCGTATCAGGCAAATACCTCTGCATAATTGGAGTCCGCGTTGTCGAAAAAAATCGATGAATATTTCTCAGATACGCCATTGAACCGGACACCGACAGAATCAATAAACACAACGATAATGTTAAGAGCCTTCGTCACTGCAAGATAATGAGAATAACAGGGCTAATGACAAGAAAGAAACTTACTGGAAAATGCAGAGTCGCCCTGGAAGTCGAGATGGAGGGGATAATATCCAATTGACCAAGGGCTGGAAGCGACGTGGGTCGAGGTTTAGTAGGGTATGCTTTTCGGCAGCCAATGAGTGATGTTTCTCAATACAACTACGGAATAATATACCTCTAGGAATGAAGTCCAGTATGAAACAGTATCTGGCTTCGCCTGAGCGAGAATCACGTCAAAGTGCGGAGTGAGCCAAGACCAAAGTTCCTCTCGTGTTTGCTTGGGCCAGTGCTTGGACCCTGTGATGAAGCACATCAGATGTGAATACAACGGTACAGAACAGGAAGAATGCTGCGCAACAGTCCAGTCAACATCTCAGCCGCAGCCGCCTGCTTGAACTTATCCGTACCGGTCATCAATGGCTCAACAACTGGAAGAATTAAATGCAAGTGTTCGCCGTTAAACAACTTGGCTGCAGCACGGGGTTAACAACGAGTTCATGGATGGAAAAGTGAAACGATAATGACCTAGAGTAATCATAAAAATCACATTCTCTGCATGAAGATGTGGTGAACCAGACGCCTTGCTGGACTCTTGGCTCCACAATGTTGCGAGCTGAGCAAAATATCCTTCTCCAATGAAGCTGTGCATAGCTTGCAAGCACTGTCTTGCCGCTGAGTCCCATGGCACTGAGTCGGTCAGGTTCACACGATAGCATTTGATAGTCTTTGTCCAAGCCAAAAAAACCAGTGTCTAGCAGGTCCACGTAAAAGCCGCTAATACAGACCATGAACAACAAAATCTGCACGATAAATAACTTGACTTACTCGACTTCATTAACAGGTTGGTATAGTTGTGCAAGGAAAGCAGGCGGGTTGTTGATGGAAATAGTCCTCGCAAAAGGACTCTGCCATTTGCAGAGCCAGAGCTCATCATCAGTTTTAGCGTACGCTCGTTCGGAGATGGCTATCCACTCGATTCGGTCCCAAATTCAACCTTAGGAACTTCGAAGACATATTAACGAGAGAGTTGCACAAATTGAAATGACTTACAGGCTATCTGATTCGGTATAAAGGTAGCCCACCGAGATTCACACCAAAAGGACTCGAGATAAAGATATGGCGTGAAGTTCGTCGACCAATATTTCTCGTCGAGTGTGCGCAAGTCCAAGGTTATTGAAAAGAACAGTGCGGAAAGCGCACCCACAAATCCGTTATGATGCTCTGAGCACTAAAATTATTGAATAAGGACACGGATGCAAAGTTCGGGGCTTACTGTCCACTAATCGTTTGGTGCATGCGAAAGCATTACCTTGGCTTGTCGAAGTTTTTGCCCGTCGAAGTCATAAAATGAAAAGATGAGAAAATGTCAACTTACGTTGATGAAGAGCCCAGATGAGGACGGTATTGAAGATATCCAAGAACTGATGTGCATGCTCACTTGTATTACATAAGCTTCACACTTCAAGTCACTATTTCGTCGATCGAACACATCTTCATCAGTGTACCCCTTCCACACTATGGCTCAAGTCCAAGATAACGAAAACGCAAACATGGTAAGTCGTTGGCAGCGTTTGACCTGTGCGGACTGACGAAACTATCAGAGACAGATTCAGCAAGTTAATGATGGAAATGAAGTAAATAATGTAGGTGGTAGTAGCACGTACCGTACAACATAGACCTTGGGCTGACGACGCCGTGAGATAGGTGCAGCAGGAAGAAGCGTTACAACCTGGGATTGCGATCACGGCGTCCGCCATGGTAAGTCTTCGATTATCGTCAGTGGTTGTGTATTATTAACTAACTCTGCACTTACTAGACTCTCTGGGACTACGCGCAGACTATCGTTCAGGATGACCGAGAGCACGCGCAAAATCATCCCCATGAAGCGCGTCCCCCCCACCCTCCCGTCCCAATGTCGCGTCGTGACAGATGTATCGTGACGCTTATGATCGAGGACAAGCGAGACGAGTTGAGGTGGCAGTGGGAAGAATTGAACGAGATTGAACTCCTCTTGGGCCTGGGGTTTGTTTGAAAGGAGTATGTCGTTGTGGGGCGTCTGAGTTAAAGCATATATGACAGAAGTGGGTTCCGTGTGTCATTGATCGTTACCTAGACTTAAAACACGGACGAGAAGAGTGCCTAGTTTGCGTTTTAAATTTTAGGAACTTGAATATTGATATCATTGCTTACTTTGAACGTTCTGGCTACCAGGATCTCACTCAAGACGTTCGGCATATTGTGGTTACTCTAGCAATGTCCCCTTGCATCTTAGAATATCCCGAACACATTTGCGATTCAATGGATACCGATGCGCATTCAAAAACAAGACTACAGCACGACATACGAATGGAGACATGGATATAGCGGACCGTCAACTTCAATTAATCTTGGCTTGAATTATTTTTATTTCGGCCAGGCCGATGGACATCGGTGATGCTGCGTTCACATTAGCAATAGTGCGAAAAGTAGATGAAACGAACTTACACGATTTTGCATAGATTGGACAAGTCGGTCATGAGTTTCGGGTGATCCTGATCATCGTGAATTTCCACAAGCTCGACAGCCGTCTCGCAGAGTTGGTCGTACACCTGAGCTGGGGTCGGATACTGTGTAAGTAGGTCGACGGGTATGTTAGTTAAGGCCGAGTACTTGTCCAGAACAGCACTGTAGCACTTGAACACGAGTCAACTAAATGAAAACAGAGTGGAAACAGAGTGGAAATACACTCACAACAGACCCCAACAGAGCCATAGTTGAAAACGGCGGATGATCGGCATTTCTGAATGCGGCCGGCTCCAGATCGGCCAACACGAGTCGAACACCACAAGTCGAAGAAGGACGGAAAACGATGTGCCACATAACCTCCTTGGCCATTTGGTGGCCAAGGAACCAAGCAAAACCGTTATCCTGCGGGTTGAAATAAGAATGGCAATTGGAGGAAGTACGGGACACACACTTTGATCGGAAATGTATTTGACCTTGGTCTAATGAACTGCTGAAGCACACCTTGGACTGTATCAATCAACAATACACCCACAGCTACGTCATCAAAGTCAAAGCCTGCCTGAGGGTGGCCGATCGAGCACAACGCTAAGCGCTTGACATCGTATATAAACTCTGAGAGCGAAGGGTTGGCCTATTCTGGGTAAGATATAAAAATGATCAAAGTAAAATCTATACGTACGAGTCTCAACACATTTTCATTAGACATAGGAGTGCTGCTGATAAGCGACGCAACTAAGAGGGAGTCAGTATGTTAGCAGGTATCAGAGGAATCGAGCTCCTGACCTTCTTCCAATTCCTCAACCCCGATGTTGGCCTGAAGGAGAGCTTGAGGCCAGGTATTGCGGATAGCATCTGCCTTCCGTTCAAAATTGAGTAGGTGGGGATTGCCAACTGTGCCGAAGCAGACTGCTACTCGTAGCAGGCTCCGGAGGTAGGCAAGGGCGATTTTCCACCTTGGGTAGTCTCTCATAACCCTTTTGAGGCCCCCTTCGGATTGGGCTGATTTTTTCGCCTGTTGTCGTTTGGAAATGATCTGAGTGCATCTGCGGTCTGCAGGAGATTGATAAACACTGATAGCAGCGTTATCCGTCATGTTGGCCGAGTACGAAATCCAGGAATAGACGGTCGGCGGGTTCGACATGACTACCTCGGATGCATTGTCGTTAGTTAGATCTTCGGATATCATACACTGGTCACCATGATGTGGATCTGCCATGATGGCGTCGTTGAAACCGTAGGCCTGGACTACGTCGCCCGACATCACAGTGTCCGAAGTAATGCACTCATTAGGAACGATCAGACGACCAACGTTGTCTGACATAGCCGCGAAGGCAGTAAAGTCAATGTCAGTCCAAGGGTGATAACCAGCGGGATGGCGCGCGAGATGAACAACAGTTGTAGAGTTTTCAGAACCAACCTACGGTGTATTGTCACGCGGGAAATACGTAGAATTGGGGGACGGACTTACGAAGTCATATACAACATAAAAACGGTGATCAGGACCCATCCTCGTAGACTTAGGACGGAAATCCAATTGTTCGATCTGAGAATGAAGCTACAAGGCTGCTCAGTGGGAGGGTAGACGTGGTGGAGACTCGACTTACGGAACTGACATACACCGGGACTTCCTTGCTCTGTTGGGTCTCCAAAGCTGAAAGATGGACAGTTGGTGTCAATACATAAGCATATAGAGAGATTTGTGCTCTCAGCTTGGAAAGAGTAAGTATGCAGTCCCCCATATAATCAATCAGGTACTTCGTCATGTAGTGCCATAGGACACTAGGGCCAGAATAAATGATAAGTAAACACTTCAGAAATACAAGTACTCACATATAGAGGGTACAATGTCGGCCCAAGTCCCAGAGCCAAATACGCCATGAAGTCGACATCACCCACGTCAACAAAATCACCCTGAAAGAATTAAGTGAGTGTATGTGCTAACTTCGAAACGTCACAAAAAACTGACAGAAAGCGGCATGAGGCCGATACTTTCGAATATGAAGGAATCAAATAGTGCTGGGTTGCCCGCGTGGTGATCGTGATTCAAAGATACAGCCATCCTGGTTGTGGACAAGGCAAAGAGACGTCTGCAGCTTTTTAAATCGTGGTTGGTTAGATCACCGTCGAGCCACCCTACAAACGCATCTTTCTAAAACTCTAATTATTGAGCACCAGATTAAGCGAGATGCATCGACGCTGTCGCAAAACGAATGCCTGACCCTTCTTTAGCTGTTTCGTTACCCAATTGTTTAACGTACATACCTCTTTTAAGGTCAGGACACCTGACTAAATGAGACACTTCGACGCATCAGATGCCTGGAGTGGTCTTTGACGCAGCATTCGACGCCATCGATGCCTAGAATAGTTTTAATTATGATCTCCGTTGCAACGTGCTCTAATTCTCGTAATCTACTTCTAATTCGCTTGCGTACATTTCCTCATACTGTTCAATTAGTGATTCCTGGCTACTGCCATACCACTGTTCAGTGGGGTACACCGACGGATGCTCGTCTTCATCGTCTTCATCGTCCTGCGCAGCTTCCTCTTCGTCTCTGAGGCTACCATTGTCATCATCAATTTCTCTGGCATGGGGGGTGGATACAGACTGCGCCGCGCTACCATCTCGCTGGAGTACAGTCTGTCGACAGTGAGAATATACATGCCCAACACCAAGCCCGAAGTGAAATCGCATAAGCATGTCACGATCCACAAACCTGACATGAAGAACTTAATATTACTGATTAATGATACAATACGACTCACTCACCAATTGACAAAATATTGGCACCAATCATCCTTATCCCCCGCATTTACCGACATACCTAATCCATCAACATGTTTCACGCAACTGGAGAAATGAGGTATAATGTGACAACCCCTGAGGACATCTGCAGGGTCGAGAAAGTCGAAGGAGTGCTCGTGCAATAGGGGCGGAAAGGTAAGTCGGTCTAAGCTCGACGTCTCCCAGGTGGAACATTGATTAATGGGCTCATACCAGCGTATCCACAAAAACTCCATTCGAAGTGGAGTGTAGTCGATCATACCTTTTCCGATATAGATCACATTGACGTGGTATATACCTAGTACCTTGCCATACAGATATCTGTGCCCTTGGTCCTCTATGTCGGTGTCGGAGCGAAGAACCATGACATTACAGTGGGACGTCCTCGGGTTAATTACATCTTGGGCTCTGTGGACATCGTAGGTTGTGTAGTTAAACCTTGCGATGTTATGGCGATACATCTGATCGTCCTTGACAATGACTGTATTGATATCATGTTCTTGGATAGAACCCAGAGATGCTCTTGAAGTATTGATGCGATGCAGTAGGTGGCCCTTCAGTTTCGGAATAAAATTCTGCGCGACCATGTGAGATGCTTCTCGGCACGCATGATTAGGCTTACTATAATGGCAGGATCGCCTTGGTGACTGCGCAAGTACGATCCTATGTGTACAGGATGCTTTTGGGTGAGGCCGATATGGTGGTGAACTTCAGGGCTTGTTGCTAGCTCGGAAATTTCCGCATGGGGGCGATGAACAATTCTGTCACCAATACGGCGAATGCGAGCTTGCCGACGTTCAATTTGAGTCAGCTGTTTCACAAACGAATTGCGATCGGTGCGGCAATATCTGGCTTTGGGAGAACAATGTTCTAATTCACCCTAAAAACTCAGTAAGCTAAGTTCATAGTTGAACGAGTTAGGACACACCGGTTCAGTGCTATACGAGTCAGACGTGCCATACCGGCGTATCGTAGACACGTAGTCTCCTAATGCATGAAACTTATACGTTTGAAAATTGAACACCTTTGTTCGATGCACATTTTGAGTCGACCTCACTGCCTCGGGCGCCTGTGCTTGCTTTGCCAGGTTACAGCTTTCTTTTCCTTTACGCCCTGCTGTCTGTTTCCCCGCCTTCTTTGCATGGCGTCGAGCACGGGCCTCAACCTCCTTGTGCAGTTCGCGGGTCTGGTACGCAGCGCAAACAGTAGCCTTGAATTCACGAAATTGTTGGCCAAGTGCCGATGTTACTTCATCCATAATCTCAAGGGTTAAATCTGAGTGCATCCGGAGTTTTGCCAGCCCATGCCAATGAGCCATAGTGAATAGCAATTTAAGCACAGTCCTATTGTGCGGTTCTGGAAGAAGACCGTCAAACACAGGGATAGAACACTGTACACATCGTTAAGGTCTATCCAACGTTAATACATACGGCGCTCATACCTGGAGGAGATCCTCGAAGTTTCGAGCCGCCATACGCGACATCTCGGAAGAATTGGTCGAGAACTTTCTAATGGTGGCTGCACCAAACGTCGGAGTTTGCCTGTATCTGATGGTAGAGGTCAGCTGGATGCAACATGCAATGCGGTATCTCACACTGTACCTCTTGTCCAATTGGTGTATCAGGTCCTTGTCCTGGGCTGAAATAATTCGTAACAGGTGGATGAACAGCATCTTCCAAACACCGATTTCAAACTCGTGTAGAAGATCTACCACCAGAGCACAAAATATATTGAACCCCATTGGACCGAGACGGTGTGACAATTAAGTTTTCTTTGGGCTGATATTAGCTTTACTTACTTACTTTACATTCTTTACATTTGTGGCTTATATAAGCATGTTTCCCTTTCACCAGTACCAGTCTGAAGTTTTGATGAGATTTCACTACCTCTGAGCTTGAGCCTAGATCAGAAACCCTTTAGGGTCAAACACTGTCTTCTAGGACATAGCAGCTAGGCAGGGTATTGGCCACATATTGGTTAGGGAGTGATCCTACTACCTAGCCAAGTTTGTGCATCACAAACTGGAGCCCACCGCGAGGGTTTCTTGTTTCTAGGCTCTATATGCTCACCAACCATCCCCCAAATTCGCCTATTATCCAACCACAGTCATTCCTTACCAGTTTCTCCCATATCCCCCCTGTTTTCAACTTCTCCTCCCCCTACCAGCGCACTGATAGGCGTTTTTCCCACGCACGTTTGGACCGGACCTCTCGCTTTTCAAGGGATGGATTCCCCTCACTCCTGGCTTTCCAGAGAGCCCTCAATTGTCCGATTTGGCCCAGTAGTTGTGGAGATATGGAGGTTTTTGTGTTTGGAGAGGTGGAGAGATATAAGGCTTATCCTGGGAGATCTAGAGCGCCCCTCCTCTCGCTTTTTTGGCCATTTACCACCCCCAGTGGCCATTCCCATCGCTCTATTCATCCCCTTGATCAGACCATTCCTTGGGTCTCAACTGCCTACCCCCTCCTCATACCCCCTTCGCACTTTTGCCCCTCTCACCAGTCACCCTTCTATCGGATCCCTATCAACCCTATACTCTTTTTGAAGCTCTCAGCCAGGGCTATCCATCCATCCCATCAGCTCCCCGATCCGCGCAGGCGCCCCCTCACAATCCGCATTTTTCATCCCCCTATCTATTTTCCACTCCTTTTGACCATTTCCTTCATATCTTGCCCATTCCTCCACCAAACCTAGTTGTCCCTACCCTCATTTTGAAGCCCTTGTTCACCTCTTTCCATCTGTCTACTCCCCACCATCATCCATCCAGCCATTAACCCCTTTTTACCCGTTTTACCCTGCCCCTGTACTGATGAGGTTCACTTGACACCCAGTCATACTCTTGACACCTGGTCAATGTGGAAACAAGTACTGGGGACCCCGTTTTTACCCTTCTTTTGTTGTGGTTGACATGTGTAGATGACTGGGGACAGTCAGTATCCAAAGTCCCCATGAGATGTGACAATTAAGTTTTCTTTGGGCTGATATTAGCTTTACTTACTTACTTTACATTCTTTACTTTTGTGGCTTATATAAGCATGTTTCCCTTTCACCAGTACCAGTCTGAAGTTAGATGATATTTCACTACCTCTGAGCTTGAGCCTAGATCAGAAACCCTTTAGGGTCAAACACTGTCTTCTAGGACATAGCAGCTAGGCAGGGTATTGGCCACATATTGGTTAGGGAGTGATCCTACTACCTAGCCAAGTTTGTGCATCACAACGGTCTACGAAGGAGTTCTAAGGGATGGTTAGCACTTAGCAACATTCAGGGATCAAGTCTCACTGAGGTGGGCACCCAAGACTCTGGCTTCAGAATGCTTTCCACTGGTGCGCTACCGACTGCGTAGTCCTTCTCGTAAATCAATTGACGTGCAGCACTGACTAAAGTTCCCCTCTTTTGAAGATTGCGTTCCAGGGTCTTGCGTTGCTGTCTATCCCGAGTCCTCCCCATATTCTGTATCCGGTCCTTTGGAATCAGGCAGCGAGGACATGGGCACCCTCCCAAATTTCGGATCGTGGCTATAAGTACTCTAGTGAAGTTGAAATTAGCACTATTTAACTGAGGAAGAGTCACGCACTTTTCAGGATAATCCGCAGAGTACGTGAATATCCGAGGATAAAATCGGCGCGTGATGCCATCACAACAATGAATGACAATTCCGTGAGCATATGCTTCTAGAAACTCGTCATCTAATAAAATATTCCATTGCTCCTGAAATAATTCTCGACGGCAGTGGGTTGCGCCCTCGCTGGTCCCGCCGGCAAAATCTTTAAATGAATCTGGGAGCTGGAAGCACAAAATTAAGTGTACATTGAAGCCCACAACATGAAGACGCTTACCGTCTCGAAGTAAGCGACGTGATTGCTTAAGTTACATGACAGCTTGCACCGACGATACTTGGACTCATTCCCGAAGTACATATAGGTAGGCCATAGCTTGGCATTTCCAAACGACGTGAGTTGTGTAGCGTCAGACCAGAACATCAGTCCAGCGACTACTCGGGGCAGGTCGCAACCTGGCTCCTCTGGTAATTCTTGCAGCTGACTGTGGGCGTCGAGGAAAGCCGGAGAGGTATACAGATCCCCATATATGGGGACTTCGCGATCCAGGTGAGGGGGCTTCCAACAAAGCTCGTACGGCTCATAATGAAAGAGTTGGTCATCCCGAGCGTTAGCAAGCTTTTCCCGCATAACAGCCACCAAGGAACGGTGGTACAACTCTGCGACTTGGAAGGATCGAGGGCCTGGCGTATCAGTAGTGCAGGAAAAGGGAACATTAATGGAAACCGGAGTTTTTTTCCATCCAGCATCCTCATCCTCCCATTCATCCCCATCTCCTTCATCGTACTCATTTGCACCCAACTGACGGTTGATATTCTTCCAATGCGTAGAAGACACGTCGGCAGTGTTAAAAGCATTGTCGCTCAAAATCTCCAGCAGTTTAGCATAGTCACCTTGTGATTTTTGGATCCCCTGATTCCAGTACCAATCGCCAAGCTGAAAGGACGAGCGATTGGGATAGGGGTGGTACTGGGAGTCACTGCTAGACGAAGCAGGAAGACTGCCTGGTATAAATGAAAGGTCTGCGAGTGTGACGTATTCTTCTGGATCGTGGGATGGAGGTTCCGAGGAGAAGTATTGGCGCACCAGGCCAAAGATATTTGGGGGGGTACGAAAAACCGTGCGCGTGAGCAACGCAGGTCGTTCATCTGCGATGACTACAGATCCAACAGATCCCGGAGGTTGGTCTCGCACTTCCATAGATACTGTGGGAGGAGGCCGAGGAAGTACATCTCTAAATCTCACAGGCAGCTGGCGATTTTGACGTCGTGTTCTCCGCCGTGCCAAACTGACTTCCTCCCCTTTATCAATGTCTCCTCCTTCAAGATCTGGGGTCACGATCCCCTCTCCAGAAGAGGAGGATTCGGTAGGCAGAGGAGCTGCACCAGCATCACAACAATGAGTTGTGATTGAAGTGCCGACATCACCCGGGCTGAACTGAGCGGTGAGTACATTGGACATGCTCGGCGATCCATCATCCTCGACAAGGTTAGGTAAGGCACGTGCTCTTTTCCTGCGACCTACGAACTCCTTGAACGAGGTGATAGCTGACGACAATCGTTTTTTTGTGTGAGAGCACGAGCGCTGATGTTGGCTCAAATAATTCTGTGCCGTGAAAGTTCGCCTGCAAAGGCAGGTGTAGCTTGATACCGACATGGGGGGCCAACCGAAGCATGTCGTCTGTCTTGGACTAATTTTAAGCCAAGTATTGATGGAATGGCGCACCCGTAACCAAATCCGCTGGAAATGATGATGGCGCGGACGGCAATTGCCGTATGGCACATTTGCAGCCAAATGCGCAAAGTATGATGGCCCGGCTATCGTCATATTGATATAAGCAGACACGGTCGCCTATATAAACCCTGAGAGCCTGAGTTCCTGTTTCGCATCTGCATAGCCTGAGATGTTAGTGCCATCCTGTCCATGCTCTGAATGTTCGACACTCTCACCCATAGAATTCGAAGTTGACCCCAATGTTGTGAAGTTGCTGGTTCGGATCATTACCGCTCGTCATGGTATACTTCAATACCACAGTCAAACGGGGGAACTGTCAACGTACCCATGGTTAGTTCAACATGTGCATCAACTTAGTCAGTGCTTGACTCACAATTAAACTCCCCTTACAGGCCAGCCAACCGGCATGGGCATAGAATTCACCCTTCACAGTTTGCAGCATATCGTGAGGCGCACGTCTTCCGATATCCATGTTGTCTTTGTGCAACAGGCGACAGATATGTCGAGGCATCGGTCGTTCAGCGAACCTATGGAGCATTCCAAGGGGAGTATGTTGTGGAATGCGCGACCAGTACTTGCGGTTACATGCGTAAGTTTTCCCCGCAATCAACCATGGCGGATGGCTGATATTCAGTGTAGTGAATGTTGAGAAATTCGTCGGGAAAGCCTACGTACAGACGATGTATTATCCTCGGAAGAAATAGCCCTCATGTACAGCAGGGTGATCTGCATTCGTACGTTAGCGATTTTGGTCATATGGATAAGGAGGCAGACCTCACTGATGCGCGTCGTATGTTTCAAGTCATTTCGTAGTCTATTTTGACTCCAAGACGGTGTTATTCTTTAATCTGATAGATAACATAGAGCTAATTGTACTACAATAATCTATGACTACGTTGAGATAAGAAATGGGAAAAGAAAACAACTATGACGCGAGAGGGATGATATAGTGATTGACTTTCCGAATCAAACACCGCCGGCAGTACCTGAGTACCGTGTTCAGCACGTCATACTATGACATTGCCTTCTTCGCGGCTCTTTCCGTCGGAAATTTCCTAATCGGGTTTCATCACCATGTAACGTGTTGCATGATCCAATAACAAACCGAGGTCCTAATAGGTTGCAATAAAAGAGTATGACATTACATTTATGTTGCATTTCATATTACAATATTGAGTTTGTCACAGCAGTGATTCCAATCAGGTTTTCAACCAAGTTCAAAATAAGGCTCTGTGAAAAACTCCTGAGTTTTTTGACACATTAATTGATAGGGGGAGTCAGAGTTAGTGTTGTTGTCATGAATGCAGTTTGAGTTTCCTTTCCCCAACTCTATGAAGTAGGTCTCAAGTTTAGAGGCCAACGGATCAAGCGGGAGCTAGTAGATAGTAATAATCTCAGTCTGTATTCGAGGACTCATGGTCCATGTACAGTACCTAGTAGATAGTAATACTACTCGTAAAATCAGCGCACGAATGAAGGAACGTTTGAGTGTAAGAACTCACATCTCAGTCTGTATTTGAGGACTGAGATGTTCGTTCAATATCTACGAGGTTAATAAGAGACAAATGACGCGATACGTATATTAGCGTTGCAAGGAGAATGATGAACTGAGACATTGGTATCTAGACGTTGAGTGACACTTGACATCTCTTTTCTCATGCCTCTGTCAAAGCGGTCATGTTCATATCACACGTGATCCGACACCTCCGAATCCTCCGACTTCAACACTCCCCCTCAAGCGGGACTGAGTGTCATCATGGTCCTGAGCTTCTGGAAGCGAGGTTGGGGCAATGGTTTGGTGAACGTATCGGCTACGTTGTCCTCTGTGGGACAATAGCGTAGCTCAAAAGTGCCGTTCTTCACATGGGTGCGGACAAAGTGATAGTGTATGTTGATGTGCTTGGTACGTGTGTGAAACTTGTTGTTCGACGCTAATGCTATAGCGGATTGATTGTCGCAATGGATGGGAGTGGAAGTGTGCGTCTCGTCGTAGAGTACTTCTCTCATGGCAGCTGTCAGAGCGATATACTTGGACTCGGCAGTGGACAGCGCTATGATGGGCTGTTTCCTTGAGCTCCACGCGACTGGACCCCCATGCAACATGATCACATACCCAGACATCGAATGACGATGAGGCTGGGACGCCCAATCAGCATCGACGTAAGCCTCCAGACCTTCATCCGTCCCTCCCAGTGTTATCCCATACTTGGCTGTACCTTTTAGGTAGTGCATGGTGCGCTTTGCCGCCTCCCAGTGCGCCCGTCCAGGGTTACGCATAAACTGGGAGAGTGTTGCTACAGCGAACGCGATATCGGGCCTCATACTGGTCGCTGCATACATAAGTGACCTGATACCACATTGGTAAGGTACGTCCTGCATGTCAGCTAGTGTGGCATGGGTGTCTGGAGACTGCTCCACAGTCAGTGTACTACCTGCGTCCATGGGGATGATGGCGCTCTTCGAGTCGGTGAGGTGAAAATGCTCGAGTATGGTATTAACATATGCGTGCTGTGAGAGTGTGATGGTGTGCTCGGATCGGTTGCGTTCGACCTTGAGACCTAGCAGCCAGCTGAGATCTCCCAAGTCCGTGATGTCAAAGTACTGACGAAGGTGTTCCTTGAACTCGGTGATGTGTCGCAGGTGCTTTGATATTACGGCCATGTCGTCGACTGACATGGTCACGACCATGTGCCTGTCGACCTCGCGTACGTAGTACACGGCTTGGTCAATCTGCGAACGCGTGAAGCCCATCTCTAAGAACACACTTGCCAGTTCCTCTGACCACTCGAATCCCGCTTGCTTCAACCCATACAAACATCTCTTCAGCTTCAACACCTTCCCTTCCTCTCCCACCTTCAGGTATCCAGGGGGCGCTCTCATGTATATGTCCTCCTTGATCTCTGCGTGCAAGTACGCATTCTTGATATCAACTTGTTGGACTTCCCAGTCCTTCTGGGCAGCCATAGTGAGAATGGTGCATATGGTGGGCATGTTGGTGGTTGGAGCGAAGGTCTCCGAATAGTCTAGGCCGTGCTTCTGATGCTGGCCATTTGCCACAAGTTGGGCACGGAGTTTCAACTTTTCACCGTCCGGGCCGCATTTGGTGGCCAGAACATAGTGGCAGGGTATGACGTTAGCATGACATGGTATGTCTACTACTTCCCATGCTTCTAACTTCTCGAGCTGACTAAGTTCATAGTCTATTGCTTCTTGCCATTCCACGGTGTCTGGACCGTTCAAGGCTTGCTGGAGCGTCGGTTCGGGCAGTGCAGCTGCTAGAGCCCAGTGGATAAGTTGAGTGTCCTCTCCGTCCTCTTCTGGGATGATCGCTATAGAAGCTGACTCCCCCTCATTCAGGGTCTTGTAGTACCCAATTGGAGGACGAATGTGTGTTGCTCTGGGGGCAGTAGGTTCTGGGAGTTGTGTTTGGAGCTTCAGTGGAGTAGATGGTGTGGGTGTCAAGATGTGCTGATCATTACTCGCTGGCAATGATGCCTTCTCCCCCTCAATTGGTACGTCTGCAGCCACAGTTATTGTTGTGGGCATGAAACTTACGTTCCGTTCTACAGAAATGCGATGCTTACCCAGCCAGTAGACCCGGTACCCTTTGCTCTGGTCATCCACCCCTACAAAAATTGCCTCTTCCGCCCTCGCTTCCAGCTTCCCAGCGTCCTGTAGGTGGACATACACCTTCACACCAAACTCGTGGGCTTGGGCCAAATTGGGACGTCGACCGTGCACTAGGTCATATGGTGTGTGTCCCGGCGTTGCCCTTGAAGGTAAATGGTTATTCAGCCAGCTGGCATAGCTAACTGCAGCAGTCCACAGGAACTTGGGCACGTTGTGCGCCAGCAACATTGCGCGTGTCAACTCGACGAGCATCCTGTTGAGGCATTCTGCGATGCTGTTCTGCTGGGGGGAGTCATGTATGGTGAGCTCTCGTTTTATACCCTGACCTGCTAAGTACTCGTCAAAATCTGCACTTAGGTACTCTCCTCCCCGGTCGGAACGCAGAGTCTTAATCTTCGCGTCATGCTGCTTGGTGAGTTGAGCTTCATACTGCTTGAAAGCTCCAAGGGCCTCACTTTTGTGCTTTAGGAAGAGGATGTGCATTTTGCAGGAGAAATCATCAGTGAAGCTCATGTAATATGAGCTTCCACCTATGCTAACAGTTTGCGCAGGTCCCCAGAGGTCTGTGTGTATCAACTTGCCATACGTCTGCACACGATGTTTCAACTCCTTAGGGAAAGGCTGCTTCGCAGCAGCCTTTCCCTTCTCACATGCCTCACAGAATTCTGGTTCCGAGGCGGAGTCAAGCTCGATGCCTTCTACCAAACCCTTCTCGACAGCAGATTTAACCACTGAGTGCGCTACATGTCCCAGCGCATGATGGAGTTCTCCCAAGGTGAGTTTTCCTTTGGCTAATGCAGCATGATGCTCATGCTGACCCGTAACGGTGTATAGGCCGTCCACATGAGGTATTTTGGCGATCACTTGTCGTTTGGGACCCGAGGACAAGATCCTGCAGTTGGTCCCTTCAAAATGGACTGCCAATCCTGCGGCCATTATACGGTTTGTCGCCACGAGCGTATAGCTCATCTTTGGCACGTGTAGTGTGTCTTTGAGAGTGACCATCATCCACTTGGATCCTAGCGGTAAGTTCATTCTTACATCACCGCGACCTATGGCACTAATTATCGAGCCGTCTGCAGTGCGAATGTCGAGGGGTGTGATTGGATTATACAAGATGAACTCGGCTCTGTTTGGGCAGAAGTGAGAGGTAGCGCCGGAATCAATGATTGCTGTGCAGTTCTTTGCAGGTGAGTCTTTCTCCCCAGTCATAGGCACGCTGTCTATTGACGCGAATGCGTAGTTATCCTGGGAGTCGGTGGCTGCTGCTGCTGTTGCAGCCGTCTTGTTCTGTCTCGCCTTCTTTTGACGTGGACCCTGCCCTTCCTTGCCACCTCCCTTCCTCCAGCAGTCGCTCTTCCAATGTCCCTTCCTGTCACAGTTGGTGCACACAGCGTCCGGGTTCTGTTGGTTCGAGCCTCCAGCATTCCGGCTCTTCCCTTGAGCAACTCTAGCGTTAGACGCTGAGTTGCTTCCTTTCTTCCCGGTACGACGATCCGAGAGCAGGCGATGCTCGTATTCTTCGGTGACCACACTGATCAACTCATAAGGGGCGAGTACCTTTTTGGCTATTTTAGCCGTTGCGTTTATTGACGAGACCAATGGGCAGTAAGATTCGGGCAGCAAACCCAATGTTATCGCGTAAAAATTGCGATCCTCGATACTAGCACCCATCCCTGCAAGCAACTCTCGGAGGCGTAGCTGCTCTCTGAAATGAGCCTTTACGTCGCCTCCTTCCTTGCATCTCAACTCTTGGAGTCTGCAGTGGAGGTCTATCTGGACCAATTCTGTTTTCCCTTCATGGATCTTGCAGACTTCGTCCCAGATAGCTGCTGCACTGCCCAGGTTCTGGATCCAGAGTAGAAGTTGGTTGGATATAGTGCTGAAGATTTGTTGTTTTACCAGTGAGTCCTTTTGCTGGTATTCGTCTATCTTATCCTCTAGGTCCTCTAGTTCTGCATCCGTCGGTTTAGTGCCGTCCGGCTTTGTCACTTTTCCCGTCGACGGATCAACGGCGAAGGGAACGGGCTTTGTCTTACAACCATCAGTATATCGCATCAAGCCTCGAGTGCCAAGGGCCGTTAACATTCTTCCCTTGTAGGTTATCCAATTCAAGCCGTCGTCGGCGAGTTTTGGGATGTTAAACAGCGTGGAATTGGAGCTGGGGAGCGTAGTATCCATAGTCAAAGCAGGGCTCATAACCTCTCAAGTTTAGAGGCCAACGGATCGAGCGGGAGCTAGTAGATAGTAATAATCTCAGTCTGTATTCGAGGACTCATGGTCCATGTACAGTACCTAGTAGATAGTAATACTACTCGTAAAATCAGCGCATGAACGAAGGAACGTTTGAGTGTAAGAACTCACATCTCAGTCTGTATTTGAGGACTGAGATGTTCGTTCAATATCTACGAGGTTAATAAGAGACAAATGATGCGATACATATATTAGCGTTGCAAGGAGAATGATGAACTGAGACATTGGTATCTAGACGTCGAGTGACACTCGACGTCTCTTTTCTTGTGCCTCTGTCAAAGCGGTCGCGCTCATATCACGTGTGATCCGACACCTCTGAATCCTCCAACTTCAACAGTAGGGAGGGTTCTGTCAGCTCCAAATGTCCAGGCACCTGTATGCAAATGTGCATGGGAGCTTATTTCTTTTTATTTTCACTCCACTTTGATCCATGTGTGAAAAAATTGATGGTGCTGTGGCTGGCCATTTACAGTCCTCATGATCAGTACAGCTCACGTGACCTATATCCTTAAAAACCGATTTCACTGTGATAAGGATTTTTCCGCAGCGATTTAGTAGGTTGGTGTCTGCCTCATTCAATATTGTCTTCAGCTTGGTCCTAATAGCTTTTGATCATGTTTGTAAACCGATTAAAACTTCAGCATGGTACAAAACTTCAACAAAATTAAATAGACAAATGCAGTGAGGAGTGCAGTGAGGCCTAGACCTCACTACGGTGGATATTGGAGCATGACACCTGGTCTGCAACAAGCATCATGTTTCTGTTACAATCACCCTATTCTTCTCTCACAGAATGCTTCTCTTCCATTTTGCTATGCTTCCATATCACTACGTTTCCTTTTCACCTTACTTCTTTTTCACCTTACTGACTCCTCATGTTACAGTACGCTTAGACCCTATTCATTTTCTCCTCTTTCTTACCATTGTATTACATCACGATCACTTACTACTGCTGTTGTTAGATGACTGATGTTTCCTTTCTTGGATTGCTTACCCTTTCCCGCGCATACATGCTTAATCAGGCGGTTGCTCTTTGTCTTAGTACCTGCCCTAAACCTTTCCTAGAATCCCTTATAAATACGCACTATTGTACTATGTAGTTCTTTACTTTAATCTTACTGGGTTTTCACCTGATAACTTGATTTCCTTCGTCTACAGCCCTCCAAGCTTAGACATCTGAACTGATATCTGTCTTAGAGCACTCCTCTTCGACAGTCTAAACCTTTTAACCTAACTCCAAAGCTGCACCTTGCCGTTAGCTATTAACTTCGCAAGTAGACTTCATTGTCATTGCGTCGTTAGACTAGACTCAACCAAGAAGGCTCTCTTTTGAGTCTCGGTTGTTAGAACCTATCCCAGTTCGTAACACCTCATGCCTTCCTTATCTCTGACTCACTTAGACTCGCTTCCCATGAACCTTCCTTTCTTGTACTATTACCCTTGGTCTGTGCTCGCTTCCTTTACCTATTTAAGATCATAGCTACTGCTTGTATTTTCCTTAACTTGAATCTACTCAGTTCTCTCTGATACTCAGACTCTAGCTCCTTGGGAAGGAGGCTAGCGTTTTTCCTCGAATAGCTCTAGATCCTGCGGGAGTCCATAGCCTGACAAAGTGTAGCTTCAGTCAGCCCAGATCTTGATTAGCCTTTATTGGCACGACCCTATCTGAGTTCATAACAAAAGATTCAAGTTACCCTCAAACCCCTCCATCTGTAGGGATTATCCTTTTGAACCCATGAAACTGATTGATTTGCCAAAGTGGCACCAAAGAACCCTTTCTCTATGAAAGGACTTGAAAGAGTCCCTAGTTTGAAACTCCAAGCAGCTGCTACTGAAGCATATTGCCCCTACCCACGAACTTCCCCCAAGAAGACGTCTTCACAAGGGACCTTTGAACCCCCTCGCACCCCTGTCCTTCCTGCACTTGCTGTCCCAGGCCCATCATTTTCTCACAGCATCAGTACTTCTTCTGAGGTACCTGCACCAGCACCTGTAGAAGACAGAGACGAAGATATACCAGACGCATCATCGCCTGACTCCGACCCAGGCTCAGAACCAGAATCAGAACCCTCTATCATTGAGGACTCCTTTCCCAGATCCTCCCCACCAGAACCAGAACCAGAACCATCTGACAGTGAATCTGATGATTCTGACTCAGAAAATGACATGCCGAAACCCATTGAACAAAAAATCTGCACCCCACCTGACTTTGACGGAAACAGAGATGAGACTATGAAATTCCTTTGACTCATCACCCTCTATCTCAATGTAAATTCCAAGATCTATGATACTGATACCCGAAAGATTGCATTCACCCTCTCATTTATGAAAGGAGGCACTGCTGCAGCATGGATGGAAGACACCATTGCTTTTGCACATGAACTGAACCCAGCTACTGGCCACCTGAACGGTTATGGAAAATAGGACCAATTCATTACCCATTTTGAAGAAGCATTCAACCCTATCGACTCTGCCAGTACTGCGCTCCACAAGTTACACGCCCTTGAACAAGGCAATGACTTGAGCGAGTACATCTCCACCTTCAAGCAGCTCTGTAACTGAGCTGAGATTTACAGCTTCAACACCCAGAAAGACTACTTCATCTGCAGATTAAAACCCGCTCTGCTTTCGAAGCTCTGTAACTCCAGAGACATCCCCACTGAAATGGAAGGAATGTATAAGAAAGTAATTTCCATTGAGAACGCCTACCAGCTTCTCTTATCTCACAGAGCTCTGACCTCTGACTCCTGAAACCAACCCACTGATTGACGTCCAAAACCACGCTTCACCCCGCACAGGGACGACCCTGACACCATGGACATAGACTGTCTATCTGAGGCTGATAAGAAAGCCTATATGAATGAAGGATGCTGCTTCAAATGTGGCAAGAAAGGACATAGGGCTAATGACCCTGTCAAACACCTGAAGACTGGAGATGACGATAAGAAGAAGAAAGGAAAGCAAATGGTAAGGCATACAGTGCCTGATGATGAAGATTCCAGCAAGATCAAAGAACTTTCTGATGATGAAGAACTTGATGCCAGAAGAACAGATTTTTGAATAGGAGGCCTACCGCAATGTTAGCAACCTCCTCATTAGATGTATGTATCGTTCAGAATGTAGGAAAACCTAAAGAATTAAGGGTCCTGGCGACCATCTTTTCCTCCATACACCCTAACAAGTCATTGCAAACCACCGCAGTTGTCAATTTGGAATGACACTTCAATGTTCGCAAGAAAAGTAGATGATCCAGTAACTTACCCCATCAATGACAATGAGGTCTTGATCAAATATGCTCAAGATGGATCTTCTATAACCCTTCATGAAAACCTCTCCTTCAACTCCTCACTCACTTGTGATGGTAACCTCTAAGGAACTCATGGATCTATGCACGAAAGACTGAAGAAGATGAATCCTTGAAGATGAGTAATAAGGTGCAAGAATTTGCCCTTGAAGATGCCCAAGAAAAGAAGAAGAAGACCTTCGAAGAACTAGTCCCTGATTACCTTCACGACTTCGCCGATGTTTTCACCAAAGATGGCTTAAACAAACTCCTACCATCTCGCCCTGGAGTAGATCATAGAATCGAAATGAAACCAGGATTCATTCTGAAGTCTGCAAAGACTTATCCCCTCTCTCCAAAAGAAACCGACACCATAAAAGTGTTTCTCGATGAACATATCGCCAAAGATTTCATTCAACCATCGAAATCCCTGCAAGCTAGCAGATTCTTCTTTGTAGGAAAGAAAGACGGCTCTCTGCGACTCTGTCAAGACTATTGTTACATCAATGCATGGACGATAAAGAACGCCTACCCCCTCCCTTTGATTCCTCCCTTAATCGCTAAGTTAAGTGATGCGAAATATTTCACGAAGATGGATGTCCAATCTGGATATAACAACATCCTGATTCATCCTGATGACCGCTGGAAAGCAGCATTCACCACCTCCTTTGGACTTTTTGAACTGAAAGTCATGTTCTTTGGCTTATGCAATTCCCCTGCCATGTTTCAAGCCTACATGAACCAGACCTTCCAGAAAGAGATCACTGAAGGATGGATGATCGTCTATATGGATGATATTCTCATATTCTCAAAAACCCTTGAAGAAAATCAGGGATGAACCTGCTGTGTCCTTGAAATCATCCACAAAGAAACCTTTTTCCTGAAACCTGAAAAATGCACCTTTGATGCTCAAGAAATCGACTACCTTGGTATGATTATTTGTCCTGGGCAAGTAGCCATGGACCCCGCCAAGCTGTCAGGAATCAGCCAATGGCAGACCCCCACCTCCGTTAAAGAAGTCCAATCATTTCTCGGATTTTGTAACTTCTATCATCACTTTATTTCCCACTACTCCGACCTCACACGACCCCTGATTGATCTCACAGAGAAAGATACTGCCTTTGCATGGACGCAAGCATGCACCAATTCCTTTGAGAAGCTGAAGCAATGCTTTCTCTCAGAACCTGTTCTCCGAAACCCTGACCCCTCTTGACAATTTGCCCTAGCCACCTATGCTTTGCTCGTTGCAACTGGTGCAGTCCTACTCCAGACTGACGAGAATGGAGCATATCATCCTTGTGGATATCTTTCACAATCTTTTAACCCCGCTGAATGAAACTACCAGATCTATGATCGTAAACTCCTTGCCATTATCCAGGCTTTGAAAGCATGGAGGCATTACCTCGAAGGGAACCCCCACCCTGTCATCATGTTCACTGATCATAAGAACCTCCTATACTTCTGATCCACACAGAACCTCACACGTCGCCAAGCCAGATGGCAATTGACCCTGAATGAATTTGATCTCGAACTCCAACATGTCCCAGGAACCACACTTGCTGCCCCTGATGTTATGAACTGGGATAGGTTCTAACAACTAAGACTCAAAAGAGAGTTGTCGGAGTTGAGTCTGGTCTAGCGATGCAACGACAATGAAGTCTACTCGCAAAGCTAATAGCTAATGCTAAGGTTTGACCTTAGGGTTAGGTTCAAAGGTTTAGACTAACAACAAGGAGTGCTTGAAGTTAGAAAATTGGTTCAGACGACTAAGCTTGGAAGGCTTAGACGAAGGAAGTCAAGTATCAGGTAAAACCCAGTAAGATTAAAGTAAGGAAACTACACAGTATAGGTGCGCATATTTATAGTGAATCGTAGAGAGGTTTGGGGTAGGTACGAGGAGTGAGGGTAGCTACCTAGTTAGGTATGTATGCGCTAGCAAGAACAATGAGTCAGAAAAAGGAAACATATCACAGGTTAAGTCATCTAGCGACGGCGATAAGCGATTGTGATGTAATACAATGAGTCATGATGAAAGAAAAATGAATATAGGGCAATTGTACTGTAACACCTGATGCCTTATCATGTCGCCCTGACCATTCCTCTGATCCTGCTGACAATACAGATGTTACCCTTCTCCACAATGCTCTCTTTGCTTGAGTTGTTGACATCGACCTTGCTAATGCTCTGAAATCCACTGATCCCCTTTCCAACCCTGTAATCATTGCTGCACAGCAAGCCCTTGATGGGCTGAATGCACCCCCTATGAAATCCGCCCTCTCCAATTGGTGTCTTAATGATGGAACTTTGTTTTATAAAGACCGAGCTTATGTCCCAGCTCATCTCCACCACCGCATCCTCACCCTTCACCATGACCATCCCACCGCCGGACACCCCAGATGATTCAAGACAGAAGAACTAGTCAAACATGACTACTGGTGGCCTGGAATGGGTACATTCATCAGAAAATACATTGAGGGTTGCACCCTTTGCCAGCAAATGAAATCCGACACTCATCCTTCCACCCCTCCATTGACTCCTATCCCCTCTTCCGCAACATGCCCCTTCTCACAAATCTCCATAGATCTTATCACCAATTTACCTGAATCCAGAGGTTTTGACTCAGTCATGGTCATGGTAGACCATGGGCTTATGAAGGGGGTAATTCTCTCACCCTGCAAGAAAACCATTACATCCGAGGGCATCGCCCAGTTATTCTTCAAGAAAGTTTTCTCGAGATTTGGTCTTTACAACAAAGTCATCTCTGATAGAGGTCCCCAGTTCACCTCTAAATTCGCCAAAGAACTTGGAAGACTCCTTGACTATGAAGTCGCCCTCTCCACAGCATACCACTCTCAAACTGATGGACAGACTGAACATCTGAACCAAGAATTGGAAACCTACCTTTGCATCTACTGCTGCTCTGCACCTCTTGATTGGGTCAAGCACCTTCCCATGGCAGAATTCGTTCATAATCATCAAAAACACAACTCCCGTAATGCCTCCCCATTTTTCCTCATGATGGGATATGAACCCCAAGGTATTCCTCACATTCTTCTGAACTCCGCCATCCCTGCTGCAGAAGATCGAATTAGATATCTCCAGAAGACTAGAGAAGAAGCCATTGCTTGTCACAATCTCGCAATGCAGCATATGGCTGCCCGCTCCTTTGGAAAGAAGTTTGAACCCTGGAAAGTAGGCAAGAAAGTATGGCTTTCAGCAAAGAACCTCATTTCTGCTCTCCCTTCAAAGTAGCTCACCCCTAAACGATATGGCCCTTTCACAGTCAAAGCCGTCCTTTCCCCTATCACATTCAAGATCCAACTCCCTCCTTCTTGGAAATCACATCCCGTCTTCCATGCTTCTGAACTATCATCCTATCAAGAGACAGAAGTCCATGGTCCAAATAATGCTGAACCCCCTCCTGACATCATCAATGGTCAAGAAGAATACAAAATCGAAGCCGTTCTCACCCATAAGGGAAACATAAAAGGAAAATACCACTTCCCCATGTCATGGAAGGGTTATCCTTCTTCTGACAACTCATGGATACCCGAAAAAGAAATGAACAATGCCCAAGAAACCCTGAAAACCTATAAGAAACATCTCCAAATCTCTCAACTTCTCACCAACTAGAATTTGAAACATGCCTTCCTTGCAATCCTCCCAATCCTCTCTTGAGAGCCACCACTCCCAACTTGAACTTCACCACAAGCGCGCTCTTGTAGAATCAACCCTACTTTCTCTCCCATGCACTCTCCCATTAGATCATTTCTTCTCTGAAGATCCTATTGCCCTCTCCCTCATCACTGCCTACCGCAGTGTGGACCTGTCATCCAGCTATGCCCATACTATTAATGCTCCTGAAGAGGAAGCCACCAAACACTCCATTATTTATCATATGACCAAGATCAAACTCGTCCTCGCTGACCGACTCCTTGAACGAGGGTTTGAGCAAGCACTCACCCCTTCAATGATTTGTGAAATCACTGAGTCAAGACACAGGTCATGCGATCCCTTCTGACCAACCCCTATGCAACCCATGCATTCCCCATCATTAGATGTTCCTAATTCCCCATCTGAAGCTTCAGATGAAAGCACTCCAGTCCCACCACCATCATCCCAACTTGCCATCCGCTCCTCGCTGAAGCTGTGGAAAAAGAAGGAATACCATCGCTTTCAGAGTAGGTCTATCCCGACCCTACACACCATCCCCAGCCCCTCTTATTAAGGAGGAAGACTCTGAACCATCCATCGCACCTTCTTCTACTGACTCTTGTGCCCCATCCGAAGAAACCTTTTATGATCGAAACAGAGTTGATTACTCCAGGATGACCTGCCGCTATTGTAAAGGAGATGGACATCGCCAAATCCATTGTCCCTGCTATTTCTGTTGTATTTGCCACCACCATGCTCCTAAACATCTTACCGCCTATTGTCCCCAACTTAAAGGAACACGCATCATTGCAGCCAAGCCAGGATCTTGGCTTTTCTACACTCAGCTGAAAGTGTACAAAGACCGTATGGATAAGGAGTACGAAGTGATTGAGAAGAGAACTCTCACTGACGACACCTACTCCATTGACGTATACTTGAATTTGGATGACTAAAGTCAGAGACTTTAGACATTG
This sequence comes from Suillus cothurnatus, assembly GCA_016758765.1. Taxonomy (NCBI): domain Eukaryota; kingdom Fungi; phylum Basidiomycota; class Agaricomycetes; order Boletales; family Suillaceae; genus Suillus; species Suillus cothurnatus. The sequence goes on from JABBWL010000096.1 coordinate 48,315, forward strand.
ACAGGGGGGTAATGTTACAATCACCCTATTCTTCTCTCACAGAACACTTCTCTTCCATTTTGCTATGCTTCCATATCACTACGTTTCCTTTTCACCTTACTTCTTTTTCACCTTACTGACTCCTCATGCCTTCCTTATCTCTGACTCACTTTGACTTGCTTTCCATGAACCTTCCTTTCTTGTACTATTACCCTTGGTCTGTGCTCACTTCCTTTACCTATTTAAGATCGTAGCTACTGCTTGTATTTTCCTTAACTTGAATTTACTCGGTTCTCTCTGATACTCAGACTCTAGCTCCTTGGGAAGGAGGCTAGCCTTTGTCCTCGAATAGCTCTAGATCCTACAGGAGTCTAGACAATCAGATCCTGCGGGAGTCTATAGCCCGACGAAGTGTAGCTTCAGTCAGCCCAGATCTTGATTAGCCTTTATTGGCGCGACCCTATCCAAGTTCGTAACAGTTTCACTCTGCTCTGAATATTGTTCACATGTAACTTTGGCTTTTCAACTGGTCTGCTCTGTGGTGAGTTTTGCTGCTATGATTACTACATTATACCTCATTATTGTCAAACAAATGTCTCCCTTCATCTGTAAGAGTCCCTGTATGTGCACGTGCATCCTCGACATTGCTGATTGCCCACCCTATGATGTTGAACATGAAATACCCTCTTACCCTCGGTTTTATGATCTGTTGTACTACCCCATCTATCATTCTGTTATATATGAAAATCTGGCCAGTTTCTGCCACTGGTTACAGACAACTCTTACAGATCATATGGACTATTGTTTCTTGTGCTTGTCTCCTGGTCGTGCCATCTCAGTGCAATTTGCCACACCTGATATAGTGGTTCATGTGGGCCATCATGCTGTTTCTCTTTCCCTTGATGACATTGAAAGTTCAACATACAGTCATTGTGCAGTGTTCCAGCACTTGGCACTTTGTTCATGGGACTCAGTTTTGGACATGAACATTACCTTAGACCTGCATTGAATACTGATCCTGCATGGTTCTCACACTCTGAGGGCTGTCATGAAGCTAACCTCTGTGCACTGCCAGCTCCTGTTCTGCAAACTGCCACTCAGCTCATTGGCTATAAACATTCAGATGCCCACATCAAAGGTACCTGCATACAGTTCCTCCTGCATGTAGAAAGTAGGAGCTAAGATACAAGTCTCAGCATTGTAGAGAGAACTGCTAATAACACCTAAGATACAAGTCTGAAGATGAAACAGTGTGAGTAAAGAGCGGCATGCAAGAGTAACGAGAACTATACCTCAGCATTGTAGAGAGAACCACTGAGGTATAAACAATGCAATACAATGATATTATAAAGTACAGTATTGAATCCGTGATGACAAATAAAGAAAGGAATACGATGTCGATGTTGTACATCCAACACTGTGTCACTTTAGTCATACACAAACTGAACTGATTGCTATGTCAGATAAGGATCTCTGTGCTCACACTGCTGCCACTCTTCCTCCATTGTCTTTGCAAATGCAAGCCACTCTTCTTGCAGCCACCATTCAGTCCATTTATGGTGTCGAAGTCTTTACAGCTTTGTGTACAGGCATTCTCCTAATGTTACAAGAACATCCATTGCTGGCATGGCCCCTATTCATTTTCCTTCTCATCCTCACTTTCTACCTTTACTCTGAGGACTTCGCATGCATACACATACATTACCTCTTCTGGTTGGTTGTACTTCCCCCTTATCTTTTCTGGCTCTATTCCCTTTAATCAGTTTCTCATGCACTTATACTATATCTACTTGCCAGACCTCCAGCTCGTTTCCCCTATGCCCTTTCCACTTTACTGGTGTTCACCCTATTACATCTTGAACCCCATACCTCACTATCAGTCCATGATGTTGTCACCCTATACCCTTACCACATCCTCAGTCAGTGACTCAACCTTCCCCTTGCCCTTATCTTACCACTGGTCCCTGACTCATTCCCTTTCACTTACCTCTTTCTTGTACTACTAGTTACGGCTTTGTCTGTGCTTGTTCCCCCACCTATATAAACCCTACATACCACAGTTGTATTCTCTAACTTGAATATACTTGGTTCTTCCTGATTACTTAGTCCACAACCTCCTAAGCCTAATAAGCTTATACTTGTGATCATTAGCTTCACTTTGACCCTAGGTCATCATGTCTTAGATCTTCCAAAGCCTTCGTTGTCATCCTCCACAACTTAGGCTATAGTTACTGCCAGCTGCAAGACAGCACCTATGCTTTAACTCATCGACCTGCTTATCCCAAGCAGTTGGACTGTGACTTGCAACTAGCACCTGTACTCCAGGCCTCGCAAGATTATCCAAGTAAGAAAGCACCTAAGTCTAATTGCTAACACCTAATGGCGAATGTTGGTGAGCCTCCTTCTATTAACTTGAATCCCACCTGGCTGTCCTTTCCAGTGGAGGATCTCACCGAACAACTTGAGCACCTGCCTCGTACTGATATCCATGCTTGTATTTGTCAGTGCAATGCTTTGGTGGACTGCATATGTCGATGGGCAATCTACCTTCAAGCCTGTCCTCCAGCGCTACTATGTGACATTTTTCTGACCTATTTTCCCTTCCCAACCTCATCTAACTTTACTTGTGATCAAGTATTCAGTGCCACACTGGAGCAAGAATTTGAATCTCACCTCATTCATTGTCTTTCTCTGGCAATCACTTCCTTCTCTGCTCAATGCAAACTCACTCGTGCAGAAACCAAACAGTCTGAGCTAAATGCTGCACATGCCCAATGAGCCTCTCCAGAAGAACAGTGGCCTGTACCTGTGTCTCAAAAAGTCATCTTCGAGTGCTTGAATGAGTACATTCAAGGGTCTGCATGGGAGGAGCCTGCTGTTTGTGGTATTTGCTTGCAATATGAAAGAAACTCCATTGAGATCCCCATTTCCAGTGACATGATGTCTCTTCATCTGGACTTGCTACATATTTCTGATCCTTACATTATCCAGAAATGCATTGTGCAGTCACTCTCAACATCATTCACTTATGGCCACAACAACCTTGATGGTCTGCAGCTAGACAAATCTGGTGTTATTTCGCACAGTTCTGGATGCATATCACCTACGATATGTCCTCCTTGCCATACTGCCTATTCATGTCAGAAGTCAAAGAATGTGGAGAAGTTCTTCAATGCCATCACTGTTGTTCGGTGTGTCACAAGCATGGTAACCAAGGGCACTGTTGGTTCTTGTTTCTGCATGAAGTCATGGATGTATCTCACTTTGATCCTCTGACAAACTCCATTGTGCTCATGTGTTGCAATGCAAACATCAACTATTTCAATCCTTACATCCTCACTTTCTGTCGTCACAATCATGATATCAAATGCATTTTATCTGGTAAGGGGGCAAAAGCTTCTATGTTCTATATCTCAGACTACATCACAAAGATGGATGTAAAGACATATGAGGTTCTGTCCTTATTATCATGCACTGTTGCCTGAATTCCCAAACAGATCACACTTCAGGGCTATGTGGTCGACCATGGTAAAGCACTCCTACACAAGTGCCTGTCCCAGTGTAATCGCCAACAACAGGTCCATGCTCAACAGGCAGTGCGATACATTCAAGGTTTTGATGACAGCACTTTCTCTCATCAGACAGTCCCAATGATGTCATCATTGTTACTTGCATACATTCGTGAACGATACATGCGGTGTAAGGAACATCGCGTCTACCCATTGATTTTGAGGTCCTACAGGCTCAAACTCCAATGCTTGTATCACCATGCTCAGAGCGCGCGCTGTAGGTATCACAACCTGGCTAGGCACTAGCTATAATAATGCAAAACCAGTATAAGTGAGTCTCAGCTCTACCTAGCTGCTATACTTGCAGAAGCAAGAGCATTCGACCCTAAAGGGGACGCAAGGAAAGCGAAGATCCACAAGTGAGTGCTAATCAACCCTAATCAAATGCAATGAAACGCAAAGTAAATGCGAAGAAACGCGATGGAATGCGGTGAAATGTGATGAAATGCGAAACATGCTGAAGGCGCGTGCGGGAAAGCGAAATGCGATGGTCGCGCGAAGCGTGGGAAAGTAGTGCACGAAATGCGCAAGTGTAGAGAAGACGTATAAATGATGCTGGGATCTGAACTGAGGCAAGGAGGATGGATGCTGGACGGATAATAGATGGATATTGTGATTGCCACTAGCTATAGACAGATGCTAGGGACTACATTGATGGATACATGCACTGCATGGAACTAACTGGTGATAGATGGTGACTGCCAGAAGCTAAGTTGTAAAAACAGACATGGCAACCCTAAGTCGCACATAAGTGCCTTCCCAGGGCTTGAAAGCGAATTGGGAGCGCTCTAAGTATGTAAGTGATGTAATGTAAGGGTCCATAACAAAATAATAATCGTACGATACCAAATGTAGTCAGATATAGTAATAAATGGAATGCGACGCACCAAGGAACTGGCTGGACAATGGATGGATGCTTCTGCAATGATGCGCACTAAATCGCGGTGAAACGTGAAGATGCGTGAGAATGCGAAGATGCGTGAGAATGCGAAGATGCGTGAGAATGCGAAGATGCGTGAGAATGCGAAGATGCGTGAGAATGCGAAGATGCGTGAGAATGCGAAGATGCGTGAGAATGCGAAGATGCGTGAGAATGCGAAGATGCGTGAGAATGCGAAGATGCGTGAGAATGCGAAGATGCGTGAGAATGCGAAGATGCGTGAGAATGCGAAGATGCGTGAGAATGCGAAGATGCACGATGAAACACAAAGATGTGTGATAGAATGCAATGATGCACGATGAAACGCAAAGATGCGCAAGAACGCGCACTAAGCGTGAGCGCAGGAATGCATTGCACAAGTGCGGGAAAGTGTCTTGAGTCTGGCGTGTTATTGCAGGGAAGCTGCACATAATATGTGGAATCGCTCTACACATGATGGTGATGTTGTGCTGTGAAGCCCAGTCGTCATGAGCCGTAAAATAGGCCAATACCAGCCTGTAGAGAATTGAGTCTCTACACCTGCAAAGAAGAGAAACTCCCCGCACTTGAGTTATTGTAGTGGATTAGGACTCATTCGGCTTCTCTATATAAATGTCTTGATCACATGCTACTCTTATGTTGGGTAAGTCTTTGTTATTATTATCAGTGTTTATCAGTTTAATACTCATAATTGAACAGGCTGTGAACTGCTTCACAAACCTTGCTGACAAAAGCAAAGAAGTGCTGAACCTTTGCAACAAGTCTTATGATGATTTCAAGCTCAATTGGAACAATTGAAAACACCTTGTGCTTGTTCATCAAGTCCTGAAGGAACCAGCAACTGCCCAACAATTGTTCTCATCTGCAAAACACCCAACTGCATCGCAAACAATCCCTACATTGGAATGCCTTGCTGACCAGTGGCAAGAGATGGCAAATGATGAGCAGTGCTGATCGCAGATGCAATCAAGCAAGGACTCAAGAATGTCGACAAGTACTACAAGAAAATGAGTGGCTCCAATGTATATTTCATTTGTCTCAGTAAGCATTAATATTATTTTCTATGTTGTGTGCACACCCCTCATATAATTACATTCACAGTCCTTGACCCCAACTACAAACTTGCCCATATCAATGATTGGTGGGACACTCAAGACATTGCAAATGGGAAGTCTCACCTCAAGGCTGTGGTAAGTAGTATTAGTTCTGACTGCTCATTATCCTTCCTGAACTAACATTTATAGTTTGACAAGTATTATGAACTGCCAACTTGAGCACCTGCCAAAGAACCCACTCTGCCAACAAGACCCCTGCATGAAAAATTGGTACAGTGATGTGTGGATGCACGAGGCCATCAAAACACGTCAAGCCACAGACCAACGTGCTCATAATTCTCATCAAGAACTCACAATGTATCTGTCTTTGCCACTAGAGGAAGCTGACAACATTGTTGCCTGGTGGGGGGTAAGTAATCTCATCATGACCTGTTTATCTGCTACTTGAATTGTTCATTAGCTTCACTCATTGCAATTTCCTACACTAGCATGCATTGCACAAGACTACTTGCTCATTCAAGGCAGCTCCATTCCCTCTGAACAGGCTTTTTCGAGCAGAGGGATCACTTCTACTGTATGATGCAAAAGGACTTGCAGCATCCACATTCAGCTCACTGCAGTTGTCAAAGGCAGCATACAGGAATGGCCATGTTTCTGCAAAGGTTGAGGCAGAAGCAGCTGTGTTGGATGTGTAGCTATGAGTACAAGTTCTATCTATGTCTTTTTGCTTGCTGTAAATTTTTTGGATTCAGTTCACATTTGAATGTGAAAATAACTGGACCTGACCATTCCGAACCATTCACAAAGGTCCAGTTTGGGGTTCGTTGAGTCTGGTAGAACCGGACCTAGGACCAGTTCTTGGTTTTCACTCATCCCTCTGTGAACCTGACCAAACCAGACCATGGCAGCACTAACACTGACAACTCCAGGTGAGGAGGAGATGTTACGTGGTTAGCATTGAGGACTTGGAGGAGTGTTGGAGCTGATGCCAACACTAATTGCAGAGACTGAATAGTTGGGATACCAACCATGTATAATACAGACTCTGGGTTTGTATTTTGGTGATGAAGACATTAGTCATTCTCTGCACATGTCTTCAGTTTTATGATTTTCTTCCACCACCGCACCTCACATCTGCCTCATAACCTGCCTATGCTGAGGCCTACACAAGCATACTGGTAGCACACTGCCACTCCCTGCTCATATCTGCTTTGTCTGTCATAATCCTCGTCACTCCTGATGTTGATGCTTTGTGTCCAGTGAAAATACTTGCGGAACCTTTCAAGCAGGATGATGTTGTGCGCATAATAATCCCTGTTTCAGGTTTGGCCGACTTGAATGAACAAAAGATGAGTCAGTCACATATGGAGGTGTGTTTATTGTCATCAGAGGTGCACCAGCTAGCTGAATACTCGAAAGCTACACACACTCATTCTATCAAATATGGGTGCTATACTTGACCTCTTATCTGAGAATTGGTTTGGTGGATTCAGCCTGAAGCTCACCGTGCACATCATAGACTTAAATTGGAACCTTACCAACATGTTTTCTGGAGGTAAGAATGGCGAAAGATTTATCGTATGGGACTATGGTGAAGCAGAGAATATGAGAGAAAGGCTTGGGTAGCTCTCACAGTGAATATGATGATCACTACACTGCGGACCCCACTGAGTCAATTTTAGTACGAACTCAAACCTAACTTTGATGAGGACTTGGAGTTGGACAATCAAGATGAGGTGTGATCAAATGAGGATGATGACCCTGACAAGTTCTCTGAGTGAGGCCCTTCAGGCAAGAGGAGATTAGTGAGAGATGGTGGTCAAAGTCAAGAGAAGCGGCAGAAATTGGACAATGTGAGTCATTATCCAACCTTTACCCAATGTATAGTTGCTTTAACATGATTAAGCAATCCACTTGGCTTTCACGAGAACAATGTGATGCATATCACAAACTTATCTCCAAATACTATGGAGAGAACATGGAAGGAAGTGCCTCACCAGGCTACTTGCAAATATGGGTACTTTTCTGTATCCTTTACTTGTGATGTCTGAAACTTTTCCTCATATTTTCTCTATCCCACAGACACAGCAGCCCTGTGCGTGCATGGGTCTTGACTTGAAGCAGCTGCGCGCAAAACCACACTGCAATACAGCTGTGTTAATTGACAACTGCGAAACCAGGCTCCAGGAATGATTTGTATATCATCTCCAATTATTTCAAAAGGTCAGGAGCAAATCAGAAATGTGTTGGGAAATGATGGGCAAGGCAGGATAGCACACTGGTTCTCATGTGTCTACACAACCTCAGACTCTCAGAATTTGGTAAATATGTATACAGGAATAGTTATGACTAGCAATAAATTAGAGACAATATATTTATCTCCACAGAAAAAACTGAGTCTGTAGAAACGGTACTATCCCCTACAGTCACTTCATGACCCACCACTACTTCGTGATTTTCAACTACAGACCTCAAATCTACACTCGGATAGAGTACGCCAATAAAGGTAATCAACAACACCAATGAAGGTGGTTCTGGATCAGGACCGACTGAAGCGTAGCTTCGTCGGGCTATGGACTCCCGCAGGATCTAGGACTTATTCGAGGTCAACAAGGCTAGCCTCCTTCCCAAGGAGCTAGAGTTCTGATTATCAGAGAAAACCGAGTAGATTCAAGTTAAGGAAATACAAGTAGTAACTACGTTCTTAAATAGAGGGGAGAAGTAAGCACGGACCAAGAGTTATAGTACAGGAAAGGAAGGTTCATGGGAAGATGAGTCAGGATGAGTCAAAGATAAGGGAAGCATGAGGAGGCAGCAAGGTGATAAAGAAGCATAGCGAAATGGAAGGGAAGCGTAGCGTGAGAAAAGAGTAGGGTGACTGTAACAGACACCAGGAAAAGTCACCAATTAGTGTCACCTGCTGACGCTGCCGATGTCGGACATTGAATTCACCGAGAACACACACCTTCGTGATGTTACAAGCTGGGATTAATTGCTATGCCATGAGATCTTGCTGGGGCAAGCTAGCAGCATCTACTGACCCTGAGTATGAGTCACAGCACTTGCAGATGTTGCAAATGGCATGCACAAGAATATCACAAGGGCTGCAAAGGCATACAAGGTAAAATCAATGTGGTTTCAAGTCCCTACACTTGAATATTTGAATGCTAGACTCATTTTACAGTCTACATGGCAGACTCTCAAAGATCGCAGCAATGGTCTTCATATGTCTGCGAAGGATTACAGCATCTCACGAGAGATCCTTAACCCACATCCATATTTCACTCAGCAATATCCCCCTTAACATTAATCATTGCTATACACATACAAATCCATATAACCTGGACATACTGTAACTCGCAACATAGTATTAGCATCTAATAATTGCATGGTAAATTCGAGTCTCTATGTTGTTGGGCACGCCGAGCGGACACCGAATTTAGCCAGAGTGACCGTTAGTGACTATATGTGACATCTACGTGACTCACGAGGTTGCAGTGGGTCACGAAGTGACCGTAGGGGATAGTAGGAGTGATTGGCTCTGGACCCGGGCAATTGCCGACTGGGTTTCAATGAAGCTAGTCATTCTGTATATAACCCAGATGGCTCCGTACAAACAAAGCTTTTTCCCGACATTCCTACCGCGCCTGCCAGCCTGTGTCCTGATGACAGCTCTATCCCGTTAGACATGCGTAGATACTATGGTCTGCGACTTAAATGAGTATTGGCCACGATGGCCGCGTTCATACTTTTGCATTGTGGGCACTCCGCGCAAGTACCTTACTGTACTATACTTTATATCTCAGATCAGTAAAAAACAATAACACACCTCCTACCGTAGTAGGTGGGCCTGACTTGAATCGGGCCTCTGACATCCAAGTTTACCATTACATCCACAATTGTGGACACATTTGCTAAGCTAAATTAGTCGTTCACTTCAAGTACTAGGAATACGCGTTTGCAGGCTTCTTTTCCGCTACCACCACCTAGAACTTGGATAATTGAGTGGACTATCTATTGCACATACTATGTGAGGCTTTGGGTTATTAATGTGCTACTGAGATTGATGTAGTTCAGACAGAATGTCTAAACGCGCGGCATGTCGTGATGATGAGCATGCTCCCAAACGCGTTCGAACTGATGACGGTAAGTTGTGATGAGATATCGTGGACATCTTCACTGATGAGCTTGTCTGTATGACAGGGAATTGTCCAGCTGCGCCATCGCCATTGACAGATTCAGGCGCATGGGACATTCTTGAACAGTATCTTACTACGGACATGACGTACCCTCAGATGGAGAAGGCGTTTTCTGCGTACCTCGGTAAGCGATACATCACGGACGACTGGAAGGATGCCAGAGATGCACTGTTTTCTGGTGATGGCTGTGACAGCATCGCCTTGACAAATCTTCGTGCCTTGAGAGCAAGGCACATGCTCTTGCCCTCGTCTTCATCGAGGTTGGACAGTTGTTTGTCAAACACTTCCACTGAACAATCACATTATCATAGGGTGTGTTATCATTTCTGATCTGATGACTTGGGATACTAAACAATGATGTAGTCGAAGTCAATTGATCGCTTGTCAAGGACTTATGTTCAACGATCGGGTAGACGTCTAAAAGTAAGCGTGTCTTCATTTCTGATGACTTGATTACAATACTAAATAACATATATAGTCTAATCCGTACGTCTTGACCGAAGCTGAAGATGGAACAGAAGGGGAGGAGGAGGATTACGACGATGACGACGACGACGACGACGCAGATAGGCCTTCTGTGCAGTCGCCGAAGGTTGTACACATTATCGGACCATCAGCCAAGGACAGGTTAACTACAAAATTCGACACCATGTTCGATAGATTCGCAGAGAACCCGTCCCCTTCATCAGAACGGCGCCAGGCCCAGCATTACGAGGCCGCCCTGTCTTCCTGTGTGAACGCACCTAGAATGTATCTCCTTCATGTTACCAGTACGTCGATTTATTTAAAAACCAAACGGCATGACATATTCACTCATTGCATCCCAGGAAATAGCACAGATTATATCACCGAACAGCTTCGGAGTCAAGGATTTCATGTTACGGTGTCGATCTGGACAGCAGGCCAATTATATGTTGTTGCAGACAGTCCCAGAGCCATCATGGCATCACTTCCAATATCACACGCTTTCGCTGTCAAACAGTATCTTCGAGTTCCAGACGATGAACGCGAAGCGGTAGAGCGTTCAGGCTCTAAACTCCCCAGTCCAGCGTGGGTGAGAATCAAGCACGGCAAATACAAGGGCGACATAGGATACGTTTTGAATTCCGATCCGTCGAATCACCTTATTGCTATTTTAATTCCTCCCCGGTGTTTTCCCTATCCCATGCCTAGTAGATCTGTGGCCCTACTCGACCGATTTCGCCTTCCAAATGATCAGACGGTTCGCGACGTGATCTGTGATGGGAAAGTTACAGGATTCTCTTATAAAGGAGAACAGTATTACAAGGGACTTTTACTCAAGAACTTTCATCGTGATCGCCTAGAACTTGTCGCCTCTCCTCATGCGGATGATATTCGACTGCATATGGAATCCGGGTTTGATACACCCTTCGTCAAGAAAACACTGGCTGCATTTTCCTTGCAGTTCTTGTGCATAGGCGATTCGGTCAGAGTGATCGCAGGGGAACTTCGACCTAATATCGGTACAGTCATCTCGACAGATTATGTTCTAGGTTCCGTGCGCTTGGAAACGATCTTGGGTGGAAACCGAAGGTCGATTGACGTTCGACTCGAGGATGTAGATCGTATTTTTCGTGTCGGTGACGACGTTCGAGTGGTAGCAGGTCCATACCTGGGTTTGGAGGGGCAAATTATTCAAATAAGCGACGATATGTTTCACGTTTGCCAAGGAGTCTCTAAAGAAGAAGTAAGACTTGTGCCTAAATTAAAATCAAAACAATCTAACACTCGTTGCATAGGTACTTGTTTCGAGGTACTATTTAGACCGTCGCCCTTTGCATCACACCCTCCATTCATCGCTGCCCACGCAGCAACACTTAGACTCTCCCTCTGAGTCCGAATCTCTGCAAGTCGGGGATCATATTGAAGTGCTTGCGGGCGAGCACTGGAAGAAATGCGGCATTGTGGAGTGGACTCCGATGGGGGGAAATATGTTGTGGTTTCGTGATGCAAGCCCTGTCTTGGCCAGGGATGACGTGGGGTCTGGTGCCGGGCCATTGAGAATCCAAGTTCCTGTAACCATCGTTCAGCGGACCAAGCTCCCCAATACGCTAAGATATACCAAAGACAAGGGCTATGACGTGAGGCCTGGAGATGTTGTGAGTGTTGCCCGCGGGCCGGACTATCAGAGCACAGGGGTCGTGCAGAGCGTCGACGTTCCAAATGCTCGTTTGACCTTTCTATCTGATAGTGATCACTCCCTCGTAAGTATCAAACACATCGACTCCTACATATCTGACCTGCCACAGATTGATGTTCCCATCACCTTCGTAATCAAGAAATCCAACGTGAGCTTGGATTCCTTCAACAAAATCATTGGCCATGAAGTTTTCATTGTTGGGGGCGACCGAAAAGGTTACCGAGCTACCCTACACGACGTCGCTTCCGACACTTGCACTGTCGCTGTGCACGGGCAGGCGCGCACTACTCTTAGACGCCAGGACGTTGTCACCAGGTGAACGCCGCACAAATATTCGTGATGACTAAATTGCTAATGATTGTTAGCTATGGAATGAGATTAAATGGTGCTATATTGGAAGGTCCGGATTTGGTTTCCTTCTGCGACATCCGGAGAAGATCGTACACAACGACTGCCGCAACACTGAAGCATTACCCCCCCGCCCGTCCAACCTCCATCTAGTTCATCGGGCAGAAGCCTGTCATCATGGACCTCCTGGGCCGCCGACCCGGAGGATATTGTAGACTACCCTTTATCAAGCGTCACTCCCAGCTCGTCGGCATTTGATCCTTGGATTGTCAATCCTGAGGACACTCAAGACAATACTGACGCCAGAGCGGTGACTCCCCCAGAGAGTCGTGAGTACCTTGATGGAGAAATCAAATGTTTTACTCATTTTATTTCATCACAGGCCCGTTGCCTTGGTTAATGAGCGAGGTATTTTCCTCGACGTTCCTTTTTCATCACGTGGTATTGAAAGTTGGAGTGGGCTTCATGGGAGGCAGGCTACACAAACGATTTGTGTCGACGGCTTGCCCTGACCCTTTCTGCGGTGCTAACGGACCCGCACCTGAAAACTGTGTTGCTGTATTCTGTACATCTAACAATGCTGGCGCCGCGCTTCAACATTACCATATCTCCTCCAAGGATTTGAGCCCAGCTTATCCACGCAAAAAAAATCAACGGGTTCTCGTTCTGGACGGGGATTCTCGTGGTCAGGTCCTTACTGTCACGAGGTGTAATGTCAAGAAAAATACTGTTGAGGTTGCGGTTTCACCTATGACTTACATTACTCTGCGTTTTGAGCAGATATGTCTTGTAGAACAGGCACAAAGCATGATGTGATAGACTACGAACCATACTATACTTTAGTAGTCATGAATTTAGTTTTTCGCTACATGATACGTCGCACGGGCCCCGATGGGTTTTGTTAGACATGCCTATCTCGCTCTTCTTTCAACCCTCACATATCATCCCAGGCCAAGAACTCTGTGGAGAAACCGGGAGAGGGGGCACCTAGGGGAATCTGACCAAGGTCGGGTACATAGATGCCACTAGGCATATGACGCTCCAGGTTTTCGGCACGGTAATACTCCTCCAGCCACCTATACCTGTACGTTATAACCCTATCTGAAAGGTACGCGATATTATCTTCCGCATTTCTGAGCTGTTCTTTGACTTGATGCAGCTCAAATTCTGCTTCGTGTTTAACTTGTTTACCGACGCCTAGGTGGGTCTTTTGTCAGACGACGGACAGGTCTAAATTCCAAGACCTCACTTTTACTTGAAGTGTGCGTTGCTCTATTGCCTGCACGGTGGGTCTTGTTCTGAGTTTTTTTGTAATAGTATCACTCACTTGCTCTCAGTGCCGATTGGTATCTGTACTGAGGGGAGTTGGAAACTTTAGGTGAACCTTGTGAGTTTCGTACCGCATACCATATTGAAGAACTTACCTTAGCGTGATATTAGTTGCGACGAGAATACACTGTTTCAAACACTTCTGCGAGGTGAAGTCGAGCATACCAAGTTCCGCCGATAATGATGTTGATCGTTGCTGTAATAGCGCCAGTTATATATGTACGTACGTGCCAGTTTCACTGGTAGCTGATATAACACGCCATCCAAGATATTTATTGCCATAGGACGCGAGTGTTCACTTCCGTCCTGATTCGGATGGCACGCTCGGATGGCGTTTGCATATTGCGTCATCTATGATACTCTGGTAGGTGGTATATAACGCGCCATCCAGGATATTTGTGGCCATAGGACGCTAGTGTTCTGATTCGGATGGCACGCTCGGATGGCGCGCTCAGATGACGCTCGGATATTGCGCCATCTATGATATCTATGGCATAGGGCGCTGAGGTTCACTCCCGTTTCAGTCTTAATGGCGTACTCAAACATATAAAGTCTCGTTTTCTAGTGTTGTGAGAGCCGTCTGTTCCTTTAACTTAGTATGAGCGGCGATGAGAATAATCCCCATCTTGGCGATTCATCGCGCAAACGTAATGGTTCTGCACTTTATATGGGACCACGTAAGAAAGCGTAAGCCATGTTTCACGTCGTGAAATGCACCATTTTTAACGTGTCCCAATCAGTACTTCATCAAATCCCCTCGTTCTCCATGGTCGACACTTCGGTCGAACAGTATTTGCACTATGCAATTACCCTTCTCTCCTGACTGGAGGCATTCTTCGGCTCGAAGAGCTACAGGACTCTTCAATAGAAGATTATCCAGCTGAGTATGTTGAATGGTGCTGATTGAATGTCAGTGATGTCTTACATTAATTTCAACTGTAGCGTTCAACGGGAACATAGGGTATTTATGGAGCTTGTAAATTCCTATCCCGGTTTGTTAGAGCGTCTGACAGCTGGCGAAGAGGAGGATATCATTCATGTCGGAGAATTGGTAAGTCTTACATGCTTAAAGTGTATTTGTAGTCACCTCCCTATAGATGGGGAAGGGAGCATCTGGTGCGCGAGGCGACGACACTAAGACGCTTAAATCTGCCGTCATCGAATGGCTTATGCCCCGAGGACAGCCACTCATACCGCCACTCTCCCGGAATATCAAATCCGACCGTGGATTCAATCACGAAGTGACCGGTGCATTGCTCTGCCCTGCAGACCTTGACTGGTCAGATGCAGAGTAAGCCTTTCCACCATTCAAAAAGCTTACCGTCATAATATTACACAGAACCAAGCAGAGTCTCAAGAGCGGCGAAACGGCGGTCCGTGGCGACCAGTGGCCCATGTTTTTATATGCTGGTTATGTCTACGATCCTGAAGCTCCATGGCAGGGTCTATTGAGGAGCGACATACTCATTTTCGTAAGGTCACTATTAGCGGTTAGGTTCTTATTAAATGCCATTTTTATTGATAGGGTTTCAAACACGTATTTACCTCTCCAAGTTCCGTGGAAAAGGAGCCAAAAGCCACGCGTTCTGGCAACGCATACCTCCACGGGATGAAATCTGTAACGAAAGGATCCCTGGCTTACATTGCCACACAGGTGCGTTGGAAATTTTATAATGATCCCCCACTTACTGCTACCCTAGGTTCGGTTTTCATTAAGCTCCTCCTCAGTATTTTCACGCACGGACACAGTCACGGACTCGGAAACCTTCTATCACAGTATTCTTGACCTTTTGGATGATCCTGACGAATGTGAAGAAGTAGCCGACCTGATGACTTGGTGGACACAGTTTGTAATGCATCTTTCATCTTCGAACTCTACACTAATACCTCACAGTCGCATTTTTCCTAATTCCTCCTCTTCACAGCGAAGCGTCAGCAAGAACAGCGTGCTATCAAAAATTCGGGAAAAACGCACTGCTCTTCGAGCACAGGGCGATACTAATGCTAATTAATTAATTTTCGATGCTGTTACATGTACTCTGTTGTAAATAGATCCCAAATGCAATTGATGATTCCTCGACCCATAAAGTGAAATGCAACACAATGGATCACTCCGCCAGATTTTGTATGTTTGCCAAATATTGGCAACTTGGTACGATGAGATAACTTGTCATCATACCCGGGCACACTGTTATTGATGGCGAATTCTGCCATTGGAAGCCATACTTGTAAGGGTTTGTATATTTGACAAGATATTAGCAGCTGGCTATGGCACAATAGCTCATTATCACATATTACCACACAGGCAGTGGTACTATGATCAGAGCCTACCTATCTCAAGCTAGACATGTTCGGTGAAAACCCACAGTGTGCTATGACTCAGTATCACATGTTGCCATGCTGTTAGTGATGGTAGATGCAGCCACTGAAACCTACCTATCTCAAGCTAGATATATCTGGTAAAAACCTGACAGTGTGATATGACATGAAAATTGAGTGTTGCATATTGCCACACTGTTGGTGGTGCTAGGTGCAGCCACTGAAACATACTTATCTCAAGCTAGATATGTTTGGTGAAAATCTAACAGTGTGCTATGGCATGAAAATCTCATTGTCTCATGTTGTCACACTGTTGGTGATGGTAGATACTGCCACTAAAAGATACATATCTAAAGCTAGATACATGTGGTGAAAAACCTACAGTGTGATATGGCTTGATAAATCAATGTCACATGATGGCACACTGTTGGTGATGGATGGATCCCACCACTAGAGTCTACCTATCTAAAGCTAGATACATGTGGTGGAAAACTCAACAGTGTGATATGGCTTGATAAATCAATGTCACATGATGGCACACTGTTGTTGATGATGGATCCCACCACCGTAGTCTACCTATCTAAAGCTAGATACATGTGGTGGAAAACCTACAGTGTGATATGGCTTGATAAATCAATGTCACATGATGGCACACTGTTGGTGATGGTGGATGCCACCACCGTAGTCTACCTATCTAAAGCTAGATACATGTGGTGAAAAACCTACAGTGTGATATGGCTTGATAAATCAATGTCACATGATGGCACACTGTTGTTGATGGTGGATGCCACCACTGTAGTCTACCTATCTAAAGCTAGATACATGTGGTGAAAAACCTACAGTGTGATATGGCTTGATAAATCAATGTCACATGATGGCACACTGTTGTTGATGGTGGATGCTGCTATTCCTAGCAATTTGTGTAGGTATAGATACATCTGATAAAAAGCAACAGTGTGCCACTAGATCACAACTTGCTACATAGTTCCACCAATGTTGTAGCTTTGGCAGATTCCACCAATGTAGTCTGCCTATCTATTTGTTTAGCTTGGCATCTGTAATTGTGATATATATTTGTCATATTGTGTATAAGATAAAGCTATCTATAGCTTTGCCATTGGCCGGTCAAATGCCTGATGTACAAGACAGCTGAGTTAATCACCGCTAACGGATAGTCCGGAACTTGCCGACCAAACACTTCACCCAAACATTTTGGTGCAGAGTGTCACATAGACCCTGCATGTCCTCGCGCAAACTCCGCTGGGAGATACGTTTGGACAACATCTTGAGGACATTCCTGTGATCAGAAAGTCGGCGGTCAAAGATCTGTCTGTTTGTCTTGCATCATCGCAACCACCCTGCCGCCTAAGTTAACCACCGTCACGCATCTAGGTCGCCCCTACTATATCAACCACCAATACTGACAAGAGATTGGCATGATGGTAGACCATTACCATATTTGCCAATCCCGTCATCCTTGTCACTTTGCCGTTTGGACATAGCAACCGTAGACTGGGGTGTTGGCTAGGGCAGTCTAAGCGTGAGGAACTCGCAGGGATCAGAAGAGATGGAAGTAAAGATCCTGACGCGGCACGCAGGCGGGTTGATAGTGACGTCATGCGGCGGCCTTGACAGACTTCCTGGAATCCCGGCACTTTTTGAACAACCCACTGACAGCGTAGAAGTTTGCATTCAGTATACACAGACCTCACCCAGACCACGCAAATCCCGCACTTTCTGAAATCATCATCAAACTCTCACACTCCAACTTGGAGTCCAAGGACCGTTCACTCGACGAGGGCGAGCAGAACGACACTTAATTCAGCTTGATTCCCCCTGCCTGGCGAAGAAGACTTAGTCACATTTTGATCGCACTTGTGAGCAATCAACATATAATATGATTTCTGATCTTGCGGCAGATACTAGTACATGTGAATACATGTTCCATGTTCAGGTTGGCGGCCACCGGTGGACTGGTTTTGTTGGCTGTGTAGTTGCTGTATATCTGCTTCGTGGGCACTGAAAATGGATGCGAAACGGTGTGATAAAACTTTGTGGGTGCCATCAAAAAGATTGAGCAACTAGTATGGGTATGGGTATCGTTGGTATCGCTTTGGAAGTAATTACACTAATGTCATCCGAACAGACCCACACCACGCACCATATGACACCACTGGCGGCGAACTTGTGAGTTATAGAATCTCACCACATTTCCGGCTTTACCTGAAGCAACTTGTATATAAGAGCGACTGTCCAGCCGAAGAGTTGCTAGGCAGCTGAAACAACCACACCGTGTACGTTTTCGTTACGCAATCCCCTTACTGCTAGATCTGACAGTTGTCACGTCAGTGCCACTATGATTCTTTTTGTGCTGGCCGTTTCCTTGTTCCTTGCGTTCAGCACGGGAGTTAGTGCAACCTGCGAAGTCTGTCCTAATTGTGATCATGAGCAAATTAGTGTATCGCAAGGGGATGCATGTCTTAACTTCTGGACGTGCTCAGGCGATACTATCACGTGCTCTTACCCTTCTGTTGCAAATCCGGGAACGTGGAACAACTGCTCATACAGCGAATTGGCCGTAAGTAACTCTCTCGCAGTAGTGCATGCGCACTCACCGATTTTTCGGAAATGGCAGGATTGGGCACTTACAGCTGGCCCCAGCGCCATCTGTTACGCATCTTCGGGAGCCGACCCAAAATGTGAACCTCCGAATAACCCTTACGACTTTGGCACCTCAGCCTGTACCGCTTCATACGGATATGTCGGCGGGGTGAACAGTGGACTGCTGTGAAGGAAATACGAGAGTCTGGTATCGATTAACATATAGGCAGAAACTTCGTTTCCGATGCAGATAAATAACCTGTTGATCGCGCTAGTTCTTGTCTATGTTCTTGCGGTCAAGGTGCATCGGGAGGTAATCAAACAGGCATGCCGATAAGGGGTACACGCGGCATGGGCGTTGGGTGGAGTCTGCATTAATACCACACTCACGAACTGATGTTCTCATACATCTCTTCTGCAGACACAATTCCTGGCCGGGGTGATCGATGATCCCAAATATTGAAATGCACACTGATAAGTCATGTTTTCTCAGGTTGATCGTTGTCATTATGTAAGTCCTCGATGCAGAGATTGACTTCGTTTTGCTCCAAAACATCATCTGACTTAATTACGGTTAGCTGGTTGGACCATTATTAAGTAGCATCATTTATCTGATCATGCAGGCAGCAGTTAGCCTTCCAAGTCCTGCACGTGACTTATGTACTGATCATGGCTTGAAGAGTGGTCCAGACCAGACCTGATTTTGGTGTGCTTTAAGTCTCACAGCAGTTCGGCGCCCGTCGTGCGATAGGCATGGACTCTGATAGGGTTCATCATAAGTACGAGATGATATTGAGCAAACTACTGATCATGTGAACGGTGAAAGTTCATTGAAAATGGCATGCTTACTCCATGTCATAGTTCATTTTGATGTGTATCAGGCTCTGAACGTTTGAGGCAATGCATGGGGTCATAGATCGGATGCTAGGTATCTTATCTCCACCGTACCAGTATCAGTGCAAACCAATGGATCATCCTGGAAACTTCAAACCTAATTATTGGGAAGAAGTTCATGTAGCAGAAGCTGTTTGAATCGCCAGGGAATGATGGTTGATTTTAATTGGCTGGTAGTATTACAATGGTATTGCTACCGATACTGTAGCTACGAGCCTACATGCCGCATACGCCACGATATCACTTGAGCGCCCACTTCATCCAAGCCTCCATGTCGACCTCTATAGAACATTATATCGGGTTACGGCCTAGTCCGAAGCTTCAAGTTTCTCTCCCGTGCTGACGCCACATTCGCGTGTCAGGGATTTTGGATGAATATATTATCCAAGACCAATTGCAAAATCGAGCGTTGCTACATCATTCCTCGAAGAATCATGTACAGTGTTAGTACGAGTGATATGATGATCAGCCTCCTAAACACCGCCAACTCATTTCGAGCAGTGGACAAACAGCGGAATGGTTCAACTTGAACGTTGAAATACCCTTCTCGTGGATAAAGGGTTGCATCCTGGTCGTTGCTAGCTTGCTCTCCAAACGAGATCCATACGTTAAACCTCCAATGACTGAAGTTACAGGCCAAGTAAATTTCAAAAAGTCGGTGACGACACGTACCAGACTTGGTACAAAATCGTCGGGGATCTTGCTTCGGGTGCACACCCTCTCGTCGTACTGCACGGCGGTCCTGGCGTCTCGCATGAGTATATGACACCTCTCACTGACATTCACGACAAATGCAACATCCCCGTCATCTTTTACGACCAGATCGGCATCGGCAAGTCCATTTTTTGAAGGCGTGGCGGAGAAGCCCAAAGAGTTTTGGACAGTCGATCTGTTTATGGATGAGCTGGACAACCTTCTTGTCCACCTCGGTGTGCAGAATGGGTTTGCTCTTCTAGGTCACTCCTGGGGAGCGATGTTAGGGGCGCACTATGCCAGTCACAGACACCCTGTGGGTCTCAGACATCTCGTCCTCACTGGCGGAGCCCCGTCCATGGCACTATGGGAAAAAGCACTGGCCAGCTGCTGAATGCGTTGCCAGCGGATGTGAGGGAGAAGATTGAGAAGCACGAAAAAGAGGGGACAACGGATAGCCCTGAATATCAACAAATGATGGGGATCTTCTATGAAAAGCACGTTTGCAAGACTCCCTGGCCAAAGGTGATGGAGACATCTTTTGCAGCCATGATGCAAAACCCCACCGTGTATCATACGATGTAGGTGATGTCTCGATGTACCTTTCTGACATGTACTGATCATTGTTGGCAGGATTGGGCCGTCAGAGTTCACCATTACGGGTACGCTGAAGTCATGGTCGTGTTTAGATCAGATTCACACAATCACAACTCCTACTCTCCTCACCAACGGTGTCTTCGACGAAGCGCAGGACGTCTGCGTCAGTCCTTGCTTCCACAGAATCCCGCATGTGAAGTGGGCGCAGTTCTCGCAGCGTCCCATGCCATTCTTGGAGGAGGACCAGGCGAGATACTTTCAAGTAGTGGCTGATTTTCTGACGTATCCTTGATCTTGTAAAATATAATCGAGATTGAATGCACGGGAATTCGAATGGAATGTCCATATTACCACCGTGATTTCCTCCTTCCACAGATTCAGCGAAGGAGGGCCACCGCCTGTAAGGCACACCTCAAGGAGAGCTACTAGACTATCTAGACGTACCAGTTGCTAGGATTGCTCGGTCATTTGGCCATCGCATGACTTTCCGCAGTGGGAATCCGCACTGTCTCGCCAGGCTCGCCTCAATCTCATTTCTCCATCGATTTTTTTTGGTTAGAAGTAAGCGTTGGTGTACGGGATTTTCCGAACACAATTGTCAAGAATAATTGAGCTTGACGCAGTACTTCTATGAACTTTATGCATTTACAAAAGACATGGAACATGTACTTTCAATCGGGGCAGGCGTTGCTCTGCGCGTCGTGCTCGACATTGCTACAGGAAAAGACCACAAACTCATAGGTTTGTTTCGAGCAGTCTTCATTTTTTTTTCCAAGTATATCTAATTAACTTCATTTGCAAGGCATACTCATCGGACTCTGGGAAGGTGTCGTGCTCTCGCACTTCCTCTCCAAGCATATACGTTCTCGATCAAGGTCGAAAGATCCATACCTCGCCCTTGCTACGCGCATGGCAATTGACATCTACTTGTCACACTCGCTTTCTCGCTTTGCCCTCACATGCGCATGGACGCCAGTCGGGCTCCTCCTTGCAGACATCGCTCCTGGGATATGGCGCGATACAGGACTGAAGAGTGTCTATAAGACACTAAGGAGAGAAGTGAGAGCTATAATGAAGGCCATGCCGCGATGGAAGGTCAAGAATGACTTGCGAGTACCGAAGATTTCCATCAAATATCCTGTGCGAAGCTTGTTCAGACGTGCTCCGCCTTCATCTGTTGTTTCAAGTACCCGCGCTGCACCTCCCGCTTCACCCTCCCAACAGATACACAAAAGACGCATACCACCTGGGACGTACCCTGGCCGTCCTGCCCTTTCCGAGACGAATTCTGAGCTTAGTCGCGTACGCGAAGTCATTCCGGGTCCATCCCCAGCATTCATATCAACCACAGTCGATCCCGCATGTCTTCCACCCGTCAACCTGCACTCTCAACATATTTCACACCTCTCCGATGCTGGGGCCTCGGAACATGACCCTATAATTATCCATAACGACAGTTGGGTGCACGTTAGTGTGTCTTCACATTCGCCAGAACAAGGACAGGACCCAGAGCTCAGTGTACTCGATATCCCTCCATGTATATCTGAAGGCCAAACCATCACCGCAAACGTCGAAGTTGTCTCCCCAACACCTCGCATGCATATCAGTTCCCTCCCTACAATCGCCGCTCACCAAGTCCCGCTACCGGAATCTCGGCCCGCATCTGTCATAGGCAGCGTGCTCTCGCTATTTGGCGCAAAAAGTATATTGAGCCGCGCGCGCAGCGACAAGGTCAGGTTGGACGTCGGAATTGATGCTACTCAGCATCAGGTAAGCACGACTGAATGGGAGCGTTCAACTATCGGACAAGAACAGCACCAGCATAGCGCAGTGACGGGACACCGCCGCATGAGCTCAGGCCCTGGACCTTCAATGCTTAGGCATGTTGATAATGACCGTGAATCGGTGGTGGATTCAGTAGTGGGACAAAACACAAGAAATGAGCCTATCTTTGGCGGTATGTCAGAGTCTCTGTCGGGTACTGGAGGAGCGGGTTTCATAGACGGACTTTCGACCGAGATGACTGCACCCGAAGCTTTTGTGGGTGGGTTTGCAGTGGAGTGTACCGGGAATGAGTTTGGTATTCAGTCAGGTATTACGTCTCAGCCTCTGTCAGCACTAGGACAATCCAATGTGCTTCTTCAAAACTCATCCGGGAACCCCTCTCAAACACCCACTCCTGACGCTCCAACCACAAGGTCTATGATTACCGATTTCCAACCTCTCGTGGACCAGTTTCAGTTTTCGAATACTGATAGTATCCCAGGCGCCAGTATCGACACCACCGCCGACAATTCCCTCCTAAACCCCATCCCAAAAGCAGATGACCCTGCCAGCAACCAAAATCCTGCTCTTACTGCCGCTCAGAAAACAGAAAAACCAGGGAAGCCAGAAAAGAAGAAGAGAGGGTCCAAGAATGCTATGCAAGCTGCCTCCCAGAGCGCCACAATCGGTCTACCTGAGACCACTCCCCAAGACCAACAGCAGACCTCTTTCCGTGCTCAAACACCAGGTCATGACTCTCAAAACCTCGTGGGCTCCGCATCAGACCCCCTTCCTACCCCAGATTGTCCAACGCAAGACGCGGCTGTTTCTGTGCAGCGTACGACAGAGATAGACACAGATACGACCAAGCACGGGCACGTCCGTGGGGTGCAAGGGCCCGACTTCACCGACAGCAGCCCCAACTCGCCGCCACCGCCCTTCAAGGAGGTAGCGACGCCTATCGAGCCGACTCTTCTTACCCCAGAGCAGACCGAGCGCGAGTCGCTACGCGGGGAATTCTTGATGCGGGAGTTGAAGCAGCTGGAGATGCTTATCGCGAAAGCGGAGAGTGGGACAGGGCGGGCAAGTCCAAGTGCATTGAGCGTGGAGAGGCTGAATGGGCTTAGGGAGAAGCTTGGGATGGTCAGAGGGAGAGTAGAGAGGAGGGTTTATGAAGGTGCTTCTTGAATTCTTTCGGCTTTGAGCACGATTAATCTCTCCCCTTTTCATGCACAGACCCCTCCACCGAAATTGAAACCCCACACCAACTCACCCTTTCAGGTATCGACGGCCCGTCAGCCGTTGACCTTGTGCATACCGCCATTGTAGATCTGCTCCTGGAAACGCCCCATGCGGAACCATTGACGGTCGTCGGATATATCAACAAGCAGAAGAGGGGGAGCGGAAAGGCGGGTGATTTGAAGAACGCTGTTGTAGATTGGGTGAAAGAGTGAGTTTTGTTTTTGCGTTGTTTCACCCATCTAGCAGATGGGTTTTGTTTTATTTTATTTCTTTTCTATATGGCTTCGCACTAATGTCTCACCTTGTAGGAACAAGTTCAAGGTCCGGAATGACCCAGGGACGCCATTTATTCTGAATATTACGTTTTAAATGTTCTTATAACGACCTATGTCGATCATCCAACCATGCAAGTACCCTATCCCACTAGCCACGACATTGATATCTTACCTATACCACGTACTCGATTTCATCACCTGGAAACAAACACTGCTGGACGACGCTGTCTCTGTTTTTATGCTCTGATTTATGGTCGCTGACAGATACGCGGTACAAGTGCTGTATTCTTTTGTATATAGTTTTTTTATATTGTACGAATAATCACTTCTGGTTATGTTCTGTATCATATTTGCGGGGCTGCTAGGCATCTGATTCATTACACATGGTCAACCAAACACTTCGGATTTTGGAGCACCAATCATCCGCAGTGTGCGTCAGACTTCGTGAGATGAACAAAGAATTTGCATGTGCCGCTCCGGACTGCGCGATCATATTGGTCTCACGCTTCGAGTCTTCAATTGTCGGATTGTCCATTAGCTAACCGCCAAATATCAGAGGTAGTAACTTTAGGTCCAGATGCTGCATGTGTATGAGCCCTAACGCGGAAAAAGGAAGACTATCGGAAGCCTCTTTTTAGTATGTAGTGCAGAAGACCTATCGGCCTGTGATTATTCGCTTGCTTGTTGTGTCGATAACACGCCGTGTTCTGAACATCCCAGCGATTATAGTACTGCGATAGCCTGAGAAGCCACTCTCACACCTCTCGAAGCAGCTGGGCTTCCCATACGCTGTGCGCTGTGCTCTGGCAGCTCGCTTCAGCACCGAAGCGCAGATAATGTGGGCAAGGCCAGGGCTGATTCTGTAGGCCTCTTGGAGGGAGACCTCGATCGCTTTTTCAAGGCTACGAAGGCCCCACATCCATAAGGCATGCAGTTCTGCTATAAATTCAGCTTGTCCATGCGTATTCCATCAAACGCGTGGAGCTCACCTCTCGCAAAAGTTTCACGATGTATCCCAACATTCTGTCCCTCATCTACGTTTTATACGTACTTCATATTCCGTGTGCTTCCCGCGTCATTATTAAAGACACAGGTACGAATTATGGTCCAGCTCAGCTAGATGATGATAACCTGTGTAAAGAAGTTGCCCCAGGGATGGATGGTGTGAATCTTCAGATGTCGCCCGCAACTATTATCTGATACCTGTGATAGTTCCCGCTGCTGACACTCAGAATGGAAGACTGTGGATAACAGCCGTCCATGACGAGATAATCCCAAGTAAAGGCAAGAAGTCATAGCTCGTAACGCAGCGGCCTGAATTGATCACCTGCGGTCTGCACTGATGGTCGGCATACGGCAGATGCTCGAATGACGCCCCTCGTCGGTGCTCTTTGGCAAACAGGCGTTCATCAGGAAGTGTCACCTAGTCGAGGTAAATAAAATTGTTCAACTTGTTCTTGAGCTACCATTTTTGCTTACTACAGAAGGCAACAACAGGGCAAATGAACCTGGACCGACGCTCGTCGCTATTTCTTTTTGGAGGACGGAGGGAATAGCTTCAAAACTGTGTTAGTCCATATGAATGATCGCCTGACTAGTGCTTACCAAAAAAAATCATAGCTGTTCAGCGTACTGAAGGACCTGTACCTACACACGCCTTGGGATTGCTATTTCAAAGCGCCGTTCACGAGAAAATCTCTAATTCTTGAGGCAAACGGTATAGCAACTGGATGGTCGATCGAGAGTTTTATGTGCAATAGCCTGACAACAATCGAAGAAGCGTTTTATTCGTGAAGGGCATCGCAGCAGTTAAATTCAGTGTTGGAAGGTTCTCATAGCTGGCTTCAGAAAGGATTTTAAATGGGAGAATTTTCGTCTAGTGAATTTCTACTACTTACCATTCTGTACAACTTTTACAAGCGACCAAGATTGCCGTTGTCTGTTAGTGTCAGCAGCTCAAGACTCTAGGAGGGCTGTAGAGTTGAAGATTTATGAATCTACATGCCTCACCACTTTAAAGCGCTAGCATTATCTCGTTTGTGAGTCTGAGTGCATGCATTGGGTAAACATTAACTGTGTCAGTCCGCAACTACTACACGCACCATAAGTTGGTCATGTTAACCCCAGCGACTGTCGCGGTATTTCAAGAATAAGCTGTCACATGAAAAACGAATGTCAGAAGATCATGGTGATTAACCGACTGACACTACTTAAGAACGACTCGGAATACTTCCATGTCCCCATTAATCTCACAACTGCTGCTTACTGGCTGTCTAGGCTTGCGGACGAGAAAATCCAGTGGTGAGTCAGGCTTGTAGTTATTTTGCCCGCAAGCAATGACCCATTCGATTCAAGTCCCAGATGCTGCAGTCACTGCGTAGTACACGTAAAAATAACTGTCTTGGAAAAGAGCCGCTTGACGGAGTCTCCCGGCCAGCTTTCTATTATAACGTCACTGCGCACGGCCTCTTCTGAGAAGATGACCCTATCGATTTGCTATCGATGGCGAAAATACTCGAGTTAAAGCATCGTGTTTTGGCTTGAGGGAGGGCATGTAGTCAGGCAGGAACGATCACATATTCTGCTCGGAAGGCGCACATGGTGAGCCCAGTCGAACTCCGACGCGCCACGTTTTGGAAATTGTAATGTCTGACTTATACGTGATCTTTCTTACTTGCTGATCACTGCGGTCATGGAACACATTGCACACTACACACCAGATGCGTATAGGTGTTTCTAGTGAATTGTTGTGATCATGCCCTGATGGCAACGACAAGACAAAAACTCCATCTGTATAGTAATACCGGTAGGCTGTGGGGCACAAACGACGCGATAATCGGACATGACATATACAGAGTTCAAATGGGCAACTTCCTGAAGCAAGGATCACAACCAGGAAATGATGACGCCCCATTGCAGATGACTTTTTTCACCAAAGTAGCCGCAGTTTTGAACCCGCTTGCACAGGTAAGTAGTGAAAATAAATCGTGCATGTAGGGAGTGGTTACGAGTCTAGCTAACGGCTCATCTTCGATGCAATAAACATCATCCTACAGCGAGAGGGTCAACCCTTGGTTTCCTCCTAGAGCGATGGGAAACAGGTGTTCCTCTTTGGTCACTGATACTGGAAACATATCCAAGGAAGGACTGCGCGTATCTGGGAGAATTGTTGTTGCAGTCTTGAATGAGAGGCGAGTGCGGTTATCTTTTGATTTTTCAGCTCGTGGTCGTTACAATGACTGCCACTAACTCTCAAGCATCAGCACCGGTCGCGCGCTCATAAATAATAAACTAAACATTGGATACCCGTAGTCTAAACCCTCTCGTGCGGCGGTATCATGAATTGTACTCGGACGTGAGCCGGTACCTCCCTTTGCGACGCCAAAAGCTGCTGTGTCAGGAAACGAACATAATTTCCGCACTTGGTAGGACCTCTCCGCCTGTACGGCCTATTCATCTCTCGGGAATTGAGATGGTTCAGATTATTGGAGACGCTGACACTCCTCGAATTCGAGTGATGCAATTCGCGGTCGCCAAGGAGTGATCACTGCTTGATGATGAACCTTCTTCGCACACCTCTACTACCGTATCAACCCGGTATTGTTCGCACTTTATGCTAACGCAACCTCACGCAGTGCATGTTCAGGGACAATAACATGACGTATAAATTGGATGAGGACTCCACGCATTTTGATTCCCATAGTTTCTGTGTGTCATAACATCGTCTATATAACCACGTCTGCTTGATTCAATCTCACTAGTAATATGTTGACCTTGTTTCGTTTCGCGGTTGCTCTCGCTTTTTCATCCTCCATCTTCGGCATTACCATTCCTGCAGCACCCTCTCGCCGCTCCGGGGAGCTTTGGGAAGGGTTGGAACACGAAGTAGACCTTGGAGGTCTAACACCCTCTCGCCGTTCTGGAGAGCTTTGGGTGGGTGCGGAACATGAAGAGGTAGCGGGTCTGGCACTCTCACACCGATCTGACGAAGGAGACTTTCCCTTCCATTGATGCTTTGAGGTCAGTTCCTGTTCGAGCCTCACGAATCTAGTCCTGAAGTACCACATACAGCTATACCATATCATTCAGGATTTAGTAGTATCGATTGACCATAAGCGAGGAACTCCGTGCTCTTGTCGCATAGGAGGGTACATGCAACACGTGGGTGGCTTGGTCTGACAGATAGACCTTTGTTGGCGTTAGTAATTACCGACAACCCTCGTATAATTTTTTGTTTCACTTTCATTCCACAACTACGAGCATCTTACTAGTGCTGACGTACAAGTAGAACTTAGAACTAGATGATGAGATTATTTATAACTGCAGAGGATTTTGTAAATTCGAACTCTCATGGGCCTCGCTGGCATGGATGGGATTCTCCATCACGGTTGAGCGTTGAATGATTATGAGTTAAATATCTTACATATGCTACACGAAAAATTTGTATAGTTTGAATTTAAGTTCGAAAGCAATTCGTTTAAATTGGAGTACTGGAAGACGGGAGTTGCGGTCGAAATGGCAGGCCTAGCAATATTACTCATCATAACTTAGAGTACTACGTTACATGTATGATACAACAAGAGTAATTATCTTTGCCAACATCGCCATCATTCTCGCTGAGAGCATATCAAGAACAGTAAGGGAGGCAGGGTATCTTCGTCGGGGGTATCGTATCTCGTACAGTCTCCATTACACTATGATCAAAGTCGACAATTGCCCAGTCTCAGAACGAATCGAAAAATTGTTACTGTACATCAGCGTCAGCGTCACATTAACAGTTATACAGGTGAAGAGCTTTTTTATTGAAGTCGAATAAACTCACTTCGCATTAAACTCCTTTAATAACTTTTCCGTATTTTTCTGCTTGACCTTCGTAGCAGAAGATACTATGACTTTGATTGGTTCAGCGTCCTGCCGCTCAAGAAGCAAATCAACAATGGTATTCGTCAGCGCGCTGGTGAGTTCCTGAGCACTTTTTCCGGCAGTGGAGACTTCAGACACGGGTGGTGGGCGTCTGGGTGGGTCTTTGTTCATGGTAAACAAAGCAAGTAAAACAGTGTATGATCTATGGAACATGAACGCACCAGCGAAAATGATTCTTGAAATTCTTGCTTTCACGGCATTGAGACGGCCCTGAATCTCGGAAGAATACTGTTCATCAGATGAGTCCAGTTTCTCCTGTGCGCATAATTTCTCGAGTCGGGCCATTTCTTGGAGTAGAAAGGCATTGCGGTGGGTTTCAGCTTCTTTTGGGCGGGAGTGAGAGGCGTTGGTTCTGGTTTGAGGGTAGAATCTGGCGATGAAGCTTTAGCTTGGTTCGAATTACTGTAAGTGGACATACATACCTATATTTTGGGTCTCACCGCCTGCGATTTGTGTATCACCGCTTGCAGGGTTGGCGTCTTCGCATGCGGCTTGGCTGTCATCGACAGCTCCTTTATTACCCTCCCCGTCTTGTTCACTCTTTTCTTGTTCTTGACTATCCTTCCATTTCTTGGGAGCACCATCCTCTCGGTCCAGGCTGTCTGCACCCCGGGTATGATCCCCAACGTCTTGAGAAGTTTCAATCGTCTTTTTGGTACCCCCACCAGAGTCTTGTCCACCCACGTCATCCACATCTCCAATATTTGTGTTTGTAATCGCCTCTTCCCCTTCCCCTTTGGCGACCTCACCCTGCCCTTCTCTTTTTGCATCACCCTCAGCAGTAGCACCCTCATCCCTCGAACCCTCCGCGACCTGTTCGCCTGGCCCCTTCCTATTATCAGCACCCGCACCAAAATTCGCCCCATGTGGATGTACAGGCGACTCGAATTCCTTAAATGGCGGTGGCGGATCGTCATAATTATCGCCGGTTTCTAAGGGATTGAACACCCCTGTGGCAGATTCATCACGCGCCCCTACACCTGGGAAGATTGAGTCTGGTTCAGTAGATGGAGATTTGAGGCCTGGCATGGGTCGAATTGGATTCGCAGGGTCGTAATCGGTATTGCGGACGGAAGTGGATGTAAGACCTGGGCTTGTACACCTCGATTTGGGTCTGGGCGTAGGCGTCTTGGATGGGGGAATCGGTGTGGGGGTCCTGGAGAGAGGTACGGGAGTGGGAGCTTTGGATGGAAGCACGGGTGCGGGTGTGGTTGAACGGGGTTCTGCATTGCTGGATTTAAAGACCGGTTGCAAAGTTGGGGTCGTCTGTTTGGTCGGGGGAGCTGGCGTTGGCGGTTTGGTCTGGGGTGCCGAAGTGGGCGCTGGGTTTGAGAGAGTAGCGGGCGTCTTGAACGGGGATAGGGGTGTACTCGACTCAAGCGCCGAGGTCATGCGCACACTGTCACCGCCGGAATGTGCTTGAGGCGTGCCGGAGTGCTGAGGCATCTGCCCGCCTGCCCGTATAGCAGACTCACCGATTTCAGCAACACCATCGGACAGAACATCCTGTTCAGGATGACGAAGCATCGAATGTTCCCATCTACTGTTGGTCTGGTATCCTGTTGAATTCGGATGATTTTGAGTCTGTCCCGACACCCCTGGCAAGCTCGCCCGTTGATGTGTTTGTGTGCGTACTTTCCCAAAACCAGGGTCTCGGTCCGGACCAACTTCCCCGACGCTCGTGCGAGCGTTTTGGCTCGATATTCCCACGCTACAGGTGGATAATAGGTTCCTTACACGGGAAGTAGAGGATGATTCTGGCGGTGGAACTGGCGGCACATGGACAGAGAGATTGATCTCAGAATCTGGGATGGGAGGGAGACTTCCCATGTGTGCGCGGGGGGTAGGGGAGATGATTTCGAAGGTGGTTGTTGTTTCAAGTGCGGCTACAGGTGGAGTGAGGTTGAGCACGCTGAGGTCTGGACCCTCCTGTTCCTGTTCTTGCTCTTGTTCTTGCTTTTGGGACGGCACGGAGGCATGTACCCTGTCGTCGTCTGGAACTGGTATAGGGTGCCTTGAAGAATCGGAATTAGAACTGGAAAGGAGAGACGGGAGGTGAGAAGGCGGGTTTGGGTTGAGAGGGAGGAAGCCAGGGTCAACATCGATATGAATGAGGGACGGGGAGGGTCCTGGAAGAACTTCACGCGTAAGAGTATCCGTCACGGAAGGGGTTTCTTGGCTAGAAGGTGAGCCTGATGTTGAGCGTCTCTGCAGGACTTGGGCCGGGGAAGCTGGCGGGGCAGCGCGCGTGCTCGACACAATTGTGGATGATGGAGGACGAGACAAAAAACCCGGTGCAGTACTTGAAATAGATACGTTTGGGACCTGTATATCATTCTCGATCCTCCAACGTGGCATGGACCTCCTCATAGCCCTGCCTTCTTTCCTTAGCGCCCTGTATACATACCGCAGCCCTGTCTCTCGCAACACGATGGGCGCTATATCAGCAAGGAGGAGCCCAACGAGTGTCCATGCTCCAGTGAGGGCAGACCGGACTGGCGAGTTCATGAGCAAAAAGTCAATGACGAACCGAGTGGCAAGGCTGAGATATGCATCATTGGGATTTCGCGGATTTTTATGGAGGAAATGCGAGAGCACAAAACCTTCCCAGAGCCCGACGAGTGTACCTTGAATAACAATAATCATATGGGCCATATTAACATTCTGCTACTTGTAACAACTTGAAGACGCACTAGTAAGCCTATATTCGCTGTCAGTCAGGTTGTCGATGACGGCGCGTAGGGCGAGCCCAAGACCGATGGCAATAACATGATCCATATATCTGTCACATACGCCGTGGACGATGACGAGCCCGATTAGCTGAATAGAACCTTGCAGCCCTTTAATTTGTGATCGAGCAACGATCCGATCGTAAGTCGAGGCAATCATTGCACGGACCTATATGAACAAACAAGAACAAATAACTTGATCAGATGATCCGATCTATGGCTTGACTCTGAACAGTCCTATTAAATAATTCGCTATCGAATGGATGTTGTCATGAATCCGCGACAGGGAACTGGTAATATTCTACCGTGCGCTAGCAAATCCCCCCATCGACAAGCTTTCTGGCACAGGCCCACCACAATCATACGTTTTGTCCTCTGTGACAACTATTTCGATCTCCCCACCCACTCTAAACGTATCATAGAAATCGATGTAGCATCTACTTCTCGCAGGGACTCCATTAATTGTCACGCTTTTCACATATGCAGGCACACCATCGGGTATTGGGTACGCCACAGATGCAGGAGAATAGTTGGTAACAATTACCGTGGTGCTGGTGTTGAGGTAGGTGTTGTGGATGGTATATTTTGGCGTGAAGGGGGAGATGATAAGGTAGTGCGTTGTTGAGGGAACTGCACCCAAATTAATTTCATGGGTGGATGAATGAATGAGAAGCATACCTGGGTACAATCCTAAGATATGGAAACCGAGGAGTGTTGCCATTGCGGCCTGATCGTCGTTTCCAGGAAGACCTGCGGTGTCTGGATTTACTTCAGTATCACTCCATATCATCTAACTTCTTGATTTCTACCGGAATTAAAGTTGTTTATGACAACATCGCGGACACGTTCAACACTGCGCCAAGGTTGGTTTGCATAGTGGTATCCGATGGGTGTCTATTCCACAGATCAGTACCGTTCCAACCTTGTATATCAGAGACTAACCTGGAAAGAAGGCTCGTTACCTGCCAGGTAATATCCGGCCTGGTTATTCTTAAGGTAAATGTCAGTTAGGACGACCCGCAGGATGGACCCACCTCAAAGAAATGGTCGAGTCGATTCGTGAACGTTTTATTTCCTCCCATGAGCTCAACCAAGTATCCCGTATCATGCGGTGCATACCTGTTATTATCCTTCATAAGGCATCCAACACGTCTCTACACAAGAACAGAGACACTCACCAGCTATACTCCCACGACGATGATTCGTAGAACCCGCTCTGGTTATCTTCCTGAAGCGAGCACTCTCGAGTGCTCCTGGTGTCCTGCGTTGAGCAGTCAACAGGGTCGGTGTAATAGAAGGTTCCATTGGAGAATCTCTTCTGCATAAATCCTGCGATGACAAAGTCTGGATCGACGTCGCTATGGCTACATCTACTCAACATACCTTGGTATCCATCACTGTCCACAGTCGCGTCCCAGACATTGCGGTACCACTGTAAGGTTTGCGATCGGCGACTTTGGATGTCACTGTTCACTGAGCACTCACATATGATCGGTTCGTGTAGTATTCAACATCGTCCGTTTTACCAAGCACTTGTGCCACCTGGCGAATGCCGAAGTCCTGGAATGCGTACTGGAATGGATACAGCCGGGTGTTGAGATTGAAATACTAGCATTATCATGGAGAATTCACCTCAAGAGTTCTACTTCCCTCCCTGGTCTGTCTACCGGTGCTTCCAGTGTCTAGGACTGCAAAGGGTACGTAGGAAAATTCCCTGCAAATCTAATTCAGCACTCATACCTAACACACCTCCAACAAAGTTACGCACTTGTACACATTCACCTGTCTTCCCATTGTATTCCATTCAGGTGGATTTACCTGTCCATCTGTGACGAGCGCAGCATACAGTTCGTCGAGGTCGATTCCTAATGCTTTCGCCTCATTGTGATAGTTCACCGCAAACTGTGCGACGATGCTGTCACCGCTTGACCCGCCTTGCGTCCACCCGGGAAGGTTGTTTGCGCGGCATTCCGGCATCCAGCCGAGTTTACGCCAGCCGTCGATGTAGGTGTCCACGATTTGTGCGAATTCGACCGGGGAATGAAGAGTCATGAGGGGGTAATATGTTCGGAACTGCACATGTAGGTAAATAAGGTTATAGCATCACATTATTGCTGCCCACCGTGTCCCAGCTACAGTAAAGGGAATCAAAGTAGAAGGATGTCGTGTTCGCAAACGCGCCTTGAGTTTCTAGAGTAGCATTATTCTACAAAACACGATTAGCTCGACTTTGCTACGATGTTTTACACGTACAGGAGTCAATGACGCTCGATACAGCGATGAATACAGCATCTCTGTCACATTAGAGGGTGTGTTGACAACATCAATCTCGATCTTGCTGAGCTTCTCTTGCCAAAGAGCCTTGGACGCCTTCTGGATTTCCTCAAAGGAACTTGTGCCGATTTCCTCCTCGGCATTGGCGCAGGCCTGGTCAGTCGATACGAATGAAATACCCACGCGAAGGATCACTTCCTCTGGGTTACCCTCATATGAGAAGAGTGCACCTGATTGGTAGGGTGTACCGCCTATCAAGTTCTGAGACAGATTGAGGTGGGTCTGACCGAGTGCTTTTGCGTCGAGGCCATAACTGATGAGCATAACGTTAACTCGAATATACCAGCAGCGCGCAGTGCTTACGTATCACCCGTCCAGACGCCATATTCGCTCAGCTTTTGAGTTCCGCTGTTCAAGAGATCATAACAAGCAAATGCTTCGTAGTGGTACGCGCCGGGACCGAAGCTAACGTACAATCAAACTGATTTATCGTATCCCTGACCAAAGAAGATTCGATGTTTACCTGGAGCCATAGTGGCCGCCAATTGTGATACGACCATTGTTTGGGTCAATATCGAGGGTTCCACCCGCAAATGATGCCGGCAAGTCATTGGCTAGGTCAATCACAAAATACGGTTTCGAGCCCCCTGGGAATGTGAAGCGTTCTAGTCCAGCACGACGCGTCGATGTCGCTTCCATTTTGATATCATTATCTAGAGTTAGCGAAAAGTAGCCCGGATACGCGTCTGTCGCGCTCATTTCAGCTCCGAGGATTTCCATACAGCACACCATGCCATACCATCGCTATCGTTCTTCCTGTACCTTTCACGCGCCTCTAGCGTGGTGGTGCACGTGTCGAATCCTGAAGGACAAAGGAGGGGCATGACCTCGAAGTTACCATACGTTCCGAGGGATGACCCCGTGCCACTGTCATGCAGGGGGCTCATGCCGCGAGCTTTTTGGGATGGATCCGAGATGTACCCTACGGACAATTCATCACGCACTTTACCGAAAGCGTACATGACATGCAGAACAACTTACCCGCTGGCGCGTAACCCGTGAAATCGGTGGTGAATTTGACCTGGTAATAGTATGCGTGTTGTCACGGTGATGTTCGAATTGAGACATACCATTCCGAAGGGCACTGACGCGCCAGGGCTGCACAGCAGGCATCATTCAATAGCTCACGACGCGTCACGGAGGGAAACATACCATACATCCCCATAATTTGTATAATCTGGGAATCAGCTGTCAGAACAGGTGAAGCAGCCGAAAAAAAAAGCGATCTACCGGTTCCGATGAAAGGATTCACGAAAGCAGTGTAGTCGATATCCGAGGACGTGGATACCTTGGCGGCTGCTATAGCAGTACTGATACGTGCTTGAACTTCTGGCGATGGCTGAGCGTACGTCGTGCCAATATACACCGCAGCAGCAGATGCCAGTAGCCAACCAATCATGATCACGACCGTAGTTCAGTTTGTGTTATCAACTTGTGGGCAAGCTGGCTCACACTATATATTACTGAGCGCTTAAGTAGATCTTGCGAAAATTTTATATGCATTCATTTAGTGACCCGAACACTGTCGGACAACGGCAGCATCAGCACATTAAAATACGACACCTTACGTGGCATCCTGATAATCCGCGTGCAAGTCGGTGAGGCTTAAGTATACCCGTGACGTGATTTTGAATGCATGGGGATCATCATTATGGCCACATCACGCAGAATATGTGATGTACCTATGGAGATGGGCCTGAAAGTACAAGCATCACTCTGCTACGAGGGCGCGTCCAAGTCGACTATCGAGGTTGAACAGAGATAAACATAAAGCCGTCACACTCAAGATCGAGATGCGGCTTGCCACGCGTCGTAGCGAATATCACATGCATGACCGAGGTCTAAGGCCCAAAACCATTAGCAAATTAACAAGATGTTGAAGTGTAAACCCACGCAGGTCACGGCAAGCCTTGGCTCCCAAGCTGTTTGCGGGCTATATGTTCGAGTTCATTACAAATGAGGTCGAGGCCTATGCCATCACCATTCCAGTATAATTTCTCTTCCTCCGAAAGCTTCGATAGGACATATTCTGCTGCATCACCAGGCCCTCTACCAATGCCAATACGAAATCGATGAAAATGGGTTTCGCCTCCGAGTGCGGATATGATGCTACGGACGCCATTGTGCCCATTGGCAGAACCACCTATTTTTGGAGACAAAGCCTTCGGTTTATGTGACAGTGAATCGTGGATAATAACCATTGCATCTGGGACTTTCACAGACTTGCGTAGAGCTCCTGCTACCGATGGACCAGTAATATTCATGAGGGGCTCTAGCCGAATGTTCAGAGTCGTTGAGAAATTAGAACGGTTGGAATCACTAACTTGGTTTCAGGAGTGTCAGAGATACGACAGTTTCGCCTAGTGTGACCTTTGAACGTCCAGTCACGCCACCCATTGTCCTATCAGTGGTCATATGTATATGCAGTCTTGCGGCTAAGGCATCTATTATGAGGTGTCCAATGCTGCGGTTTAGGTCAGTCTTTTACGCCAGCTGTCGACTGTAATACAGCAATGGGAACTCGCCTATGGCGGGTCTGCGGAAATGGAAGGTTACCCAAACCTACAACAAGCAATTGGGGAAGTCCTGAAGCGACGGTCATCCTGAAAAACTTGTTGGTTATTGGTATAGTTAGGTATACTGGAGGTCAATTGGAAGAATTGAGTTTTAATAAGCCCTCAAGAGCTCCTTGAGTCATAGCTGCATCCTATGCAACTTACTGAGTGTGACCCCGATGAAGTGTGACCTAAGGCAGTTAGGCCGAGGATACCATATTTAGAAGGTCTTCGGAGGATGAATATTACATAATTCCTATGGCCTCACTTCAGACACGGTTTACTAGTCCGCAGATAGGCGAGGTTCAGGTTGTTTGTTCTTCCTTCCGTCTTCCATCTTTCTTCTCATTTTTACTCGATGTCATCGACTGCGACGGAAACAAATAGTGAAGTCCGTCCTCGTCACAGACGTCGCTTTTCAACGAATGATGCGCAGCGTAACCTCCGTCTGGCTATCTGCCAGCGCCTGCCTCATTCAC
The DNA here is from genome assembly GCA_016758765.1 of Suillus cothurnatus. Lineage (NCBI taxonomy): Eukaryota > Fungi > Basidiomycota > Agaricomycetes > Boletales > Suillaceae > Suillus > Suillus cothurnatus. The sequence continues at coordinate 85,279 of JABBWL010000096.1, forward strand.
TTGAGGCACTCGACCTCTCATCTAACTCAGCCAAAGAGACTTTTGCTGCGCTCAGGTACCTCGTCCTATCATATTTAGAAGACATTGAGATGCGATTAGCCAAACTCGAGTCTCCAATCACGCCGATTACCGACCTTCACCTCACTGAGGCATTGAAGACTAAGGGTGGTCACTCTGTCGAAGAAGCCAGACAGTGGGCCAAAGATGCCCTCGAGATGCTCCGTAGTATTCGAACGGACGTATGCTCTCACTTCCCGGACCTCCATCTTCCAGACATGTCTCCAGTAAAGTCTCATCTCCCCGAACTCCCCGATGTTCCTTCCCTGAGTGACATGCGCTCGCGTCTACCTGATATTCCGAGCGTTCGTCCACATATGTCATCCCTAGCTCCGAGCGATATCATATCGCTGTTAGAACATGCCTGTTCCCGCTTTTCTGACTTTGACTTTTCTGGGTTTCTACCAACTCTTTCCGCTCGCCTCCAGTCCTTTCATGCGCACCTACGTTCATTTGACCCTCGCTCTAGTGAGCTTCCATCTCTCCCGGGAAATGCCTCTCTTTCCGGCCTCATTGATTCCATCATGTCCTCCGAACTCATCACTGAACTATCTGATGATGTCACTGAAGCAGAAGCTATGATAGAAGTGGCGGCCAGGGACATTGCTCGTGCAGTCAAAGAATCATTCCAAGGATCACGGCTGATTAAGTATGTCGACCTTCCGCCGAAATGGCGAAATAACCCATTTGTCCTCGGAGGCTATCGGTATGTGGCAAGCCATATCCTCTTTGCAAGCCGTTTATTCGTGCATTAGGTTCATCCCCCTAGAAAAGTGGCCGCTTATTCTTATGTCACTGTTTGCTGTACATAATGAAACCCGTATGCTACTTTTCTTATAAATATGTTACACGCTGACGATCACAAAGTGAACATACACACGCATCTCATTCCATTCGTTCTTTGGCTCGCCAATTTGATATCCATATTTAATGCATCGACTATTGTAGACGCCCCGGAGGTGGCATTTATTTCATTTGCTCTTCTGTGCCTTTTCAGCAGTGTGGTCTGGCACACCATGGCCGGCTGTGCTCATCCTCAGGGCATGGAGCTTTGCGCACGGATAGACTATGTAGGCATTGGATGGTGAGCACAATTAGGTGCTTCCTGAATTTGCTGAAATCATTCACGTCCCTCCAGGCTTATCAGCGCCTCGGTTGGCACCGTTGTATATTATGGCTTCCAGAACTGTCATCCGGAAGTGGGAAACGCATTTCTTGTTTGTTGCTTTATGACTGGAATTGCAGGGAACGCATTCCCATTCTTTAAGTGGTTTGATCAAGCCGAATATAAAGTAATGCTGTTTTTTGTTCTTTAAATTTCTTACTGACTTAATCCCTTCAGCACTGTCGCATTGCTTTCTTTCTGTCCCTGGCATTTACCGCCGCCGCCCCAATGACAGCCCTTGCATACCTCCAATCACCTGCGCAGATGTTTGCTTTCGTTAGTGAGTCTCTCTCTCTACCATAATATGACCCCTGTATTGATAAACTTTTCTAGACCCTATTTGGCCATCTATTACATCATACCTCATCGGCCTCGTCTTCTACGCAACACACATTCCGGAACGCTTCCTTTCCGAGCGGTACTCTCACTGGCTAGACTGGTGTGGTGGCGGTTCTCACGCAATCTGGCATATTTTCATTGTCATTGCTATCGGCCAACATCACGCTGCGATCGCAGAGTTCCGTCAAGGCATCGAGTGTCAAGCTATATCCTGATGCCGACTTTTTAATCGGGCTGTCGCCTGCAAATAGACAAGTATTATTCATTTTCATTTCTTATCTTATCTACAGTAGTATCGAAGAGTAAACGACATTTGCTGATCTTTTGCCCCATTTGTCGTCGACAATAACGTTCGAATGCCGTGAATCTGGAGAACTGTGTACAGTAGATCATGTGCAAATGCGTCTATGCGAAGGTCAAGTACAGCGCGTCGGGAGTGAGACCTTGCGAGCCGTCAAACGTTGTCGCATGTGCAGGTCATAATAGAAATTGTTCACGGTCCAAATTGACCGCAGACAAAGAAAGTCCAGTGCAATCCACTATGCGAGCTTACTCTCCCTTTTCGCTTGTTGCACCTGCGCCAAGCGATGACTGCGTAAAGTCATGGATGTACCTTGAGCTGTTTTCTTTGTTGCCGCTGCAGGTACGGAAGGTGCTCCAGCAGCCTGAGATAAAGCTATTCGCGTATCATCCGATGCAAATCCGGGAATACGGATATTGTGGTTGCGTTCTGAAACAGAGCAATGAATACTACATAGAACGAGGAAGAATGAATTAATCAGACTTACCAAGGTGAAGCTGGAGGTCTTTAACTTCGAGCGTATCACCACCGCGATGTTTTGCCAGTCGACAGCCAAAGTTGGTGACCGAGTCGATGAACTCGTCGGCGATTTGAAGAAGTAGCTGTAGACAACAACAAAAAATGAGGGACACATCGAGGCACCCGAGTGTAGTGGCTTACATCCTCCACTTCAGGTTCAATCCGAACGTTGGGGTCAACACTCGAGACGAGGTCTTGTATTGATCGTCGCATGCTCTGATCTCCCGGGGTGTTCTTTCTCCGTGAACGGTTGTCTTCTAAGCTGAGCATGCCAGCGTCGTCGGTGGATCGTGCGATCTGAGCCGGGGGTACCTGGTGATATGAATCGAAATCGGTACTCGAACGAGACCGCGCGCGGTAGATAGTCATCAGGAACTCACCAGACACTCTGCCACTAGTCATTCCGCCTGTAAGAGTTGGTCTGCCTTGCTGTGCAGCCGCCCACTGGACAGGCCCTGGATTGGTAGTGCTGAGAGTTTGGCTAATGGGATACCCGTCACCAGGTGTGGATGTGAGAACAGGAGCTGGCGACCCGCTTTTAAAAGCTGTAGCAGTCGTTGCAGCAGCCCCGGTCTACCACAAACGAGATGAGACAAAGGAGGTTCCTACCCGTTAAGTCATACCTTTGTACTGCCATTCGCGGTTGAAGTGCCAGTCACGCTTCCCGAAGCAGCACTGGTCGCGGACTTGTGTTTTTCAGCGTAATCTTTCAGCTACAGATAAGATGCCCTAGTGAGATAAATAAATCTCACTTGGTTTAAAAGCCGACGGACCTGCTGGATCTGTACGGCAGTGAGCTTGCCCTGCCGCATAAGCTCGCCAAGTTGGCCCATGTTCTGCTCGAGGAGCTGGGCTATGCGTGTACTTGATGCTGCCTCGCCATTTTGGCTCTTAAAGGCACTAGTCAAGGCGGTAATAATGTTCGCGGGGTTTGGAGGAGCCGCTGTTGTTGCTGTTGCTTCGTTCGTCGCCATATGTTGGGATTTCTCCTCGTGGTGCAACTCTTGGAGGCGTGGGGAAAGCGTGAGAAATATTTACTTAATCAGTCCTATTTCGGCAACTTTACATGTACGCCGAACGGACCACGACTTCGGCATGTAAGGGTCAAACTTCGAATTCACGCATTTCACAAAACATTCCAAGCGTATTGCAAATTTACATGCGACAATTTCTGTGTCACCCGCAGTTGCACAGGTCGGGCGCGCAGGAGACTTGGAACAAGCAGTAGGGGTGAAATGGTGGGTAACATTACCGTAAATAAGACTAAGTAAATCAGTTGGATGACGATGCGCTGGAAGGCTAGCTACTGATAAATGCTCAGAGCCTATCATGTTAGGTCAATCCTCCTTGGCATCGGATCAACTCGGTTGGGAAAATAAGTATGGATGAAGGGTGATGATATAAGGAATGGAATATAAAAGTAGTCAAATGACCAACATGGATACTGTACAGGTGGAAGTGAGCATATCCTTGGTGGATGGATCCGAAGAAATGCCATGCTAGATGAAGATATATTGTGCGATAAAGTTGAACCCGCAGATGCGAGTTATGCGTCGTTATTAACATAACAGTGGAAAGCGACAGATGCTCGACCACGATGGGATTTATTGATGGTTATACCAAGAAACTGCGGGAACACGCCGAGGAATGATGATACGTAGGATCTGTCCGTCAAATTCAGCACGCACTTGCGCCAGATCAGCGTCATATCCGAATAACACGCGACGTTCGAAGTGCCCTGCATTAGGAAATAAGCACACTATAGATTGAATAAAAAGATCGACAGCTTACCGCCTTGAGGCTCCCATGAATCAGCGACGACGTGAAGTATGCGGCGCCTGCGGGTAGCGATCGTACTGGGAAAGTGATCAATGGACTTCCCAGGAAGTACAAACCATGAAAAACTCACATGCCATCCCTTCTGAAGCCAGGAAGTCGCACGATCAGCCTATACTCCGACGGCGAAGTCTCCACGGCTATCCAAGTATCTGGAGGCGGGGTATGGCAAAGAAATGAGTCATACGGAGCACGTCTATGAGCATCTTCTCCGCAACGTTCAGCTTGTGTCGGCGGTGTCAAAATCACTGGTGCCTCGGGAGCAGGATATGAGCTTGAATTAGAAGACTGCCTTGATAAAGCAGGCGGGTGCATTCGATCATCGGGACAAAGATCGCGCGAATATGGCGGAGGAGGCGACGATGGGATGGACGTACATGGCCAACCTGCCTGTGAGGAGCTGGGTACATTGGCATTAGACAGTTTAAACTGCGTATCGTTGAGTACTGCATTGATTTGCGGTGGTACGGGCAGTGGTCGCCGCCCGGATGCCTCCGATGGTGATTGGGTGCCACAGGGTGTGGGCATTACTGAATCATCCATGCGAGGTAAATAATTGTAAGGCGTTTGTAGTGGCAAAGGCAAACTTATTGTAGAACTTCCATCTATCCGATTGGTAGGTTGCATAGACAAAGAACCGTCAGGTGATGGGTATGGCTGTGAGAACGGAAACATAGGCGCTTGTGTGGATTGAGTTTCCATAGGACGTGATGAGAACTGCTCGTGAATAGTAGCTAAGGAAGTATTGGAAGTATCAGGTTTCTTGCCGACCGGGAGATCTGAAGTCTTCATGTTTGGTGATGAGTCAGGGATTGCGATTCCGGGCGGGGTATGCGGAATAGGTTGCAACTGCGTTGATGATGACAAATGAAGCGACCCGGTGGAGCTATGATCCAATCCTGTAGAGTCGTCACTGTCGGCATATCGTAAGACCCTGGTAAAGAACTGGAAACCATGAAGATGTACCCTTTCGAGTCAAGCAAAGTTGATCCCGTGTTGGAAACTGTATTTGGATTTGGGAATGGAAATCCAATTAACTGAGAAGAGTACATCAACGGGGAGGAAGGCAGGGGAACCTCTCTAGGCGAGTGGAAAGAGGCGTGTGGCTTCGAAAAGGACGACCGACGAGATGGTGGTTGTGAACGAGGGAGGTGCAGATATTCTAGGAAAAAATCAACATAACAACAGTTCAGCGAAATTTGCTATTTGAGTTGAGAGTTACGAAGACAAATTGAGAAGCGAACAAATTTAGGTCTTTAACCGTGCCGTATGACGATAGAACGGATATATCCGGTTCCTGGGGAGATCCGGAAACAGTGGATGCTTTCGAAGCCCACGGTGCACCAATAACCCGGAATGAAAAGAAAATCCCGGGGAATTAAAGAGCCACAAACAAAAGAAGAGAGTAAGCAATAGGTGTATCGACGGCACACGCCAGCAATATTGAAAGATCCAGAAGCAAGTTTGAGCTGAACGCAACGAGAATCGAGAAACGCCAATGTGATTTCGTCTGATATAGTCAAAGGAGACTGGAAAGGTAAAGACAAGTGGCAGGAGAAGTCATTCGAGGGGGAAACGCCATCAAGAGCCACCACGATCGTAACTTACGGCGCAATGAAAACGAACGAAACGGAGAATACTCTTGGTGAGCAGACAGCGCCGTCATTGCCCCAGCACCCGAAACAGCAGAGATAAAATAAAGAAGCCATTTGAAAGAGAGAGTTGTAAATAGTTCTTACCTGATATACGCTTACGATTCAGAGAGACTGGAGATGTTTCTGAATCAGGGGCAGCATCAGATGCGTCACCATTACCGCGCATTTTCTGGGGTAAGTCGACAGAGTGCCTCTTGAACAAACGGTGGGCGTAGTAGTAGTCTGAAGATCGATGCCACTGCCCGGACAGGTAAATAATTGTATGAGCGTCAGAGCGAGAGCCGAGAGTAGTAAAAAAACAGAACGAAGCAGGAGGAAATGGGGAACTTGTGTGGCGTTGTTTCAATCACTAAGTAGCTAGTCATTCAAATGTGGATGTAGTTGATGCGGCGAATGTGGCCACATTTAAAGAGCATTATTGGCTATAGCGGGTGGAGTAGGCTTATGATAAGTGGCGTGAGATCCGAGGAATGTAGTGTAGTCGTGACGTCACAACTTTGTACTAGTCATGGGTTTCCTAGTCCGCTCTGCTGGATATCTAGTAGATAGTCATCCTGTGGAAACGCAACTCTAGGATAGCAGCAGCTTTACATTAATGACGAACGGTGGTAGAGTAGCACTGAGTTGGCTAAGATACTGCGAACACGGCGTTTGCCGATGACACTGCGCCAACAACTGGTCTGCTTCCTAGCAGAGCAACTTGAAGGTAGCGAGCACCCCAGAATGGTCGCTCAAGCGCTCAAGGTTGGGCCCGTAGTTCTTTTCCGATACGATGGCTTATCAATCTGTCTCCGTATTTGTTTTTGACAACATTTAGGGGCTTGGAAGAGGATCCTTTAAGTTTTGTTTTACTCCCTAAAGATAGTAGGCAGCTCAGTATAAGTACCATGATATCCACCCGCTTTCTGTAGGCTGATATTTTTTCATCGCTGCTGTTTCATTCAATTGGTTTTCATGCAAAAGGGGAGTTGACATGAGAACATTAACTCCATGCAATCAGCGCCCTCTGATTTGTTTCCAAATTTAGGCTTGCGGCCGCGTTCACTCAGGTGCGCTACTTACTCACTATGAATCTTGTACTAATCTCCAACTTCTCTGCGGACTTATGAGGCTACCCCGAGACATGATGCATTTGTTGGAATTATGACATGTCTACCACTCACTCTTTTACAATCAGAAATTTGTGGCCATCTATGCACGCGACCATCAACGGTATAATTTATGAGCTTTTGACTGTCAGGTAAATTCAACCTTCGAAAATTTTCTTACGTGGGAAGCTGCATCACGAGAAGACCGCGTTCCTCCTTAGATGCTTGACAAAATAGTGTTTCAGAAGACTTACATATCAAATCGGTATGCTTGGAACCCCTGAAGGAGAATGTTGTTAATGTGTACACATATGTCTCACCTTCCGGGATACGCAAGTTTCACCCGCTGAGTGACTGAGCGCTTTATAGATTACTAGCCAGGTGAGGATTCGACGGGGGGTGTAACAGACAGCACTTGGAGGTGGAAATTAGGAAGCAATCAATGTTAATGCAATCAACAGTGCTAATAAACTAGATCTACATTCCAGAGCCTAAGTTCAAGATGTGCAGCTTTTTACATTTCGAAATCAGAGCGGAATTCATGTTTCTGTGTTTCGACGCACTTTTCTGGGTATCTCGGCGCAATGTAAACATTATTTCCAATAGGTAGTCGATGTCGTTTTGGTCATTTATCTCTGTCCTAGGCGATGTAAACAATATTGCTCCTAGTATTCATCCCTGCGTAGTCGACATCTTTTGCAAACGTAAGCTAATACCACAGCATGTCTTTTACTCCACCGCGGTGACTGATTTAGTCTCTTATCACCATATCACTATCTTATATTTCGGTTATTAGAGCTCGCCTACGCGGAGCTGATCCGACAATGTCCACTACTTTTCGAACATGTTGGTGCTCAGATCTGCCGAACCGATGGTACCCCACAGGATGGTACAGAGACTCAAGTGCCTCCATTGATACTGATTTCATTGTCTTGGATCCAATATGCCTGTTGCATTGTACTACCGCGCCTTGTCAAGCATGCAACTTCATTTGTGGAGCGGTAAAAGCCGAAAGAATTGCGTGGAGCCATATATATTGATCGGAAATCATGAAAAATTATACTGAAGGACAACCCGAGAGCAAGATGTAATTACTTCTAAAACTGGTTGAACCGGTAGTAGCCGACAGAACAGCGCGGAACCTTTATTTGATGGGGGGAAGATGTGGGGATCCCCGAGGAAAGGCCGCAGGAAATTCCCTTCTCGTTACAGCTGTTACGAGATATCAGTGAATGATTAATCATGCCAGCATGCAGTCCCTTGAAGTATTTGAGGAAATTCTGTCATTATGTATATCAATCCGGCATTAGTTACCACAGCTTTGGACTATGAGCTACAATTGCTGAAAGATCCACGTGTTCGAACACTCAGTCAAGGTGTGTTCTATTACTCATGTGTACTCACGACCTGGGGTTCTTGTTGATCCCTTGTATGACTGTTGGTACTCCGAGTTTTTGTGGCTTAGTAGAACGTACCACAGGAGTCGGGCTTTTGATATTGGTTCTAATGACACTATGCGGTGCGAGTCACTTGAAAGGGAATTCGAATCAATTTTGGAGGCCATAGAATGGAAATTAAACTGCCACACACGCATGTTCGATCAATGTGGGCCGCCGCCCGCGTATGATGGCGTTCCGCATCCAGAAGCCTTGGTAGTACAGGCGGTTGATTCATAGTAGATCGGGTTTAGAATCATAAATGACTTCACTGGCATCAGCTGCAGACAACATTTACGTGGTCTACTTGACCTTATCTCCATCGTGCGCGGCCGCCAAAACTGGTCCAGTCTTATAAATGATTATCTTCCTTCGATCCATTAGAGGAGACCGGTCCGATTTCTGGTTCGATACCAGCCAGTACTCTGGAAAGACATCTTCACGTCGATACCACCGTTGGCCGCGTTACTGTTCACAATTGCAAGGTTTTAGACAAGGGCAGTGGGAAAAAACGAACTTGAACATGCATGAGGACAATTATATGACATGCCATGTAAGTATAGGTTTGAGCTTTAAGCGAAGAATGTCGCGAGGAACTTCGACCTGGGACGCTAGAACGACTGTCATTCTATGATTAGGTTTGACTACGGCGTTGGACCAGTGGCAGAGTTAACAGGAGCCAAATTCACTGTCACCTGTCACTTGTGACCGTTACCGTGACGTTCTGGAACCCGCTGGCAGCTGTTCTAGTCTGTTGAATTCAAACCATAGCCCATCATGAGGTCCCTGGTCCCTGGAGGCTTAAGGAACGACCACCGAAGTTTCTTCAACTCGGGGAGGTCTGGATAGGAGAGACCACAGAAGAATATCATTGATATGCACATTCCTGCCTCAGAATTTCCATTGGTATGGATTCAAGTTCAACGTGCATGCACTTTACGAGTCTGCCGTTACTTAAGGGAAGCCGCCAACAACGAATGGTATCGCCTCGCAGACAAAATTATACGTCTGTAACGTAACTTCCGCCGGCTTTCTACGTTGATTAACGGTTGGCACTGGAATACTGTTCCACACATATACATTTATGCAATATCTGTGGCATCAAGTCGGCTGTCTTTCTTCTCCCCGCCTTTCCCGCCATGCCGCTGCCTACTTTTTTCAAGAAGACAGTACCTGGACTCGCCTCATGCTTTCTCTACACTGCTGGATATGTCCTCGCGGCGAGCAGCGCGCCTGGCCAGCCCAACCAGGCTATGCAGGTCAACGCGTTTGAGCTCGTTGGCAACAGTATTGCCAGTGGCCAACAGGTACATCAGCTTGCCGGTCGCTACCTCACTTGACTTGATTGAAATTTGACCTTAGGTATTCTTGGGCACCGAAGACAAGGTCTATATCGTTGACAAAACAGAAAACAACCCGATACAAATCAATGGGCACCCTGCATGGGCTGCAGGTTCGTATTATTATTCTGTAAACATTTAGTTCCAGTATGTTGATGGTCTCTTCTAGAATGGTCTGCTAGTTCGAAACAAACTCGTCCTATGGATATGACCACGAACAGTTTTCTGCGCGGTAAGCTCAATCTTTATCCCCCTCTATCCGCATAAATATTCACGACAATCGATAAGGGAGGAAATGTTTTAGGCAATGGGACGTGGCTCAACGTTGGCGGCAATCAGGCGGTAACTTATGGTGGTGATCCTGCCACGAGCCAACTCGGCGGACCTCCCTATGATGATTCTGATGGAGGACAATCGTATGCAGTTATTTTTTCCTTTGTAGATCAGGCTAACGATCCTGCCACGCTGCACCTCAGTATTCGGTACGAAAATTACTATCTGACCTGGCAAATCGTTCTAAGCCGTTTTAGGATGCTCAACCCGTGCGATAGTGGTGACTGCAATTGGTCCACGGTTTTACCCATGACTACAAGACGTTGGTATCCCACCCTGTGAGTATTTTTGCCAACGTGTCGCCCCGCACTAATGTCACGAATGCAGCGAAACGCTTCAGGACGGAAGCATTATTATTGTACGTTTTTCACACTTCGATGTACTTTTGATTTGCTAACCTCCTACAGGTCGGAGGATGCTTATATGGAGGCTATGTTAATGATGCAGGACAAACTAACCCCACGTACGAGTTCTTTCCCAGTCGTGGTCAGCCGATTCTCTCGCCCATCCTTCAGAACACGCTCCCTGTAAATTTGTACCCTCTTATATGGCTCCTTCCATCTGGCAAACTCTTTATTCAGTCTGGCTGGAAAACGGCCTTACTTGATATGGACCAAAATATCGAGACTCCATTGCAGGACATGCCAGACGCCGTTCGTGTATATCCTGCAAGTGCCGGAAATACGATGTTACCATTGACCCCAGGCAACAACTACACGGCGTCGATCATGTTCTGTGGTGGTAGTAACATCAGTACCGAACAGTGAGTCTACATTTCGGACCGTAAGTCTCTTGGACAAAATTAATATAGGGACGCAGGTGGACCCAAAACTGGGACATCCCTCACTGGCCAGCGTCTTCTTCCTGTGTGCAGATAACCCCCGATCAATCCCCGAATTACGTTGAATTAGACGCATTGCCGGAGGGTCGAACTATGGGAAACTTGATTCTGCTTCCTGACGGAAGAATTTTGTGTTTGAACGGCGCAAAGACAGGTTAGTGTCAAAAGGTTTCTAACAAACTTCTTGTAATATGTTTCCCTTGACATTCAGGTACTGCCGGCTACGGAAACACGAGTTTTACTATTGGCCAGTCATACGCTGACCAGCCATATCTGACACCACTCATATATGATCCAAAGGCACCAGCTACCCAACGCTGGTCTCTTCAAGGATTATCTTCCAGTACCATTCCGCGCATGTATCACTCCTCGGCTACCTTGCTTCCAGATGGTAGGGTTAATTTAGTTAAATCAGAGCTTTACTAATTCATTTCTAGGTTCAGTCTTTGTGTCAGGTTCTAATCCCAACAGTGATGTTAATACCACCGCCCCCTATCCTACCGAATATCGAATCGAACGCTTCTATCCTTCATATTACAATCAACGTCGGCCAGAACCTCAGGGTCTTCCGAACCAGCTCTTGTACGGTGGCTCCTATTTCAATGTTTCGTTGACGCTGGCAGACCTTTTCGGCAACGTGGACAATGTCCAAACAGCAGAAGTTATTGTTATGAGGACCGGGTTCTCTACGCATACGATGGTGCGACAGTTCAGTTGCTTAATTTTATAATTGATTGGTTATCCGCTGCAGAACATGGGCATGCGCTCGGTACAATTGCAGAGCTCCTTCACAGGAAACGCCGATGGAAGCGCAGTTCTTCATGTAAACCAGTTGCCTCCTAATCCAGCCATCATGCCTCCTGGTCCCGCATGTACGTCTTTGAATCCCCTCCATGACTTTGGATGATCAAGTTTCCTGTAGTGTTATTCGTGGTCGTTAACGGTGTCCCCTCCGTTGGTATTCAGGTCATGTGCGGGTCTGGCCAGATTGAGAAACAGTCGACGATGCCTGTGCAAAACCTTCCATCCTCGAATATTACTTCACAGCAGGCGGGACAAAAGCAGACTTCCGGTACCAGTTTCTTGGCACAATCTGCCAGAAACTGGTTGATCTTTATGATGAAATACGTTGGAGCGGTCTCCGCTATCTTGCTTTTTTGAACTAATGAAGTTGGGTGCCTCGTGTTTAATGGACTACTTTTGCATGACACTTTGCATTATTTTTGATACCTTCGGATAATCTGATAGACGCGGACGCTACATCATCTACCCAGTTGTGTACTTGGACAATGGAACGGACATGTATTTTGTAAAACACCTTGATGGTTTGAGCGCTGCCATTCGGATTATAATAAGACCGGTTTGATATTACGTCGAGTGCAAGGGGCCAAGTTTCCGAGTCTTCATGCAAGCAGTGAAGGTGCCAGTGCTTTGCATAGTTCAGTGCGTAAATAAAGATCGCGGGGAATATTATAAGGTCGACTTCAACGTGTGGGGTAAGGTCCGTCGGAAAGATAGTACTACCCGAGTTACTCTGAAAGTGGTCAATAAATTTACGCTGATTGTTGCATATTTAAATAACATTCTTATCTGTTCACTAGTTCACTGATGATGTTTCAGCTCCTCAGACAAATATTTATGTCCATTGCTACTACCCACAAGCTCATTCTTGCCTGTTCAAACACCTCTGCTGACTGCTTCCAAGCATGTCATTGTACATGTCCAAGGCACTGTCTTATGTGTTGAGCAGGAAGCATTGGGCACAAAAGTCAAGCCATGTGTTTCTGGATCTCTAGCAATGATGTCTTGTAAGAGGCAATGTTAGTGTTTTGTATGAAGGGACCTGGAGAATTTGCTAGTTCTAGTGCAATCAAAATAAAATTTTCACAGCCTGGTCCTAAGCCCAATCAGCAGACATAAAATCCTGATACTGGCCTTCATTTCCATTGGTAGAATACTCATGATAGGGTTGATAATCCATTTCAGTAGAGTCTAAGGGATTTGCCAACATTGCATGAACAACTTCCCAAGGATCTCAGTACCAAACATTGTAACTTCTATCCATCAAGAATGGGTAGCTTCCATCAGGTTTAACACCTGAGTAGCTGCAAGAGAAGCACTGCCACTTTATCTCTCCCGAAGGTATTGAATCAATAGTAGCATGGGGGTCATGATGATCTGTAAATGGTGGTGAATTGCCATATTTTAGGTGTGTGGTTCCCCAAAGGTTGAAAAGGTGATCAGCATGACTAGCCAGCATCTGATTTTGAATATATAGAAGCTCAGCAATTTCTGAATGGGGTCCAGTCATGAAATGACTTGGACTCTGCAGGTGGAGGAGATGCACTGATCAGCAAACCACAACTTTTCCCACAGATCTCACACTGTGACAGACATCACAGAATCCCAGGATCCCAGAGCCACAGAGCCCACAGAGCACCACAGATTCTCACAGAGCACCACAAACTCACAAACTCCCCAAGATCCCAAAGCCACAGAATCACAGTACACCACAGACCCACAGAACTCACAAAATAAATCACAAAATTTTCACTGTCTTTTCTCTAGTTAAACATCAACATTAAGCCCCAGTATAAACCAAAATTTTCACCAAGTCTTGTCTTTAATTTAACACTGACACTAAACCTCAGTGTTAATCAAAGCTTATTGAAATTGAACCAAACCTCTAGTTAAAATTTTCTCTGTAAATTTCAAGGGCAAGTTATGATGAAAAGAGGGTTGAGAATAATTGATATATATATTATTGTGAAAGAGGAAAACTAAAGATACTATGGTGTAATGGTAAATGTGTGTTGAAGTTATTGTTGAGTATTGTCAAGTCCCAAGTTCAATTTCTGCAATTGACAGTTAAAAATGTCAAAAGTGTAGATTTGTTTTGTTCTATTTACAAGACAATACTGTAGCACTGTGAGCTCTGTGGCACTGTGAGCTGTAGCACTGGGAGGTTCTGTACAGAGCTGTACAGAAGGGACCAAGCTGTGGCCCTGTGACACTGCAGCTCTGTACAGATCTATACAGAACATTGTAGTTTGCTGATGCACCATTGGGAAGAAAATTTGTGTGCTCATCACATAGGTGACCTTCTCACTAGTCAGATACTAGAATGAATAGAAAGTCAAATAAACACACTATCTAAAGGGTATAGTAATTGTGATAGAGTGCATCTCCAGGTCCAAAAACCTCAGTATGCACATCAGGTGGAGGAGAGGATCTTGACTCTTTGACAGTCAGAGTGGGATTCAAAAGTCTGCCAAATCAGCATCATCAGCATTATTTGGGAAGTTATCAGCATCTTCAGCCTCTGAAGATGGAGACAACACAATAGGATGGGCAGAAAGGATATGTTTGGTACATCCAGTGGTGGTCTTGAAGTGTTTTTTTTTTGGAGAAGTGAGTCTATTACACAGCAACCAACTCCATCTAGCCCTATGTAAACACTTATAGTGATACCTACTAATAAGTACTAGTATTGTCCAAAGAAAAAATGCTCTTACACACTTCACATTGTGAAGTAGTGTGGGACTCTAATTCTGCCTGGTTTCCATGGTCTGCAAGGGCCTGGGCAGTGTGATATCCACTAAAACCTCAAGGTTTGTCATCCAGTTGTCATAGGTTTAGTTTTGTTGTGTGTCATTTATGACATCAGACCACATGGATCTTACTTTTATCATTGTTTTTGTGTCTCTTCTAGTTTTGCTGGCTAATGCACGGTCTAGCTGGAAATGATGGTCTATGACATTTATCCACCTTTTTATGATTTGTTTTTCCGAGTGAGTCATTTCCCATATCACCCTTTTGCATCTCAAGGTCCAAACTAGATATGCTGATTCTGATAGTAGAATTTGCAAGAGGTGTGAGGTGCCTTTCTTTGTTGCAGCATCTTGTTGACAGGGCATGTTATCATTTTGTGGGAGGTTTAGGATGGAGATGGTACTGCATCCAAGGATGATGCCTATATTAGGGCTTGGCCTAGGTCTCTGTTATGATGGCCATAGCTTACATGCTAAATCCCAGATGATTTTTCCAGTAGGATCACTACAATGAGTCAAGATATGTTCCATGGATTTGATTTTGCTGGGGCAGCTTTTGCATAATGCCCTATGTTCATATGAGGGAATCAATGTCCAAAAATCACCTATTTGGTACACAGCAATAAGGGTTTTGTACAAGAACACCTGTATTTTCTTTGAGATGTCCTTATGCCTGCAGCTTTGCCAGATTGTGGTATCTGTTTCCAGGGAAGACATTACTGTTTGTACTGTGAATCTAGTGATGTCAAGCAAGCATAATGTGGTTCTTTTGTATTTAAAGTGGGTTTTGTTCATGATGGCTTTGTACACTGGTTTCTGAGTTATCATTTCCAGCTTAGCACCTTGGATATCAAAGTTTCTTGGTACATACAGTGGCTCAAAAAAGTGTCTCAATGTTTGTGGGTTTTCATGTAATTGCTTCATTATGAGTCAGGGTGTGGGAATCTGGCTAAGCTATAGGGAGATGTTGGGGAGCTCTGCCTCCAGACATCAATTTAGTTCCCTATGGCGTGGGAATAAACTGACATCATGCGAAGATATGGTCATTTTAATCTGGTGACTCATTGAGACACTTTTTTGACTTTAAGTCTGACCAACACAATCTCTACAATTACAGTGTTTTGTATGCCTTTCTTTTACTCTAATTACTTCTGCCACTCTTTTAAACATATTATCTATCAATCTGAGGTATCCTTCCTTAGTAATGTTCTCCTATTCTACTGCAACTCTGTTCTATAGCTGAAATAGCCCCTATGATAGATTTTGATAGATTGCAAGCAATTCCTTGAGTAAAGTTAAGAGATATTTGATAGAGTCAAGGTTCATGGACTATTATAGCCATGATAAAATAGTAATATCATGGTTTTGAAGCTATTCAATAGCTAACTTGGATGTATGCTCCCTCTGACCCAAGATCTCACGATTACTATGTTCTAACTGGGCATGTTGTTAATGCAATCAAGGCCACCAAATCTATTAATTCTATTATCTCCACCACTATCCCCACTCAGACAATCAGCAAGACCCTTAAGACAGCTAGTCCTGAAGCTGTAACCAAGAAGAAAAAACATTCTGATTTCTAGCCTATACAAAGAAGAGCTGAACTTCTACATTGAAGCACTAGTATTGGACTCCTAGGAACTGGATTATAGTTACATGGTAAGATGAGATGAAAATACACAGAATAGGGTCAGATGGACTTGAATAAAGGTAGAAAAACTACTAAGAGAAATGGAAGCTAAGTAAACAGTCAAGTTTGGAGAAGGACACTTGATGGTATGGGACTATATAGGGTGAAATTGAGTAAAATTTTCTTTGACATGAAGGGAATGATAAATATACAATAGCACATCTCTATTCTAGACAGGTGTCTGATAAGAATTATGCAGGAATTATGGATTTATGATGAATATACAATCTTCTAATAAAATAATAAACTGAAGCACATCTTGAACTTGGCCACCAATGGTTTGAATATTGTGATATTACTGTTTTATCATGGCCATAATAGTCCATGAACCTTGACTCTATCAAATATCTCTTAACTTTACTCAAGGAATTGCTTGCAATCTATCAAAATCTATCATAGGGGCTATTTCAGCTATAGAACAGAGTTGCAGTAGAATAGGAGAACATTACTAAGGAAGGATACCTCAGATTGATAGATAATATGTTTAAAAGAGTGGCAGAAGTAATTAGAGTAAAAGAAAGGCATACAAAACACTGTAATTGTAGAGATTGTGTTGGTCAGACTTAAAGTCAAAAAAGTGTCTCAATGAGTCACCAGATTAAAATGACCATATCTTCGCATGATGTCAGTTTATTCCCACGCCATAGGGAACTAAATTGATGTCT
The DNA here is from genome assembly GCA_016758765.1 of Suillus cothurnatus. Lineage (NCBI taxonomy): Eukaryota > Fungi > Basidiomycota > Agaricomycetes > Boletales > Suillaceae > Suillus > Suillus cothurnatus. The sequence continues at coordinate 102,095 of JABBWL010000096.1, forward strand.
GGAGGCAGAGCTCCCCAACATCTCCCTATAGCTTAGCCAGATTCCCACACCCTGACTCATAATGAAGCAATTACATGAAAACCCACAAACATTGTGATACTTTTTTGAGCCACTGTATGTATCAATGTTGTTGGTGGTTAGTCTTTGTGCACCAGTAAGTGCTAATTGATCTGCTCATTCATTACCAATGAGGCCATCATGCTCTTTAGTCCACTGAAATGTGGTGGGCACTGGGCATCTTTGTAGGTGATAGGCGGTGGCTTGGAATAGGTCCACATTATCTATGCCAATTCATCCTATGTCTTCCCAGTGTTCTAGGTGTGTTGTCAGTCCATTAATGACATACTTTGAGTCAGTAATGATCTTTAGTGGGGTCAATGGGTTAACAGATTGTAGGGCCACTAATACTGCCATTATTTTGCTAACTTGGTTTGAATGTTTGTCACCTGGTATACTGATTGCCTTGTTTAGTGGGTTATTCTTGCTAGCCTATAATCCACTTCTGCAGGTGGCATTCTGTTTTCTGTTATTAGTGCTCATCTAGTGACACATTCCCATGCTGTGTGCATGCCTGCGCATTAGTTCTCGTGCTTCAGAACTCCCTTAGGAAAGCTTGTGTCCATCCAAAGTCCATCCTACCTCATTGGTATGTATTTTGCCTTGTCTCATGTTTTGTAACAAGTGTTGCAGCCTTATTACATTCTTACTGCACATTTTTCCTATTCCTTCCATCTCTGACAAGGATATTGACTACTATAAGTAACCTAGGATTAGGAATACTTACTTTACTTCCCTTCGACTGTATTTCCTTTTCCTTAGGTCTTACTTAGAAGTAGTCACCTTTAGTTGCACTCTATAGCCCCTATTGGCTTCCTCATACCTTCCTTAACCTTGCAATCATTATCCTTGACTTTCATTTCCTTAAGATACCTTATCCCTCCTCTACCGCTCATAGTGCTCCTATAGCGCTCCAATAGCAACATAGCACTCCTATAGTGACATAGCACTCTAATAGTGACATAGTGATGCCTATAGCACTCCATATAGCAACACGCTTTCCCATGCATAGCGCACTTTTGGGTCTTTGTATCTAGAGCTGTTATCAGTAGCTATTCCCTCGGGTCAAACATTCTTGTCTCAAGTGTAGCAGCTGGGCAAGGGCTTAGACATATATTGGTTAGATGTTCTATAGACTGCCTAGCCAAGTTTGTTTATCACAGTGGGCCAGAAACTCTAAGCACAAGTTTTTTCAGGCAAGAATAAGCTGCAAGGATCCCTGAAAACTCATTAGACATTGGCCTGACTTCTCCGCTATGATGGGAGAGCTCCAACATCTGGATAGAGTTACTGATAGTAGGTGATTGATTTAGGGTTGTACCAAGAGTATAGCTGTTATGAACTCAGATAGAGTCATGTCAATAAAGACTAAGTCAAGATCAGGACCAACAGAAGACTATGCTTCACTGGGCTAAGGACTCCCACATGATCTGATCATCTAAACTCCCATAGGATCTAGAGTTCAAGTATCAAAGAGAACTGAGTAGATTCAAGTTAGAGAAGATACAAGCAGTAACTAAGGTTGAAATAAGTAAAGGAAGTAAGCATGGACCAAGGGTAATAGTACAAGAAGGGAAGATTTACAAGAAGCATAGTCAGAACAAGTCAGAGATAGAGGAACATGAGAAGATAGCAAGATGAAAGAGAAGTAAGTGAAATGGAAGTAATGTGATAGAGAAGCATAGTAGAATAAATGAGAAGTATACTTGTGAGAAAAGAATAGAGTAACAGTATCATTACCCCCCTGTCAACATCTGAAGTCTCTGACTTCAGTTATCTAAATTCAAGTAAATGTCAGAGGAGTAGGTGTCGTCAGCAAGAGTTCTCTTTTCAATTGCTTCATACACTGTGTTCTTGCAGTCTTTGTAGGCCTTCAATTGGCTGTGGAAGAGCCAAGATTCTGGCTTTGCTACAATAATATATATTTCTTTGACTTGGGGGCAGTAGGCAGTGAGGTGTTTAGGGATGAAGCATGGGATTTAGTAGATGAAGATACAATAGGAGGTTTAGATTCTTCCACTTCAATGATGAGAGTGGTATGGTGTACTATCTACTGGTTATGGCTCTTGTCCAAGCAGGACCAAATGAATTGCATACTACACAATAACTCCATCATTAAATCCTGCACTTGAATGAAATGTGCCTCCAACCAATCAAACTCAGCTTTCATCTGCATCTCCCAAATGTCCTCATCCTCAGACAAGCTCTTTCTCCTCCCCTGGTTCTTGTGTGAACTTTTTTTAGCCTTAAGCAACTAATACTGGCTGAGGTTTAGCCTTCTTTGACATGAGGGAAGTCTTATCATCCAAAACCACAATCAGTTCACTTGGTGGCTGGTCAGACTTGCACTGATAAATAGGGTGGGGCTTTGGCCATGACAGACCAGATCCTCCCAAAGAAGTCTGAACAATGAATTTAGATTTGGTGCCTATGAAAAGATAGTTATCAAAATAAGAGAGTAAGAGGAAGAAAGACTTACCATGACTAGTAGTTCATGATCACTCTGCTTCTTAGAAAAAGAGGTGTATTTAATGGACAGGGCTTTTATCTCCTTATTGGCCACTATGGTGCTATCATCCAATTCCTTGCCCATAGGGTTGTCCTCAGCTGAGATCTCCTTTTCCTTTCTTTTAGTTTTCTCCTGTGCCAAGTTCTTGGCATCTTTAGCTTGGTGAGCAGTCTTCTCCTTCATGGCACACAATTAGCCATCGAACAGAGCATAGTGCTTGTTATATTAGTGACCCTTTTTGGCCTCCTCTGTGGTGAGAATGAGCATAAGTCCTTTGGCCCTTATAGCCAAATGATAATGAGTTAGATCAGCTTAAGGGAGAATTTAGTTAGAAAGGAAAGGACAAAGCAACTTGTACTCACTGAAAGCTTTGCTCAGCAGCAATTCCAATCTGCCTTCTTTATGAATAAGTTAGGTTTGTCATCCAGGACACAAGCAGATTCACCATTGAGGTGAACCTTGAGGGCAGTGGATTTGTGCTACAAGGATCCAGCCTCAGTGTTAATGGCAGACTGAAAGTTAAACATGAGGGGATTGGACATGATGGTAGTGATTATCAATGAAGAGAGAGGAGGAATGCAAAGGCAACCAATTTATAGGGAACACAATGCATCTACAATGTGTGTCCACAGCTTCTCTTCTGTTGTTCCAATTGGCCACACCTCTATAAACTACCAACTCTATTGACTTCAACTTCTCCTGAAATCATTCCCATATCCAGCCATCCTTCAAATCACATGCCTGTATCAATAGAAAAATCTACTAAGTCCAAATCACACTCACTGACCAAGGACAGTCAGTATTTGAGTCCCCTGTAGATATGGTGTTTGTCTTCAGTCCAGCCTCATATGACCCTAATTCCACATATGTGTCATATCCCGGATTCCAGACCTATCCTATAGTTGGATTTATGGACTAATCCTTAGATTAGATTCCTAGACTTCATCCAAAACCATTTCCAGTCTCATCTACTATCGCACTTATCCAACTACTGCTCATCCATCTGATCCGATATGCCTATCTGCTTCAGATCTGATACAATAAGCTTTCTAATTCATTACCTGTCCATATAACATTAACACAGCCTATTCCTTTATTCAGTATTCTCTACCTTCCAGATTACCGGTTCTATACTTAACTAATATTTTCACTGCTTGTCTATCACCGGTACTTGGTTATTACCTATCCGTTCTGATTACTGATCCATTATCCTTTGACTGCACTAATGTACATAGCCTTGGACACTGCCTCTGATTATTCCATTAGCTACCTACAATATATAAACTCTTGTAAATCTTGATAGATCCTCAGTTTGAATATTATTGTCTTGCAGCATTATTGTTCTCACACCTTAGTGTTGTAAGGATCCCTTCTCTATCTTTTGGGCCTAGGGATTGATTCCCTAGGCCAGAGCTCTGCTCTTCTGCGTTTCCGGACATTGTCCATTTCTGGATCCCACCTTAGGCCTAATGGATTGTATCCTTAGGTCAAAGTCTTGCCTTTCTGATACTCACACTCTTTCCAATCCTTATCCAACTCTGTCTCTACCTAAGGGTAGTCTATATCTATCTGCGTCCACTCTGGAACCCCTATCCAGAACTCTGGACCACTATTCCTGCCTTGGACTGTGTCCTTTGCAGTATCTCCACCCTATGTCTTCACTAAGGATTGATACATGCAGTTATTCCACTTCCTATCAAGTGGACGGAACTCCATCTGAGTTTCCAATACTTGTCCAGAAGTTTCCCACACTCATCCAGATGGTTCCCATGCTCATCCAGAAGTCCTTCAGATGCATCACCAGAGTTGTCTGCCTCCGAAGTCCTTCAGACTTCATTAGGACCTTATTGGACTTTATCTGAAATTAAGGGCACCATACTCAGGTGAGGGGCACAGCATATGAGCTGAGGCCAAAGCCCTTCTGAGTTAGTCATTCTCACCCCTCCGAGAGATTGTATGCACCTGTGTGCATGGTCTTTAACAATATGAGACACAGCTAGTACCTCTCCCAGCTCTTGCTTATTAAAGTTGAGCTTCAGTCTCACAGTTGGGTTCAGTCACTTATCTCAGCCAATGATTGGTCTCAGTCTGTTCACTGTAAATCAGTAACTCTTCACTGTTGAACAGTTCCTACTCCCTCTCACTCAACTTGGATCAGTTGCCTGTCTCAGCCAATGATTGGTCTTGGATAACCCAGCATGAATGGGTAACTCTCATGATGAGGTGTTGTTTGATAAAGGTCCCCTACTTTCACTTTGGCCAAGGATCAAGGGCCAACCATAACTATACCCAAGGAAGCCCTATCCATCCATATCTTGCCCAAAGTCTACCTAACTCCATTGGTGCAAATATATCCACTACTGAACACATTGCAGTCATATTACATATTTTCACAGGTCTGCAGCACCATGTGGCCTTATTACATAGTATGCCTTGTATCTTGTATATCACTACTAAGTTTGTCTATATGATCATGGTGTGACAATCAAATTTTCCTTGGGCTGATATTAGCTTTACTTACTTACCTTTACATTCATTACTTTTGTGACTTATATAAGCATGTTTCCCTTTCACTAGTACCAGTCTGAAGTTTGATGAGTTTTCACTACCTCTGAGCTTGAGCCTAGATCAGAAGCCCTTTAGGGTCAAACACTGTCTTCTAGGACATAGCAGCTAGGCAGGGTATTGACTCACATATTGGTTAGGGAGTGTTCCTACTACCTAGCCAAGTTTGTGCATCACAACAGGCAATCACACAGTAGGATAAAAAGTTATTCTGTAGTTACCCAAGAACTTACTTCCCTTCCCTTGGATGGTGCACATAGCTTCAAAGTCACCCTTAATATAGTGTATCCTCAGTCTTGCACAATATATCCCACTTTGCTGCTTCACTTTGAATTGCACACCAACCCTTTGAGTGCACACTATATGAAGGTCCTTATCACTAGGCCTGAGTATCTCAGACCACTACTGGATTCTCTTAGACTAGTCTTAGTGCATTTTGATTTCAGTCTCTTCACTTTCATTTAGTCTTACTGTGCTTGTGACCTATTAAAGTTCAGAGTGGACTAGTTCTGGCCATTCCCCCTTTGGTTCAGACTTTGGTTTTAGTCTCAGACAAAGACATCTTTAGTCCAGTGATTTTAGTAGAAGTTGCCAGTGGTTTCGGTCTCACTAATATGGGCTGATGATCTCAGTAATTGTATTACTCAGAATCCACACAGATCTTAACTCCTTCTATTAGTCTCACTTGTTCTTATTGAGAAGGAAGTGCTTCATTACCAGTCCCCTTGGGTTAATTATTATACTTGTATCTATTAGGGATTGGTGGTTATTTCTCATAAGGTAGAACTCATTCAGATCCATCCTATGTCACGTGACAAAGTGTGACAATTGTATGTAAATTCACCATTAATCAACGACTACACAAGATCCTTAATGGCTACACGAAAAAACTTGAAATTAAGAATTAGAATTTTTCACTTTTCCCATTTGTTTGTACGAGCTCTGATGGTGATGTTCTGGAACTTTGAGTCTCAACTGGCTTACAGCTGAAGCAGCAAGAGGGAACAAACAACCGGCTGGCAACTGTACTAACAGCAGTCCGAGCAGCTGCACTAAGGTTTTATGGCCTTCAAGAATCCGTCGCAGCTCAAGCGCCTTCGAAAAACATGGAGCTCCAATTTAGAGAAAGCTCGAGCAAAAAAAGCGACAAAAAGACTCACCAAATCCAAGAGGTGAGTTGCATGATAATCATCTTGCAGTGGATAATAGTACTAACACTGAATGACAGGTTGTCAGCCTCGCAAAAGGATCGTGTCAAAACTCACCTCTGAGTCCATCTAAATCAGTAATGGGTGATGACGAGACTGTATCCACGTTGCAGCATTTTTTTGGTGAACCAGCAGATGCACTTAGAGACATCAAGAACTCACCGATGAAGCTCCTGAATGAAGCTGCGCATTTTTTCACACACCCTATTCCCAATCCTTCTGAGTCTGTGTGCCGAGTCAGTGATATCCCCATCTGCACTAATCTAACTGACTTGTTCATAGAGGCATCTACAATATCCACAGCCTGAAAGGTTCTATCCCAGGGTGACCTGTGAAGAGGTTGATGATGACGAGGAGGACATGGTTGCGATCCGAGGTGTTCGATGGAGAGAAAAGACTCAGCTGCCATTCAATATGCTTCTCAAAGAAATCGATGGAACCCTTAACTCCACATCTTCCCCAATGGACGATATTTTCACGGATGATGAAACTGATGATGAGATTAATCAATATGTCCAAAATAACGAAGGGGGACAATGCGGCACTCCATATCAGTCACGCAAGCCACCTACAGTCATGGAAGCACGTCTTGCCTTGGGAGACCTTGAAAACCTCCTGCGCCCACCATGAAAGAATAGTGGTCACCAAAGACCAGAAATCAAACCCATTTTGAAAGGCAGGCTCGAGTCAATGGAGAAATTTCTATGGAAATATGTCAATGTCAATGATGATGGGACCGTTCGCACCGAAAATAGTGCTGGAGGAAAATGGACTCAAGCTGCTCTTGAGACAGCATCGTTTTTACGTGGAGGTCCCTGGTTGAGTTGCAACCTGTGGGCATGGTCAAAAGGGTACATTGATGATCGAAACAAACTACCAACACATGAGTATGGCAGAAGTCGAATCTCTCGCATTGAGGATGAATACTTGGCTGCTGACATCAAGCTGCATTTACAGGGTATTGGGAAATATATTCAGGCACAGGATATTGTCACCTACCTGAAGGATCCCGAGGTTCAGATGTGCCATGGGTTTAAACAAACAGTCTCCCTTGCCACAGCTCAACAATGGATGTTTAGACTTGGATATTGATGGAGGGAAGAGAAAAAAGGTCAATATGCTGATGGTCATGAACGGGAGGATGTTGTCACCTACCGTCAGAACGTTTTCTTGCCATTATGGAGAAGCTTCGAGGACTGACTTTGCAAGTGGAAAGAAGATGATGTGATGACAGAGGAGAATGAATCTACCGAGCTTCTGCAACTGCCCCGCCGAGTCGTTGTATGGTTCCATGATGAGTCAACCTTCTATGCAAATGACTGCCGAAAAGTTCGTTGGGTTCATCTCTCTGAGGGTGCTGTCCCAAAGCCAAAAGGTGAAGGTGCCTCGATCATGGTCGCCCACTTTGTCTCGGCAGATTATGGATGGCTTCAGTCAAAAGATGGTTCAGAAATGGCCCGGATTCTTTTCAAGGCAGGGAAAGGACATGATGGTTATTTTTCGACCGACAACATCATTGCGCACGCCAAGCAAGCAATGGATATTTTGGAAAAACATTTTCCTAATGATGACCACATTCTCATTTTCGACAACACATCGACTCATCTTAAACGCGCTGATGATGCCCCTGCAGCACGCGACATGCCTAAAAATCCCTCACAAACATGGGGCACCATTGTCACTATCAAAGATGCTCGCGGCAATATTATGCGAGGTCCAGATGGGAAAACACTGAAAAGAAGGTCCCTATGGCTGACACGAAACTCGCAGATGGTTCTACTCAGTCATTTTATTTTCCCGAGGGTCACAGCAAGGCAGGGTGGTTCAAGGGTATGGCAGAAATCCTCCGAGAGCGTGGTTTCGCAGATGAGGCAGGACTTAGAGCGGAGTGTCCAGGCTTCAAATGCCCTGTTGACAAGGTTCCACGGTGCTGTTGTCGTCGGTTCCTTTACAATCAGCCTGATTTTTTCAATGTGAAATCACGTCTTGAGACAGTATGTGAGGAGCGAGGCTTTCGAGTTCTGTTCTTACCGAAGTTCCATTGTGAACTGAATTTTATTGAAATGTGCTGGGGGTTTGCTAAAAGGATCTATCGACAATTCCCGCTGTCATCGTGGGAAGATGATCTCGAGCGCAATGTGATTGCTGCATTGGACTCAATCCCTTTGGCATCAATGCGCAGGTGAGTGTTTCAACCAAAATTTCTTATGTTAATATTTGACTGTTGACAATAATCACCTAGATTCACAACAAGATCTCGATGTTTTATCGATGCTTATCAAAAAGGACTTGATGGCATGCAAGCTGCATGGGCAGTGAAGAAATACCGTGGTCATCGAGTTCTTCCAGAGAGTATTATGCATGATTTTGACACCACTCACAGCCAAATTCCATCTAAATAGTTTCATTATCATTCATGCCTTTTTTCTCGCTACATTACAACTTACTGCTGCTCATATTTACTTACTACTACTCACAGTGGCCATGTCACTTTGTTTGGCTCGCTCGGCATGCTCGGCAGACTTATCCAACTTTTAGTCACAGTAGGTCACACCACGTGATGTAGGATGGATCTGAATGAGTTCTACCTTAGTCCTATTACTAACTAACTACCTATTTCTTCACAACAACACATAGTGGCCAAAGGTCAATCCCAGTGAAAACAAGCAAGATAGAGGTTGATACATATCGAAAAAGGTAGATACAAATTGACAGTTCGATATGAATCAATGTGTAATGTGAAAAATGAGACTCTTATTGATTTTATTGATAGACAATGAAACACATGAATTGAATTATAGATATCGCTACACAGGGATATACATTGATGCAGAATGAAACATGATGATGCAGAGCAAAAAATGATGAAAAAAACAGCACCCCCACTAGCATGGTCTGCCCAGTAACCCAGCTACACCCCCTTTTCTCGCTGCAGTGCTATTCATCTCCATCAGATCCAGCAAACTCTTCTTCAGTGTTGCCTTGAGCCCTACTTGTAGCGACTGCTGTCAATGCATTTGTTGCCAGCTGTAGTAATACATTGTAGTTAGTTTGCATGCACTAATGTAAAGACTCGACTCACCAATGCTTTAGCTCGCACTTCAAATACCTGATGAGGAGTGCATTGGGTTGAGTAAAGAATAAAAAAAATCACATACAGCCTTGTCTGCAGTGGGTAGTTGCTCCCAGTATACCTTAAACTGCTTTGCTGTGCCCAGCAAGTTGCCAGCGGCTTTCCATGCACTGACACATAGGTTTCTATCAAGGATTGTTAGAATTAATCTTGACTAAAGAACATACACATACTGTGCATTAATTGTCTTCTGGATGTGCATTGCTTTGGCCTTATTTGGTGCATTTGGAACTTTCAGCACTGCAGGAGTCTTTGCTTTGACTGGATGAGGCTTCGGTTTTGATTTTGCATTGACAGTGGAGGGTGCAGAAGTCATGCTTGTGGTGACAGAAATAATAGACTTGGATGATGTTGATGGTGTCGTGGGAATAGGTGATGTCATGGGAATAAGTGGTGTCGCAGGAATAGGTGGTGTCACAGGAATAGGTGGTGATGATAAGCTCGAAGGCATCTGTCGAAAGGTGCCAGAAACACCAGCTACCCTAGAACCATGTTTACTATTCAATTATTAGTGCAATATTTATCTGTCACAATTGAGAAAATACTTACAGAGGATTCTTTACCTTGGTGTTCATTGTGCCACCATCAGAACCAATTAATCAACAATGTACTACTTACCTGAGGAACAATGCTAGCTGGTGGGACCTCAGGTATGTTGACATGAGCAGGTTTAGGAATGGCTGGATCAGTTGCTGCAGTCTCTGTGACAGTGTCACTTGGATTGATAGAGTTGTGATTACTAATCATTTTCAACACAGGATCTATAAGGTCGTTGAGACAGACAGAGTCTGGAACAGTGGTAGGGATGCTGGGAGTGATGGGAGTCACATTAGGCTTGACGGGAATGGTAGACTCAATGGGAAGGGTACTAGACTCGATGGGAATGGTGATAGGCTTAACAAGAATGGTAGACTCAATGAGGAGTTCTGAAGTAATGCTGGTAGGGCTGTCCACATCCATAGTATACTCAAGCTCTGTGTCTTCTGGTGGAATCTCCTTGATTTTTTGCTTCTTGCTGCGTGATGATGATGAGTCTGCATTTGCTCACTTCTTGCCATTAGTGATATGATACTTGTACCACTGTGAGTAGTTTTGTGTCATGAGAAAATCTGCCTTCCAGTTGTCCAAACAGTAACAAAACTCAATAAAATTCAACCTGATCATATGGTAGAATGTTTTCTTGACATCAAGTGCCACCTGCAACCATCCAGGGGGGAGCTTTAGATGCCCTTGGTTGAGTTGATGGAGATAAGCAAAGAACACATTGTGCATAATCTTCATGCTGAAGGGTGAGGCTCGACTACAGGGATGAAAAGGCGGTAATGAGTATGGGGGAAACTCTGCAGTTGTTAGCGACTAGATACTAGACGCTTTCTTACTTGGATAATCTCATGAGGCCTGGAGTTCAGGTGCTGGTCACGAGTCTCAGTCCAACTGCTTGGGATGAGCAGGTCAATGAGCAAATAGACGGGTGCTGTCTTGCAGCCGCTAAGTGCTATAGCTGAAGTCGTCAGGGATGACGACGAAGGCTTCAGAGATCTTAAAGACACAATGACCTAGGGTCAAAGTGAAGCCGAAGATCACAAGTATAAGTGGTTTAGGCTTAAGAGGTTGTGGACTAGTTAACCGTGTAGAACCAAGTAGATTCAAGTTAGAGAATACAACTGTAGTACAGAGGGTTTATATACGTAAGGAAACCAAGCATGGACCAGGCTGTAAATAGTAGTACAAGGAAAGGTAAGTGGAAGGGGAATGAGTCAGAGACCGGCGGTAAGGTAAGGGCAGAGGGGGAACTGAGTCGCAGACCGGAGCTATGATAGTGGTAACAGGGGGGCCGAGTCACCAACCGAGGATGCGGTAAGGGTAAAGGGGTGACGACATCTTGGACCGATAGTAAGGTATGGGGCTCAGGATATAATAGGGTGAGTACCGGTAAGATGGAAAGGGCATAGGGGACGCGAGCCGGGGATCCGGCGAGCAAATATAGTACAAGTGAGCGAGAAAGCGATCAGAGGGAATATAACCAGTAAAGGTAGGGGAAGAGTACGGTCAGCCAAAATAGGTATTGCATGTGTATGTGCGCGTAGTCTTCCGGGTATAGGTAGAAAGCGAGGGTAAGAAGGAAAGTGAATAGGGGCCACGCCAGAAGCAGATGTTCTTGTAACAGCAGTAAGACCTGGGCGCAAGGTATATACTCGACCCATAGGACAGCTACTGAGAGGGAGAACCTCAGAATATAGGCAAGGGACTCTCTTGTAACAAGGAGGGGTGCCCTAAGGTGCAGGGAACACGAAAGGTGTGGTGCACATTATGGTTGGTGCGCGCAGGTCATTGTGAGTGCAGATATGCAATAAATCCAGTCGTATATTCAGCGCTTTTAGAGTCTAACTATGGCTAAGGAGTGGGGAGTGTGCAAAGTGTGTGAACTAAAGGTCCAGTAAGGTCTCTATATACTGTATCTATAAGCATGAAGGCGCATGGTACCAAGCCAAATAGCATGTGGTCCCGAATAATTAGTATGTATGTAACTATATGTAAGGTGCGCGCTTGGATCTGAAGTGAACACTTCCATAGCAATTGAGGTAACTCACCAGTAAATCAGCAAGGACAAGGGACAGACAGGTGTGTGAAGATAGGCGCAAGTGCACTAAAGCACATACTCTGAGCATGGTGATACAAGCATTGGAATTCAAGCCTGTAGGACCTTGAAATCAATGGGTAGACATGATGTTCCTTACAATGCGATGGCCATCCATGGGCACCCCATTGGCATCTTCGATATATTGGCAGGCTACATTTTCACCCTTGGCAAGTCTGGATGATCCACACATGGTCATGGATGAGCTGAGCTTGGTAACACTCTTTTCAGCCTGAACATGCTGTGTCCATTTTGCTTGACTCCAAAACTTGACAGATGGGAAATTTGCAGGACTGAGCTCTTTGTCGACATCATCTACTAGTGTGGGAATTGTCGTCAAATCTTGGGGATTCTGCCCAATGGCATTTGAAAGGGTGATGAACAAGCCTCTGCAATCTGTGTTAGGGTGTGACTAACATAGAAAACCAACTCACTGTAATGCCTCTAGTTTTGCTGTGAGGAGTTCTCTATCCCATGCTAATTGATGGTTCTGTTGCTTGAGTGCATGAATATGCTGCTTGGACTCCTCTAATTGGTTCTCAAGATGCATATATGCACTACTATTGTTGGAGTCCAAGGACAAGTGACTGCTATTTCTAGAGAAAAGGGAGCTGTGCGAAGATGCACCACTCACAAGACTTGCTGAGTCCAATGGGGATGATTCATACCCGTCAACTGGTGGGGTGCCAAGGTGTCCATAATGAGGGGTATCTTCAAGATGTCCCAAGAAATCCCTAGAGAAATCAAATGATTGGTTAAAGTTGTATATATTGTTATTCATAGTGTAGGTGAGGGCAAAGAATTGTTGATGTGATGCGATGATGGCAGGAGGAAAGGTGTGTTGTTGATGGTCGTTGTGTTAAGAACTCGAACTCATTGCATCCAAGTCTTTCAAACTCCAATCGATATATCATTGTGTTACACTAATTCCATCATATTGCTAGTGCTAGTAGTACTACCTATCATGAAACCACTGCTGCAATATGTACAGGACTTTTTTGACATGTCCTCAGAACCTGACCTTGACGGTTATGATGCTGACACAAGGTATGTTTCTGTATGTTATATGATAATAAATCTAACATTGTTGTCAGCATTTGTGTATCAGATGGCCAATCTGACACACCCCATATGACTACATCTGACAATCTTCTCCTGGATCCTGCATTCTGGAATCCAGAGCAAGTGTCTCTGTTGAGAGCACAACTTTTGATGTATGTTGTCTCACTGCAAGTCAGATATCAGAAACTCATATAATTAAGGCCTCTTGTCTCTGTTGAAATAGTCGAAGCACCACTTGTCTTGGCCACTATCCCTGATCCCAAGAGTCTGATGGAGCCGGAGAGCAAACCTGAAGCACCACAAAACAACCCTCAGCTCACTCCAATCACCTCTCTCAAAGCAGTCCCAGTCTTGGCTACTATCTCTGATCCTGAGAGTGTGACAGAGCCAGAGAGTGAACCTGAAGTGTACACTGCTCCCCCTCCTGTCATAAAAACTCCAAAGCCCAAGAAGAACTGGACTGACTTTTTTGCAACACCAAGCCCACCTTCTCCAACATCCAACTACTGGAAGTATGTGACACCAGAGGAGGATGCTTTATGGTACAACCATGCTGGGACAGATGATAGCTTTTGAGTTGTTTGTCAAATGAAACAAGAGCTTCATGAGATTAAGTAGAACTCAATTCTTGGTATCAAGGACATGTGTAGTAGACTTCAAAATGTAAATTTATACCTCATCATTATCTCCATCCTCATCTTCATCAATATGGCCTGCGAATTGAGCAACATCAAGACCAGGTTTTTTGACAAGGAAGAAACAAAGTTCTGGGTGATTGGGAAGTTTATGGGGGATCATTGCAATGACAGCTTGAATTGCAAAGACCTCGACAACCATGAGTGCTTTGTTGCCTTGATGCGTACACGAGTATAAAGTATTGTAAGACTCGCATAGATGTTCATAGTCAGGTGTGGAATAAAGGGATATGAGAGCAAGAGTCTTGATGTTTTCATTGAAGTTCATCTGAAAATAAAACTGAACCTTGCCGAATTGTATCTGGTCATTGATATAAAGCTGGTGATTTTTTGAGCTCAAGTTCTGATAGGTAAAGACTCTGTTACTCACCTTCACATTTTGTGGCATGCGTGTCATAGCATTTTCCTTCCAACTTGATTGTGCAACTTGTCCATTGGGAATTCATAGGTGTGCCCATCAAATGATGCGGGGGCATTGGTCCACAGTGACATCAATCCCATGAGCATGCAGGTATGAAATAAGGGCAGTTGCTTCATGCATTGGTAGGTGATGGGGAGTGTGTTCTCGTTTGTTGAGCAGTACATATCCACGACCCAGGTCAACTGAACAGTGCGGGATTGTGTCTGTTGGTGGGTCAAGAGTTGGAATCATGACTTTCAGTGCATTGACTTGACAACATTGAACACCATGTTCAGACAAGTTAGCATATGGCTGAGAATGTGAATAAATTTCACAACCATGGAGGACCCTTTGTGACAGTCTCAGGTGTGAGATGTCCAAGTGAATGTGCCCATGGTCGCATGAAATGGAGGTGGAACATGATGCTGATAGTACAGGAGTTCGAACTCCTTCTTGAACTGCATGAGCATCTCATGAGCTTCACACAAGTCAGCTGCAAGAATTTTGTGTTGCTGCATGATTTGAATTCCACAAATGAGCTTGCAAAAGTTCTTCCAGTAGACATCAGGGAGAACACCATAGAGTATTGTAGGTCCAAGGCTGAAGAGATAGAGTAAAAACTCCCAGGCTTTGTATCCACTCTTGATTTTCTGTGCAGGGTTGCGAGGGGGATGATCAAATGACCTGAGAAGGTAAGGAGTTGCTTCTGCTACAGCTTTACATGGTCCTGCCATATATGACCCTTGAGAACAGCCCAGTCCCATGTCTCCTTGCTGTTAGTAGGTTTGCACTGAAACGAGCCACACCAGATTGGAATAAGTTCGTTGGAAATGTTGATTGCAGCAAGGTGCATGATATCAGACCCGAAACAGCCAGGAATACCAAGGATATTGTTGGGTTGTATACTGAGAAAGATAGTGGGTTTCAAGATACCTGTTTGGAGATAGCACTGCTCATACTGAGTTTGGGTGTATGATTCCATCAAGTGCTTAAGGTTTTTGAGATAGTTTCCTGAAGATGCTGGAGGAAGGTTCTTGACGTCGATATCAGGATGGTTAGAACTGACATGATCATAGTTGTTTAGCTTAAGAAGTGCAGGATAATAATGTCCACCAGCACCTGGTTTATGGCACCCTCTCATACCACAGTAAAGTCGACAGCCATTACCTCCATGTGAACTTATGAGTCCATTGAGATAAACCATGCCTGGGCCATCTGCAGTTGCAAGAGCAAGGAAGGGAGTTGATTTGAATACATGATTTTGTGATGCATCCCAGATGGTGAGACCTTCACACTGAACAGCTGCAAGGTGATATAGGCCAGGAAACAAGAACGAGTCCACATTCTTCGGCTTGTTGGGACCAGGAATGAATCCTCCAGGTAGAACATACTTCTTCTTATAGTGTTCCTCTGGGTGGTGGTCGAATACTACCCAAATATATATCCAACAGTCCGATTGCTTACCCTCATACAGTTGAGCACCGTTGATTGAAAGCATTAGTATAGGATCACCATTTTTGATCTTTCCTGATCTGACAGTGTTGAGATAGTCTGCCATCAAAGAAATATTCATAAGCATCAATAACACCACCATTTGCCCCGAGCTTCTCAAGAAGAGCATTGGTTGCATCATCCTGATATTGCATCCTTTGTGCACTGCTGGGGTCCCTCCAAAGTGCTTGAATCTGGTCTGCGATGGGGATAGTCTTGAGGACCTGAACAGGTACCTTTTTTCTCCCTCGATTCTTTTGTAAGATTTTCTGGTCATAATGATCTTGCCCGCACTTTGGACACTTATCATGGTATCACCAGGGCCCACAAAATGCTATGCATGAGTCTACACACATGTCATGCACAATAGGCTGAATACCACTGAGTAAAGCGACTTGACGATGGATTTGATACTGTGATAACACTTCAGAATCAGGAAAGCACTCCATGATAGCACTATGTATTGAATTGTATGCAGCTTCAGTGGTATTGGCAAGGGATAGCTTTAGTGACAGTAGTACATCAGGATCATTGATACTCAGAATCTCTTGAGGTGGGTTGCAAAGGCATTCAAGAGCATCTAGCTCAATATTGATAACTCCATTGTCTAACATTGCACTATGAAGAGCCTGAATAAATATCATTGCATCTTTGATATCATCGAGTTGAGAGAGCCAGGAGAGTTCTGCTAGGTCTGCATCATTCAGTCTGACAGTATGGTCTGTTCGAGGGTCTGCATCATTAGTGCCCCCTTGAATTTCTTCCTCCTTGGGCTCATGGGGTGGCACATTCTTGTCTCTGTCATGTCCCTGGGAGTCCTCAAGATTCTGCAACTCAGTTGAAGTGTCATCCTGCCCTGCATACCCGTCTGAGTCATCTTGCCCTGTGTGCATGTCCAAGTCGTCCAGCCCAGGAAAGGCATTATCGTAATATTCGAATGCATCCAGATGGACCTGAGGCATGTCATTGCATTCCTTGAGTGCATCACCCTGACGAGCAACAATAAATCAGCAGATATCGAATGATATATGCAACTTACTGCTGGAATGATCTGTTTATCATCAGATAGTGCATATGTGCCACTGTCAATGCATCTACACTTGAGTGTATGGTGGTGTGTGGGCTGGACATCCAAGTCTGAGTCATTGAGCTGGACACTGCTGGAATTGGCAGAATTGGCCTGGATCAATGTGGTGAGAGTTTTATCAAAGATGGTTGCCTTGGAAGCGCAATATTTGGTGTGATGATAGTAGGTTGCTTGAGATACATGCTAGCGAACGCCTTCACATTTCATAAGACAATCACAGAGGTACTCTTCCTCCATAGTATGATCATGACATTGTAAATTACCCAAAGTGAGCAACTTGGTAAAAGCATGTAGTTTGAGGAAATGCAGGAATGTGAGTGCTGCAGAGTGCAGAAATGAAAAACTAAATCTTTGCTTCAGAATGTAGGATTGTTTGTATTGATGTACATCAACATTCTTTGTTTATATTTATTGTATCTATCTTGTTTGATTTATATCCACCTCTATTTTGCTTGTTTTCACTGGGGATCAATACTGATAAGTTGTTATTTATTGAGGAGTGATGAGAGCACTCATGATGCACTCATATCTGATGTGTGCAAATGTGGAAAATGAGAAGTCCAAGGAAAATAGATCTTTGGTTGATACTCAGTTTATGTGGATGTGGGCAGTAGCTAACCATGCACTAAGTTAAGTCTCTATGTTTTGTACAAATGTGCTTTCTCATGGCACAGAGTGAAGTAGATAGTGCAGGGTCTCAAAGTCAGTATGTAATATATGTAAGTAGGGTCCATAATGAAACATATATGGTATGTGCTTGTGTGCTGTTAGATAAAGTGAATAAGAAGAGATATATGCACCAGTGGACAATGGAAGGACATGGATGAGACTTAGTATTAGTGCAGCAATGAATCCTGGAAGCAAAGTGCTTGCATATGCAGGGAAATGTGCTCTGTGAGGTGCCAATATGCTGTATAGCATGTGCAATGGACAATGTAATAAACTAGGACTATAGAAGTAGATAAGCCACCTGTGAGCTTATAGAGGCACTAGGCTCTACAGTATCCTCTTTTGTTGTATTATAGTTCAAAGTTATACCATCTTCTTTATTTTCTTACTTTCTTATTTATACAATCTATAACTTGATTGGAAAGCAACTGAAATGAGGTCTAAAAACACTAATACAGGAATCCTGCATTAGAGTGATTCAATTGAGTGGATGACTTCCCATAGGCTGGAGATATTTAGATTAGAATAACATGCCAACCTTTGCCCACTCTATCAGTGCTTATGTGCCTTCTCCATTATTGAGAATGTATGTCATATCATATCATTGTTTAGAATTATTCTACTCAACTGCTTATATTTATTTAGTTAATAGCCTATGGGTTGTATAGGTTATAAAATAATCTCAATTTCCCATCATTTTTGAAGGTCAGAAATATTCCATTCTGGTTATTTCACTTATAGAAAGCAGTCATCCAGTATATATGTTATATTCTAAATTCTGGACCTATCCTTAGATTAGATTCCTCAACTTGTACACTATCCAGTTTCTATATCCTGCTCCCATCCTCATCCTTATACCTTCAGACATCCATACTTCTGACCTCTGGACATATGCAGCCAGCCTGCTTACATACCTTCCAGACCTCTAGACCTCTGCTCTTCTTCACCTTCATACATCCATCACTTCAGACACCCATGTCCTCATACATCCTGCACACCTAGACCTCCAGATGCATGCAGATAGTCTGCTTACATAATGTCTAGACCTCATCCATACCTATTCCTAGACTCATCCACTATTCCACTCATCCAACTTCTATTTATCCAACTACTGCTCATCCACCTTCCACTCATCTGCTTTCCATCTATCTAAGAATTATACAACATATTCAATCTGAAAATTAGTACTCAGCCCCATTTAGGCATACCCCTGATTCTGGCAAACTGATCCTCTACTTGTCTGATATGATCACTGCTTTGTTACATACATTTTCTATCTAGTTATTTCTGTTTCTATCCTAGCTTACTGATCCTTATATGAGTTTCATCTCCAGGTTCACTTACCTATGTTCCATCTTGGTACTTACTAATCTTCTGCACACCCATATATAGCTTTGATATCCACCTCTCAGTTATATTTTAGTATATAAGTCTTGTAGAAACTCTATACATCCTCAGTTTGAATATTATTGTCTTATAGCATTATTGTTCTCTCACATTAGTATTATAAGGCTGGATTGATTCTCTAGGCCAGAGCTTTGCTATTCCAAGTCTCCATATTTCATTTATTTCTGGATTCTGCCTCAGGCCTAAAGTATTGTATCCTTAGGCCAGAGTTTTGTCTTTCTGGCACTGGCACTCTTTCTGATTCTTGCTCAACTCCATCTCTACCTAAGGGTAGTCTAACTCTATCCATGTCTACTCCAGAATCTGTATCTAGAACTCTAGACCACTCCTCCTGCCTCAAAGTATGTCCCTTGCAGTATCTCCTTCATATGTCTCTACTAAGGATTGATATGTGCAGTTATCCCACTTCCTATCAAGTGGACAGAACTCCATCTGAGTTTTAGATATTTGTCTGGAATTTTCCTGCACTCCTCTATACTTTGGTTCTAAGATCTAAACCATGACTAGTTGACTCATAAATGTCTATTTTAGTAAAAGCACCTTTTGTGAGTTATGGTGCATGTTTGCTGATCACAGCCAATTTTTTTAAATCTATCAAAATATATATTTTCTCAAAAAGCATTATATAATGATCCAACTTGAACATCAGTGGGTTGAATTATACTACAGAGCACTCTGTAGCACTCTGTTATGGTAGCAGTGACTCTGTAGCAAATTACATGTCCTTGATTAATTTGAAGCATTGAGTCAATTCAAGTTCAAGTGGTCCCCAATCTGAACCACTTGTAAGTAATAAGCCCTACTTCTTGGCTGAATTCATTAAACCCTGATCATCTTTGCTCACCACAGTGGAAATTTTGCCAACTTCATCAAAGTCACACTAAATTCTTCCTACCAATTGAATTGTTCAGGGACAAGCCTTAAGGTAAGTAGCATAAGCAGCTTCAAATGACTAAGTATCTAGTAAACTAGCTATCCACAATGGTATTATATTACAATTATTTGATTATATCAACTGTGACTAGTGACTTAAGTAAGATACTAACACCCAAGACTTAAAAGTCTGCTTCAATCTTACAACCATTTTCTTCTTTCATTCAAAGTCATGCTGTACTAACTCCCATCTTTAACTCATTGCCTTCAACTAAATTTAAAGACTCCCCTCTGAAAAGCCACAGTAACAGTTGAAAGAGGTAAAGCAACTCATGCTATGATTGGCATTGTCACGGACTCCTGACTGTGCAGTCTGAACCTGTTCAGTGACTCAGATATGGCTCACTGGGAAAGTGGCTACTCAGGCCAGCCTGAGGAATATCTGTCAAGTCACCATGACAGTAGCAGTCCAGGTGACCTAACAAGCCCCTTACCACTACCTCAGCTGTCACAGTGGACCATAGATTTACCATCAACTCAGAGTAGCCTCAGTCACCCTGTATATAATGGCAGCTATATAAATTTCAGGTCTCAATTAGAGCAACATGAATTCCAATATACCATGCAGTAGGCCTCTGATATGTCAATGCCTCCCAATGCAAGTGTCTCTGGCTATCATACCTCCTACTTGCATGAATTCACAGGTGATAGCCAGCACTAGCCTGGTATCATAATGCTCAATATGTCTCACCTACAAGATCCCACAAGCAGTAGCTACCTAACTTTGCAATCATAATTATAGGTTTATGCTAGAGGCAGTACATTCCAGTAGGTGCCTGCCAACCACTTGCATCAAAACTTTTTTGGTCTAGCACAAAATACCCCCCAGGGCCCACTTTTTTTCCAACTTCCCTTAACACTTAAGTAGCTTCTACCTATAGATCATAATTCATAGCATGCAGCTGCTAGCCACCACCAACCTAAGGCTTTTGATGTCAGGTTAGCACCCAATATGGTTGCATACCCTAACCATCATACCCTGCACTCACAGAATCCTGCAGGTGGCAGCTACCCAATCCTGCCACAGCCAGAGCTAAGCCAGTCTGGTGTTATAGCATCCAATGATTTCTAATTGCAAGATCCTACAGGTGACAGCTACTCAACTTTGGGGCCCCACTTACAAGCTTCCATTGCAACAGGCAGTGCATTTCAGCAGGTGGCTGCCAACCACTTGCATTGTGGTTCTTTCAGCCCAGTGCAGGATGCTCTTTAGGAACCACCTTTTCTCTATAATCCTACCTCTTTTGACCTAAGTTCAAGTCAAGTAGCTTTTGCTTATAACTCTCATAATTCACACCATACAACCAGTAGCCAGCACCAGTCTGAGGCTTTTGATGTTAGGTTAGCACCCAATGCAGCTGCATACTTTAACTATCATACTTCACACTTACAGGATCCTGCAGACAGTCTAATTCTGCAGCTTCTGGCTGGTTATCCCTTCTCCTTATCTATTCTGATTATATTCCCTTTGATCATCCCCTTTTCTTAGTTGTACTATATCTGCTTATCGGATCTCTGACTTACACTCTATGCCTTTTCTACCTTACTGGTGCTTATGCTATTTTCTCTGAACCTCTTACTACATTACCAGGTTATGATACAGTTACTCTATACCCCTACTGCAACCTTGGTTTGTGACTCACCTCTCTGTTACTACTACCATATTGCCAATCTGTAACTCAGTTCCCTCTTGCTCTTATTTTACTACCAGTCTCTAATTTATTTCTCTTTCTGCTTATCTTTTTCTGTACTACTACTTATGGCCCAGTCTGTGCTCATTTTACTTACCTATATAAACCCTTGTCTGTACTAGATGTATTCTCTAACTTGAATCTACTTAATTCTTTCCAGTTACTTTGTCCATAACCTTTTAAGCATCTTAAGCTTATACTTGTGATCTCTACACTTCACTTCAACCCTAAGTTGTCACATTTAGATCCATCAGAAGCCTTTATCATTGTTGGTTGCAAGATA
Source organism: Suillus cothurnatus (assembly GCA_016758765.1). NCBI lineage: Eukaryota > Fungi > Basidiomycota > Agaricomycetes > Boletales > Suillaceae > Suillus > Suillus cothurnatus. The sequence continues at coordinate 123,923 of JABBWL010000096.1, forward strand.
GCTTCTACCTGTGACTCAGTGACCCACTAGTTTCCTAGCAGCCAGATGGTACTTGCAGCCAGAACCTACACTCCAGGCCCTGCAAGCTTATTCAAGTAAGACAGTACTTGTGATCAGTCACTAACATATATCCCAGAATGCCTATGCCCCTGAGGGACTAGCACTTTTCCAAACTGCCCTTAATCTGACTCCAAGTATAAGTGACACAGCTTCCACTCAATCAAGTTTATCAGCTTTGGAAAATGACCCCTCTGCCCTTGATTCTGAAGATTATTTTGCAAAGTTGGGCTAGAAAAGATTGTCATTTCAAAAGATCACTTGTCCATTATTCATAGGAGTGCATTCCATCAGATCTAATGCACCTCTTCCTTCAGTATGACTGTGGTCTACTCAAAGGAGCTGGGCTTCAGACCGAGACATGTTCTAAACCTCCTGAAGAGAGGGTAAAGCAGAACAGAGATACTCAGGGATAAGGATCAAACTACACAGCTAGCATGAGCTGAATCCTGAATATAAGGAGGTTGCGATGTACTTACAACTTATACATTATAGTGGAGGTGGCAGTGCATAACATATAAAAGGCTCCAATATTGGCTGGTCTTGCAAAAACAGTGTCATCACTAAGCTGTGTTTGCACAGGTACCCTACAAAAGGCATCACTGCCCCAGCAACCCATACTCTTGACATTATCTAAGGGAACACCTTGCAAAAGGTATTCTAAAGTCCCACTGATTTACAAACCATGTGCTTTGAGTGATTCCATTCCAAACTTCTCACTCACTATTTAGATACTCTTCATCAGTTCTCTCCTGGTAAGAGGATGAGTGCCATTATGATGTTTCCAACTAAATAGTGCAGTAGAGAGAGAGGGTTGGTTAATGGCAAAATGATTGGAGAGAGCAGCTTGTGGATTAGATAAGCCAGATTGGGCAGCCTAATACACATCTTCCCCTGCAAGGGAGGTTTTGGTTTGTGGTAGATGGAAGATCACAACTTTATATCTGTGATGATCAGTATCATAATGCAGATTGCTGACTTTCACATGACATTGTGGATTGAAGCTAAGTAGCAAAGGCACCATGAGTTCTCCAATCTGAATGATGGCATAGAAGGAAGTTGTGAGGCATACATAGACTTCCACATGTAGGGATGTGGAAAGGTCTAGGGTAGAATATATTGTGATTAAGAGACCTATAGTGAAAGGGGCACATTTCTGTCTTTTGGAAGTCACAGGTGCTGGTCATTTCCCTTTCCCTCCTCCTAATGCCAGAGTACACTGATCATAGTTACTAAATTCCATGCTCAGACTATATAGAAGTAATTCTCAAGTGATTTGTCTGAATACAAACCAGAACAAGCAGCAATAAAGGCTAGGATTAGCACAGATAAAGTGGGACAATGCTGGACTTCAGGGATTCCATGAGCATCACAAAACACATGAAAACTCAATAGTCCTGAGCCAGTACAATCAGAATCTGATCAATGTCACTATCAGAGATACTAACAAGAGATCTGGTATGGTCAAGCTATGAGTGTACTACTTCAGGAACCCAAAGTTGAAGTTGATCTCATGCTAAACAGTGGGGGTGTAGGAGAGAGGAGTTTGGAGTTAAGACTGTATTGTAAGGACATGGTTGTACCACTTGCAATACCAAGGGGATGGGCACTTGTGGCAAAAACATGATGGATTAGTTATGCCAGGCATCTGTTACAAGAACATCCACTGCTGGCATGGCCCCTATTCATTTTCTTTCTCATCCTCGTCTTCTACCTCTATCCTGAGGATTATGTGCGCATACACATGCACTATCTCTTTTGGCTAGTCATACTCTCACCGTACCTTTTCTGGTTATATTCCCTTTGATCACTTTCTTGCTCACTTGTACTATATTTGCTCGCCGGATCCCTGGCTCGCTTCCCCTATGCCCCTTCCACTTCACTAGTACTCACCTTATTATATCCTGAATCCCATACCTTACTATCAGTCCATGACGTCATCACCCCTTACTCTTACCGCACCTTTGGTTGGTGACTCAGTCCCCCACTACCCTTACCATAGCTTTGGTCTGTGACTCAGTCTCCCCTTTACCCTTACCATACTACTGGTCCCTGACTCAACCCCCTTTCTACTTGCCTATCTCTGTACTACTACTTACAGCTTGGTCTGTGCTCATTTCCCTTACCTATATAAACCCTATGTACTACAGCTGTATTCTCCAACTTGAATCTACTTGGTTCTTCCTGGTTACTTAGTCCATAACCTCTTAAGCCTAACAAGCTTATACTTGTGATCTCTTACTTTGCTTTGACCCTTGGTTATTGCATCTTAGATCTTCAGAAGCCTTTGTCGTCATACCCTATGACTCAGGCTATAGTTATCACCAGCTGCAAGACATCACCCATGCTTTAGCTCACTGACCCACTTATCCCAAGTGGTTGGACTGTGACTCGCAACCAGCACCTATACTCCAGGCCTCATGAGATTACTCAAGTAAGAAAGTGCCTAAGTCTAGTCGCTAACAGCATCATGGAATTCAATGAGGTTCCTCCCCCAGTCCCAGTTATCCTTACACTCTGGGGTGGTAAGATCTGCAAACTGTTTGCTATTAACCACTAGTTTGGTTGTTCCTCGGGAGAGATCAGCATTGTGGATGAGCTTGTGGAGATCATCAGGGGGGGGGGGGGGGTTGGTGGTAGTAAGAGGCTTCTTAATGGAAAGATACCTCAGGATGGGCCATAAGCAGGGTTGTTGGAACTGGGTATGTAATAGAGGTGGAAGAAGATGTTGTCTCCCTGAGATTTGAGGAAGTCATAGATTCTCCCAAAAACAAGGTTGGTTTCTTGATTTCTACTCTTCCTGTTCTTCCAGCCATCAACATACACCTTGGTTGTCACAGTAGACATGGAAGTGTGAAGGTGAGTCTCCTTTTCTGCTGAGGACAATGGAGCAGATGAACAGTTCAAAACCAACAGATTCAGCCTATCTAATGTCACGTTGGCCATCAAGCATTTTCCAGTCTCCTTGAAGAGTCTATACCCTCCAATACCCATTAATAACAATTGCAATTCCAATGGAGGTACTCATATTGGAAAAACCATGGATGTCAAAGAGCTTGAGTGGGTGAGTGATGGAGCATTCAATTGCAGGTGAGCTGAGTTTTTGTTCCCACCACTTAAGATCATTGTTGATATGTCTAACTGGGTGGTGAGGAATGAAAGGATGGTCACTACAGACCCCAAGCATGGTCTCCAGTGAGGTGACATAAGATCTTCCAGATGGGATGACCATACAGGTGTGTAGTAGTTTACTATAGAGTTTTTGGACTTCAAGAAGGGCGTGACACATATATGAGTTGCACTTTGAAATGGTCACGAAATATTTCTCCTTTTTATCTTTGGATATTTGAACTATCTGCCATATAATACTACACAGGAGACCCAGATAGAGGAATTTGAATGCAACAAAGTCTACCAAGAGAACCAGAAAGACAATTGATATCTGGGAAGGAATAGACAAAGACAGAATGAAAGACAAATTGTAAGGAAGATGATAAGAGATCTTGAAGGGGGAATTTACAGTCTTCATCATGAACTTCAAAGGTTTCATCATCAAAGGTTCTGCCTTTGTACCATATATGACCACTGGATCTCTATTCACCTCACTAGCCAGAACAAGGTGCAGTGAGCCCAAAAGGCATTATAACTGTTTATAAACTCACAGCATATGCAAAAGAACAAATGATTATTGACCCACTTCATAAGAGGATCAAGCCCAGTGGCATGTAACATATCAGTACCTGCATCAGCCACCTGATCATAGACACCTGCAGAAGGACCCAAGCCAAAGGGTATACATGTGTCTGTGCAAAAGGAACCATCTGGTAGCCATATAATGGCACCAGGCCATTGAGAATGATGCAATGGAATTGTCCAGTAAGCTTCTGCAACATCATGTGTTGCAGCTTGAGATCCTAGAGGGAGTGAGCAAATGATTGTTCAAATGGTTTCAAATGTTCCCCAAGTATATGGAAAGTCATTGGAGTTAATGGTTGCATTGATGGATGGGTTTTGATAAACCAGTGAAGGTAACAAGGGAAATGAGAAATTTGTATGATTTGAACTTTGCGCAGTCTCCTGGCTTTGGGGATGATTGAGATAGGAGAGGATTGAAAGGTCCAAGGGCAGACAGTAACTCATCATAAGTAAAGGGTCCAATGTAGCGACCAGTAATAAGTTCCTGGCAAAGTAATTTTTTAAAAGCTCCATGATACATAAGAAGAGAAGAACTATTAGGGGGTATCTGAGTATGAGCAATATATGGGATGTTGAGATTGAAACCAAAACATAGACTGGAAACAAGGTTAGGGTATTTGTAAAGTAAAGCATGTGTGTATAGTTCAGTTTCCCACATAGTATGACTATATGGTGTAATTGGAAGGTTCCTTCTGCACTCAAGCACAGTTCTAAGCTCTGTGAGTCATGGCAAGACAACTAGAGCATATGTGATGCTCATCATGGGAGTGACTGGTACAACAAGTGCATTGCCAATTGATGCATAAGGATTTGTTGGAGCTGCAAAAGAGAAGTTGTTTGTTGGTACACATGGCAATGAAGAGAAAAGCTCCATTCCACAGATGGTTGATGGAGCAGTCAATGAATTTGTGGTTGTTCCTTCCAAGACAAACAGCACACACACCTGAGGAATGTGTGCTGTGTACACTGTCTCAAAAATCCTGCTGTGAAGTAGGTGTTTGAGCTGATTGTGAGTTTGAACCCTTTTTGGTGTGTTTCAGTGAAGCTGACTAACATCTGAGGCTTGGATATTTTGAACAATGTGATTGTCAAGATAACTATCTTATCAGCAGTGCAAGGTAACACATAAGACAAAAAGGTGAGGAGCAGACAAAAAGGCATTAAAAGGGACCACAACCCAAGGTATGCAGGGCACATAGACATATGAGAAGAAATGCAAAAAAGGAAGCAGGAAAATACCCAGGTGTAAGGCATTGATGAAGGAGAGGAGGGGGGAGGGAAACAAAAATGCAATTAGAATAAGTAGTTTATTTAGGAAAGATTTAAACATACCAGAGCTTCATGGTCTTTGTGGTGAGATTTGCACAAAAATCGGTCAAAAAGACAAGCTAGAATAATGTTGCTAATAATGGAAAGATCCCATGTGCCATGTGTGATGTTGTTGTTCTTGATATATCATCAGGACACTCTGAGCCACTCAGTTGTTCGAGTTCCAATATCTGTGCATCAGGATTCCTCCCCAAAAACATGCAAGCATCATAACATGTTGTTTGGGCCAATCATGCACTTCTAAGTCTGTGACTATGCAAGATACAGCTTATGCAAAATCAGCTGGGAGGGAGAAAATGATCAGCAATTATATGTTTCAATGGTTTTGCAGCTGCCACTGTCTTACTACTTAAGGGTCTTATATAGAATGCATGTATAATGACAACACAATTATACAGGATAAGAATTCTTGCCAGTCCTTAAGTACATGGTCTATGACTTTTCTACTTCATGGTAGATGACATGTGAGTTCTTGGGAGGGTTTACTTGATTGTCCCCTTCTTGTCTATCTCTCAGTAGGTATGCTTTGAGGTCTTTGACAGATGATTTGGGTATATTTCACCCTAAGATAGATTGCCTTAATAGGTAGTAGTTGGTTGGTCATGTGTCTCCCTTCCTTTGAGAGAGAAGCTTCTTAGATATGTATGACTTAGTTAGCAGTTTAGATTGTTATATAGTCAACCTCTGTAAGGTAGTATATAACTCAGAGTTAGATATTTTCACTTAAGCTTACTTCTAGGCACTTATTTTGCCTACACTTTAGCTCTTAGATACTCTCACTTGTTTTGAGAGGTGATAGTTGTAAACTGGGAAGTTATTATTCATGTGTGAAAAATGGGCTCCTTTTATACCTTTTTGGAGGCCATATTACTAAGCATGATCCATCACATGGATTTATAAGAATGTGCTTACAAACTAGGCTCTTAGATGTGTTGAGTCAGCTTAATTACTACATAGATATGAAATAAAGTGTAATCTTACAAAGCATGAATAAAATGTGGCATGAGTCATCATATGGATTGGTAAGAATGTGCTTACAAACCAAGTCCTTAGGTGTGTTGAGTCATCCTTGTTAGTAAGTAGATTATTAATACAACTGTAAGTTTTACAAAGCATGACAAATCATGACCAAATCATGATGAGTCAAGTTGAATTCCTTACAAACCAAGGTATTTTTCAGTCACATGACAGGCTTACAAATAATCCTGGTGGCTTCTGAGAAAATCCAGTGGCCAAATAAAATATAAATAAACACAAAGAAATAGAATCTTAGGAAAGATATAGGGAAAATAGGGGTGATAAATGAAGAAAAGAAGCTAGCTAGAAAATATAGGAAAAAGGGTAGAGTAACTTGGTAATAGGAAACTGTATAGTGCATGAGAGCTTTCCTTATTACTCCTTATCACTCCTCTTAAGTACCTGTCATGGTATGAGTTGTATACCATGCATGATATTGTACTAATCCATACTGTGACACCATTTTAATCAGAAGGTATCAAACCTTCATCATCTCACATACTCTGCAGAGATAAGGTCTCCTCCAAGCCATCATTGGTCCAATAGTACAATTCAATAAATTAACCTCTGTCCAGTTTTTTAAGGCAAAATCTGATATGAAGGTCTTGTCCTCATTGGTGTCCGGACAAGTTCACATTAAGATCTTCATGTGTTTGAAGCAATTCTTCTTTCTCTCATCTAAATGGCCAGTTTCTTCCTCAAGCTGACAAACTTGCTGAATGCACACAGATTCTTTTCAGCTAAGTGTTCCTGTTTGGCTCTGAGTTGTTCATCAGCTGCCACTTGTTGGTGCCATTGGGTGCATAGATCATTGTTGGTTGCAACCCAGACAATCTAAAGTGATTCCACTGCTTGACAAGTTGAGTATCCATAACAGTGGTGGAGAGAAAGGGCACACAAGAAGGTCAATATCTTTCACTCGAGAAGTCATGGCATACTAATAAACTAGGGTCAGAATGAAGTCTATCCATGTCAAAGTGGGAACTATGCAAAAGGATAGATATTTTTAAAAGGCAGATCAAAGGATAATTCAGAAAATGTATGTGGGAGTGAGAGTAAGATATGAGCCAAGGGAGTAGAGGAAGAGGAAAGGTCAGTGGAGCCTCTTACTCAAAGTGGGCATACACCTTATTCTTACAGCCACTTTCATAATGCTAGGCCACAACATAAAAACTACACACACAGGCTGTGTTTAAATTTCTATCTCCAATCAGCTATGTAGGGTATTACTTATGATATGGTTAGGGTAACCAGGCTCAAGGGCGCAGTTGAGCTCATGGGTGTAATAGGACAAATTCCAAGAAAATTTGTGCCCATCAAGGAGCTCGTCCAAGCACCATTGTTACAGTATGCTTAGCCCCTATTCATTTTCTCAACTTCTCTACCATTGTATTACACTACGACTGCTTACTGCCACTGTCGCTAGGTGACTGATGTTTCCTTTCTTGAATTGCTTACTGTTTCTTGCGCATACATACCTAATTAGGCGGTTGTCCTTTGACTTCGTACTTGCCCTAAATCTCTCCTAGGATTCCTTATAAATACGCGCCCTTGTACTATGTAGCTCTCTACTTTAATCTTACTGGGTTTTACCTGATACTTGATTTCCTTCATCTAAGACCTCCAATCTTAGTCATCTGAACCGATCTCTAACTTAGAGCACTCCTCTTTGTTAGTCTGAACCTTTGAACCTAACTTCAAGGTCCTACCTTGTCGTTAGCTATTAGCCTCGCAAGCAGACTTCATTGTCATTGCATTGCTAGATCAGACTCAACCCCGAAGGCTCTTTTCTGAGTCTAGGTTGTTTAGAACCTATCCCAGTTTGTAACAAAAGATTAAAGTGCTTATCTGACCGTCGCCATCTGCGACGCCCCTTATTGATACCAGTCCAAGACAAGCTCTTGGCAGAGAATATTCTGGTGGGAAAGAGATCCTACCCAGTTAGATCCTGAACCAGAAGAACCAGACACTCTGGAAGAAGAATTTCATGCAGCCCCTGAGTCGGCTATCACTGGACCCCGCCTGATCCCCACTGATATCGAAGACAGTTCGAGTTCTACCTCAACTTCCTCTTCAGACAAATTCCCAGAAGAAAGACCTCCCCGACAGCTATCTGCTCACCCAAGTCTCAGAATGTCCCATGCGACTAAAGAAGTCGAACTCCGTGCCAGAGCCCCCGTTGCCTTCAATGGCAACATCAGAAAAGCCTCACGATGGCTGCACTCTGTCAAAGCGTACTTTACCGTTAATGCTGCGATCTACTCCACCGATGAAAAGAAGGTAGTCACTGCCCTTGCCTATATGACGGAGGGAATGGCCTCATCTTGGTCTGACACCTTCTACCAACTATGTGAAGGAAGATCGGCCAAGTATGGAACTTGGGCCGACTTTGAGAAAGAATTTCAGGAGATGTTTATCCCCGCCGATGCGAGTATAGTCGCACTTAATAAGATCCAGAAGCTTAAACAGCTCAGGAAAAGCCTCACGTCCTACGTCGCCGAGTTCCAATCGCTCGTGGCAGTAGCCAATGTCAAGGAATCACACGTCCTTATCCATATGTTCAACTTAGGCCTAAATGACGACCTCGTAAACGCCATCCATCTTATGGGAGAAATCCCTACCGACTTCGACAAGTATATTATCGCTGTCACTAAGATTGATAGCAATATGAAACGTGGTAAAACTACTATCGCCCTCACCCACGCCAACCGATACCACAACTACCGCCCCCAACCCAAGAAAAAGGACGACGATGCGATGGATGTAGACCGTCTTGATGAAGAAGAACATGCTGATTGCATGGCTAAAGGTCTATGCTTCATATGTAAGAAGCGAGGCCACCATGCCAATAGTTGTCCTGATAAGAAGAAGAAGAAGGTCCCAGTTAGGCAAGAGAAGATTGAAGAAGAGGATGATGAAACAGAGAACCGTCGCCTTGCGGAGGATTTTTGATGTGGAAGACTGGTACGATGTCAGTATCTTCCGATGTAACAATAAGACTTGTACAGGCTATTGGAGAACGAAAGGAACTGCGTGTTCCGATGACTCTTATTTCCAAAACTCGTCTGAAAACCGTCGAAACCACCGCTGTTGTTGACTTGGGAGCGGCTGGAACTTTCATCTCTGAGGACTTCATTAAACTTCATAAGATCCGAATCCACCGACTCTCTAAACCCTTCAAAGTAACCACCACCAACGGGAGTCTAACCAAAGGCGGCCCAATTACGCATTATTGCATACTAACCATGAAAATAGACGATTGTGCCATGATTGGCAAGTTCAATGTCACGCGCCTCGGAAAGCACGACCAGATCCTGTTAGGAATCCCATGGTTATGGACTATGGACCCCATCATCCGATGGAAGGCAGGAACACTTTCTTTACCCAGGACTCCAAAGTCCGATTTGATCAAAGAAGACATCGACAGCGAACGAAAGAAGAACGGATTACCTCTCCTTTTCCAGAAGAAACTAAAGTACAAGCATTCTCAGCTCAAAAGTCAGTGAAACCTGAATGTGTTGACTCCACGGTTCCAACGAAAGTCGAACCAGTGACACCTGAACGTATTGACTCCACGACTTACCACTCTGCGTCCATCAAAGAGATCCCTGACGAAGAAATGACAGTTCCGGAGGAAACAGCCCCCGTCTTCGATACTAAAGAGGATATTTGGGGAAATTATGAACCCATGGTAACTGACATCACTACCTATCAGCTACAGGACAAAGATGTTCTTATCAAGTATTCGGAAGACGGAATGGAGATGCGCCTCATTGAGAACGTTTCCCTCAACTCTCCCCTCACTAAAGACGGTACCTCCAAGAACGAAATGAAATTCAGCAATAAAGCTCAGCAGTTCGCCGTCGCCGGAGCACATAGTGAGGTGGAACAGAAGAAGAAACCGTTTGAAGAACTAGTACCCACCTATCTCCATGATTTCTGCGACATTTTTGCTAAAGATGGTCTAAATCGACTTCCCCCCGAACGACCTGGAATTGATCATCGCATTGAGACAAAACCCGGTTTCATCCCGAAGACATTGAAAATCTACCCTTTATCGGAAAAGGAATGGTCAGTGGTCAAGGCATTTATTGATGAGAATAAGAAGAAAGGATTTATCTCGGAATTGAAGTCACCCCAAGCGAGCGGGTTCTTCTTTGTCAGCAAGAAAAGTGGAGAACTCCGTCCTTGTCAAGATTACCGGTATATCAACGATTGGACGATAAAAAATTCCTATCTGCTTCCTCTTCCTCTCACACTGATCGCTCGATTACATGATGCCAAGTATTTTACCAAGATGGATGTCCGATCTGGGTATAACAATATCCGGATCCACCCTGACAATCGATGGAAAGCGGCTTTCACCACAGAATTTGGACTATTCGAACCTAATGTCATGTTTTTTGGCCTCTGCAACTCACCGGCTACATTCCAGGCGTATATGAATTGAACCTTCCAGCAGGAGATTAATGAAGGATGGTTAGTAATCTACATGGACGACATCCTCATCTTTTCAAAGACACTTGATGAACATCAAAAGCGGACTAGGAGAATATTGGAGATAATTCATCGGGAGCAGCTCTACCTGAAACCGGAGAAGTGCACGTTCGATGCTGAAGAAGTGGAATATCTTGGCATGATCATCAAACCAGGCCACGTCACTATGGATCCCACTAAACTCGATGGAATTAGAGACTGGCCCGTCCCTACCACGGTGAAAGAGACACGGTCCTTTCTGGGATTCTGCAACTTCTACTGAAACTTTATCTCGCACTACTCTGATCTCGCACACCCTCTAATAGATCTCACGAAGAAAGATGTCCAGTTCCTGTGGACTGATGCATGTAATGAATCATTCCTGACCTTGAAAGATTGTTTCCTTCACCAACCAGTCCTTCGAAACCCCGACCCCACTCGCCAATTTGCAGTTGCAACTGATGCTTCCCTCGTGGCCACCAGAGCAGTGCTCCTTCAGACCAATGATAATGGACAGTATCATCCGTGTGGTTACCTGTCCCAGTCCTTGAACCCAGCAGAATGAAACTACCAGATCTTCGATCAAGAATTGCTCACTGTCATCCGAGTGCTCACCAAATGGCGCCATTACCTTGAAGGGAACCCGCACCCGGTTATCGTCTTCACCGATCACAAGAACCTACTCTATTTCCGCACAGCACAAAAGTTGACCCGTCATCAAGCACGCTGGCAGTTGATCCTTTCCATGTTTGATATTGAACTCCACCATGTCCCAGGAACTAAACTAGCTGCCCCTGATGCATTGTCCCGCAGACCAGATCACCGTCCTACGGATTTGGATAACGCGGATGTCACTCTCCTCCCCGATACCATGTTTGTCCGTCTTCTTGACGACTCACTCCGTTGTGATGCACAAACTTGGCTAGGTAGTAGGATCACTCCCTAACCAATATGTGGCCAATACCCTGCCTAGCTGCTATGTCCTAGAAGACAGTGTTTGACCCTAAAGGGTTTCTGATCCAGGCTCAAGCTCAGAGGTAGTGAAATCTCATCAAACTTCAGACTGGTACTGGTGAAAGGGAAACATGCTTATATAAGCCACAAATGTAATGAATGTAAAGGTAAGTAAGTAAAGCTAATATCAGCCCAAAGAAAACTAAATTGTCACACCGTGACACCCTTTCTACAGATGATCCATCCTCCGACTCCATATTCTCCACCGCCTCCGATGCTTTGAATGGCCTTTGTCTCCCCCCTATGAAGTCGGCGCTGTCTGACTGGAAGATTGTCGACAGCGTCTTGTACTACAAGGATCGCACCTATGTCCCCCCCACCACCCGCCATGACCTACTCCGTCGTCTCCATGATCACCCCACCGCGGGCCATCCTGGCCATTTCAAAACCAAAGAACTTGTTAAGCGTGATTATTGGTGGCCTGGACTAGGTGCCTACATTCATAAATATGTTGAAGGATGCTCCCTTTGTCAGCAGATGAAAGCTGACACCCACCCAGTGACCCCTCCCCTTGTCCCCATTCCTTCTGATGCAACTGTGCCCTTTGCTTCTTTGTCTGTCGATCTCATCACGGATCTCCCTCCCTCCGGTGGATTTGATTCTATTATGGTCGTGGTCGACCATGGCCTTACGAAGGGGGTAATTATTACTCCTTGCCTGAAAACCATCATCTCAGAAGGCGTAGCAAAACTTTTCTTCAAGCATGTTTACCACAGATTCGGACTCTACAACAAGATTATCTCTGACTGAGGTCCTCAGTTCATCTCTAAATTCTCAAAAGCTCTTGCGAAACTCCTTGATTACACCATTGCACCCTCTACCGCTTATCATCCACAGACCGATGGACAAACCAAACACCTCAATCAGGAACTAGAAACGTACTTGCGGATCTACTGCCGAACCAACCCTGAAACATGGGTTGAACATCTTCCTCTCGCCGAATTCGTTCATAACCACAGAAAGCATGATTCCCGTAATGCCTCGCCATTTTACCTTATGATGGGATATAACCTGAGATCACTACCCCATGTCCTAGCATCATTGTCGGTTCCAGCTCTTCTTTTGCCATAATCCCATACAGTAGCAAATGCATGATCATAGAGTCGGGGACTCTCAAGTGGGTCAACCTAGAGGTAGCAGGTTACCAGAACTGTATGCTCTGGGTGAGATAAACACTGAGCTCATGGTCTTGCACCCATCATCTTGACATTTTTCCCTGTGCAAAGGACTCAGTGATTGCAAAGGCTCAGATGCTTTATCACTAACCAGGTATTGTGTGCTTTGAGATGGTGCTTGCCTGTTGGCCCCAATATCCTGAAAGAGGACAAAGCTTTGGAGAGAGAAATGGGGCAACTGGGAAGAACAACATGGGTTGTTGGGGGAGTTACAGGAGGTGGCATGGTTACAGGAAAACCATATTTGCAAATGAGGCCTATATATGACCAAACATGGTCCATGCACACTTGACTTCTGACAACAAGAAAATAGTGACATTTTGTCCCAACAGTACACTAATATCTCTAAGTACTATTATGGTGCAATACTGCGAAAAATGAAAGCTATAAGAGCCCCCTCAAACATGAGCTTGGAGCTCCATCTTCCTAACATGTCAAGTACTCCTCCTGGTCAGTCCAACATGGGTAATATTCAAATGCACCTAATATGCAGCATCTGTATCCTGCTCACCATTATTTACTACCACACTGCCAGCAACCTTTCATGCAGTATTATCTGCAGATACCATACTGCTATGCACCACCTTGACAGCATTATGAGCCATTGCATGCTCCTTCTGGACAACCAAACCCACTGCTACCACACTTCACTCAGCAGTATGCTAGCCTGCCACAGTACCATCCAACTCAACTGGACACTGAAATCCCAGTGGCTCCAGCATCAGCAAAGTTGTGAGAGCCCCAGTGTCATCAAGAATGCAACTGAATCTGGAAGCCCCAACAGCATCCCCAGCATCTTCAAGATTGCAGCCAAACCCTGAACTACACCCTGGTGGTGAGATCCTATCTTAGTTACTGTACCAACACTGACTGACTAACTCACAGTATCTAGTTTTGATGTTGATATTATTGCCAGCAACACAAAGCACAGCTTTTGTGGTGAGACCAATATGCCTTGGGAGGACTTCAAAAGCTGTGTTGTTGCATACCTTTATAGTAGTACTGGAGAGGTTCAGCTTGTGTATAAGTTTGTGGGTGATACCAATAGAGCTACTCACCTAAATGATGCTGAAGCATTCAGCATCACTATGGATCAGCTTTGTTACAAAGCGTCCAATGCATGCACATAAGTGGTTGCTTTAGAGGTAAAGAATGCAGTAAGTGATTATTTATCACATTGAAAAAAATGACTCACAGTTACTGCAAGGTCAAACAGACAACAACTAAACTGAAAAAGAGGACACGCGAGGACGATGTTCCTCTGGCTTCAAGTGATGAGCATCCTATACAACTCAAAGCTTACAAACAGCTCGAGAGTCAGATATGATGCAAACTTTACTATGGACATTGCTTCATAAATCACACCAGTGGTTACGATAACCATCATTGTCTCGATCACATTGAGATGACTCTATAAGCTAAAAAGATTGTAAGTTTTGCATCCATCAAAAATAAATAAAAATGATGCAACTGGGTTAGGCTCTTGGTCATGCAACAATATACAATCTACCTCACTGCCTCAATTTCAACTGTGGCCCAGCCAAAAGGCCTCATCATTCAAGGTCAATGTCATCGCCTGATGTCCATGTTACCATACAAAACATAACACTGCTACTTTCACAGCCACACAACTTGAGTCCTCCACTGCTTTTGCAGCCACATAACTTGAGTCTTCCACTGCTTTCACAGCCATGCAGTACAGACAACTATCTATAAAATAAGGTAGAATGGGTGGGAATGCTTGTGTGACTTTCATGTATTTTGCTTATTTTGCTAAAGGCCACATGGTTTTTGGTTAGCTCGCTTAAATCTCTTTTAGGAAATCTTGTGTGGCCCACTTAACCTCTCGGTCACAGGTTTTTAAGTGCTGACTTGCTGTAGCATTGTAAGTGTATGTCAGTAAATAAATAATGAAATTTTGAATTTTGAATGAGAGAACAGGGGAATGGGTGCACATGGGAACAGGGAAATGGGTCAAAGGAGAGCAAGTTTGCAAGCAATCCTTTGACTCATTTCCCTGTTCCCATGTTCACCCATTCCTCTGTTCTCTCATTCAAAATTTAAAATTTCATTATTTATTTACTGCACATATTAGGATGCAGCCAAGGCCAGGAAGCCAAAAAGGAGCATGAAATGCTCCTTTTGCTTCCTGTGCTGAAGGCACAACGGGTGTTGGGCTAGTCCAGGAATTGGGGTGCTACTTGGACTGATCAATGTTGATGAACCAGAACTGCAATTCAGTGACCTTGAGACATCTCTGCTAGATACAGGGGTAGTTTCATCTAGCCAGGTGATTCTTCTACCAGAGGATATGCTGAGCATCATCAGCAATATGGGGCAAAAGCAGGCCAGAGTCCTCCACAACTATGCTAAGTGCATCATTCTACCACTGCTTGGGCTCGTCAACTCCTATGAGGAACCAGAGATACAGGAACCAGGGACTCAGAATAAAGGCAAGGAGCATGCTGTTAAGACAGAGGATCACACATGGCAGGAAGCAGAGCAACAAAGAGATTGAGCGAGATGAGGAATTCCTGAATTAACCTGTGAATCACCAATATATATAGCATTGCCAGCAGTTTCAACATGCCTGCAAGGGCAGTTTCAACACATCCATAATGTCTTTACTATTACCTATAATCCTATGCAATATATTCGCTATGTTTGAACCAACCATGAACCCTCTCACATGTAACAACACTGTACACAGCTTCCCATATCAAAGCATATGGATCACAAGCTGGACCTTCAGTCTCACTGAGCACATAGTCATGGTTTGACTGAAGCCACACTTTAATAGCTGAAAAGCTTCCTCAATAGAGTTCAAATCAGGTGAATATGATGGCAGGTACAGGAGCTGCATGCCACTACAAACATGTCAGTATTGATGAGCACAAAATAAAAACTAACATACCACTCTTTGACTATATCACGGATACCTGCGACTTTATAAATGCTTGCATTATCCATGACCAACACTGATTTTGACATGGGCCAGGGCTGCATTTGGTCCAATATACCAGCAACAAAATGCCCAAACTCTTCACCAGTAAACAGGTGATCTAAGACTTCCAAATATATGATGCCATTGAGTGACAATGCCAGTAGAATTGAGTACCTAACAGAATATCAACATATTGACGAGGGAGTCCTTGCAAAACTACCTTTTGCCATGTACAAAAAACTCCCACCATTGTGCATGCTTCCCAATAGGAGCCCAGGCAAACTCATGGCGCAAAGACACTTGGTTGAAATGACATTTGTCAGCAAATACAAGGTGCTCTGGCAGGAAATGTTCCCCCACAAGCATCTTGAAAGCAGCATGGTCATCTTCATCACATTCAACAGCAGGGCATGTCACATAAATATTGCAGTATTAAATCATAATACATAAACAAGGAAGATGGGTAATGACATTCTTATGTGTAAAACCTCACCTACATATTGTTCTTGAGATGATTACAGTTGAAACCTCAACACTGCAAACCTCCAACAGTTGACCTTGCAGTTCAGTGAGGAGGATATCTGGTTGTCACTCAATATATGCCTCAAGGAACTGAGAAGTCACAATATAAGTCATACTAAAAATAAACAATAGCTCAGATTTGTATCAAGGCTGTCAAGGATGTGGGGTCAACCTGTACAGACTGGTGTCCTGACAACTTTGCCAGTCTCTCAAAATGTCTTGTGCAAGTAGCACATTGAACATTCACTTATCCCAGTGTAATGACAGATCATTGTATCCCTGACATTTAGCAAGCTCATCTGTAGAGCAATCTGTTTTTGTTCCTTGCATATGTATTGTCCCATGGTAGATCAAGATTGAGCATCGGAAGTTGAAAGGTTGATGGTCTGATTTGTTGCCGAATGTATGTACTATCCCTTACAGTCACTTGATGAGCCACTGCAACCTTGTGAGTTATGTAGCTATCACATTTAGTCACTAACAGTCACTCTGGCTAAATTCAGTGTCCACTTGGCATGCTCAACAACATAGAAACTCGAATTTACCATGCAATTATTAGATGTTAATACTATGTTGCAAGTTACAGTATGTCCAGGTTATATGGATTTGTATGTGTATAGCAATGATTAATGTTAAGGGGGATATTGCTGAGTGAAATATGGATGTGGGTTAAGGATCTGTTGTGAGATGCTGTAATCCTTCACAGACACATGAAGACCACTATCAGGAAATCACTGAGTTCCTTGTTTGCTCCTTATTCTCCTTAATTCACACAATGAGACAAGTTGAAAATATGGAGAAAAAGGAGATCTATTTCCTTAAACTAAGGAAGATAAGGAGATCAAAAATACTGTTATTGTAACACATAGAATAAGTATGCTAAGGAGAATTCACAAGTTCAAGGCCACTAAGGCGAATCCAAGAGTTCAAGGTGGCCTATGAAAATGCATCTGAATACAAGCAACAAAACAAGCAACAATGATAGCAGCAGGAACTGGTAAAATAATGATTTGAGGGGGGGAATAGCAAGTGTGCATGTACTACCACTAGTAGCCAATTGAATCCTGTCAAAAATATAGCATCAGAGCAAGAAAATTGAGATAAAGAAGAAAAAATTACAGATGTGAATGCACTTTTATGGATTCACGGGGACATGGCTTTCACTGTCGATAACAGTGTCCTTGTCTTGACTCTTGTGGCGCAGACACTTCATGTATGGTTGAGATTGCTCCATGATCTCCTTCATGTGGTCAAAGGGCAGCTCTTTGATCTGCTCCATGTAAGCAAGCATGTCAGTCTCCCAATTACCTGCAGAAAAAGTGGTACTGGTATTGCTCATTTTGTTGGTTGCTTGATTGAGTGTTAACATGATCTTGTGTTTCCCATGGTCTGAAGTGTCCTCTATGATGAGGTTGTCATGAGCTAAAATAAGTGCACATTGTCTTCTTACTTGAGGGTCTTATAGGTTGCTCAGAATACAATGACTATTACAATTGTACTCGATAAGACTACAGGTGCCAGCTGCCTCAAGTTCACAGCCAACAGATTTTCTACTTCTCGGTTGATAATGTGCTGTCCGTGGGTGGTCAAAGAGTGATGAATCACCTTCTTTGTTTGGTCTCTTCTGATAGTGAGGAAGTATATATATTTTGTCAGGTTACTCTGAACCTAGTAGGTAATATTAGACCTCTGCTAATGCTGGCTAAATAACTCAAGTCTCCCTTCCTGTAAAAGAGAGAAAGCTGAACTAAAACGAATAGATGAATATGATAGACTGTTGTATAACAACTAATCTGACTAGATTATACCATGGTTTTCTAAGGCAACACTAGGAGACAGAAAGGAGAAAACACCTGTTCAAATTCTTACTAACTCTCACATGGTTTGAGAGAAGAATGGAAAAGGGAAAACTTATTTATTGTGTGAGAATGGAGTCCTTATATACATTTTGGAAACCATCCTTACTAAGCAATGAGTCATCACTGGATTGGTAAGAATGTGCTTACAAACCAAGCCTTTTGGTGTGCTGAATCAGCTGCTTACTACAGTACATGAGTAAAATCTTACAAAGCATGATGAATTATGACCAAACATGATGAGTCATGGAAGAATCCTTACAAATCAGATTATTACCAGTCACATGATATGCTTACAAACATATCTGAGTGGCTCTCTGATGTAATCAAGTGGCTGAAAAATAGAAAGAGACTGGAAACTGATAGAAAACTAAAAATACAAGTAAATAATTGAATCAGAATAGGAAAATAAGCTTATGATAGTGAGAAATATGTCCTCGTATACTTCCCTAATCATCTCCTTCTATATTCCTTATCATATATGTCATGGTATGGAGTTCATACCATGCATGACAACATTCAGCCTGAAAATCACTAGTCAGTAAAGTTTACAAAGGGGGGAGTAAACTCACAGAAGCAGTAGTCAGCACCAGTGCCATCTGGTATCCAGGTAAGCCAACGTTGAGTGTGTCTATAAACTGGTGTCCTTGGATGGCATTAAGGTGTGCAGGAAATATATGCAAGATGAACTCGGATAAGAAAGCTCCAGGTGAATCTTTGCTATCTGGGTCTTCATAAATGAAACATGAGTCTTCAAGTTGATCTTCTCAATAAGCTTTCCATGTCTCCAGCATCTCATATTCATCAGTCAAGGCAAAAACACCATCAATATGGTGATAGAAGTCAAGCTGAAATTTCTGCGCCACTCAGAGATCCTTTGACAGACCTGCATATATAGCCAGGTCAACTACTAACACAGAACAGAAATTCACTCACCACATTGAAGCTGCCATTACTGCCATCAACCTCAAAGTTTCCCAGTTGCTTATACACTGAGTAGTAGATATTATAGAGAATGTTTGAGAGTGTGTTGTCAGAAATAGTCCATGGAAAGTTGCTGTTTCCAATCCAATACATGACCATTGGAATGAATTTTGAGTGCCATTCCAACTTCTGTGCACCAATGGGCAAGTGCACATTCTTCAGTTTTTCTTTCTTGATGTTGCAAGCCCATGGCAATTGTCCAGCTTTAGTTTTGATGGGCTTGTTTGAATTGGCTGTCTCCACAACACCAACCAACATCTGCAGGAATATGTCAGCATTCTTGTGCATACATCCGTCAACTCTACCCTACAGAAGTTGTGAGCTGACTACGACTCACCATTTTGCAGACTTATGGAATCCCAGAATTGTAGTAAGTGATTCTCAGAAGACCCAATAGTAGGTGACTTACCTCAAGATTGCCCTGCTCATCCGTCATGTGAACATCACCCTCTGCACCCTAGCATTCAGCATCTTCATCATCCTCTGGGTCTTCCTGCATTTCACACTATTCCTCAGGTTCAAGTTCTTCCACTGAGATGGCCAATAAGGCACACTTTCTTCCTCTTGGTGCACCATTGATGGCCTCCAAAATGTGTACAACACCCTGCTTTAATTTTAGTATATCCTGTTTGCAAGTGAATTTGCTTACCTGTGCACCACAGCACCTGGTCAAGTTATTGTCGAAGTCTAAATCTTCAGATACATCACCATTGTTGTCATCAAGCCACTCAAGCCACCCTGGATTGGCTGAAAACAATGTTAGTTGTTTTCTTGAAATATAACTGTACATACTGTTATGAGTATTTGATGGCACTGACGGCTTCAGTTGGGACTTTGCAGCCATGCTGTTAGCCCATTTCCCTACCTTTGCTCTCTCTGAAGGTATACTACCAAGGGACTCGAGCCTACATTCAAATGAGTAGAGCAAATCAAGATAATGAAGAGTGAGTTCTGATAGAAGCAACATCATAGTTCAAATTAGGAACTTACATTGACTTGGAAATTTTCCCATCATCAGTGTTTCCAACACATGTCATGCTCACAGTTGTTACACCACTGTTCAACACCTTTCAACTGGTGTTGACACCATCCTTGAAGGCAAGCTTTAGACCTGGATACTTCTTCTTCTGGATATCAGTGTATTGGGTTGCTGAATTCTTGGCCCCAATGGCTGTACCAAACAGTAAGTGCTCCCTGCCATGGATATTGTAAATGTTATGCTTATGTATTTTACACCCAGTAGAGGTGACTGACTCTGCTACACTCTCAAGGGTTGATACTGGTTTCTTCACCACTGGGCATGGCTTTGGTCGCACAGGTTGCCCAGGGCCAGCACACTAAATCAGTTGCTCAACAGCCATCTTGTCCTCCTTTGCTGCAATCTGCTTTTGAGCATCCTTCAAGGCAGCAGCCTTGGATAATTTCTCTGCTGCTTTCTTGTTTTTTTCAGCTGCAACTACTTCCTTTTGGCATGATACTTGGTTCACATCAAGGACTACTTGTCCAGGATGCTTATTAGCATTTCCAGGGTGCATCATAGGTTGAGACATGTTACAGAAATGCAAGGGGCATTATAGGCTATTGAGGTAGAAAGAATGTGACTGCTGGTAGAAAGCTTGGAGGCGATGAAGTGAGTTTTTTTTCCATTCTATTCAATTGAGTGTGTCATAATTTACAATTCACACACTTAGCAGTAGTTGAAATTACCTCTTAATGCACCATTTTCTGGTACCCAGCTCATTCAAGTCCATCAGTCAACATGGCCCTGAAGATCAACAGGCCCATTTGTCAATTTCCAAACTGCAAACATGTTTTCCAAAACAAGTCAGGCCTCACTCAGCACATATACGCCAAGCATCCATTACCCCCACAAACTCAGGAAGAACTAAATCAAATGGCTCTGCCTGCAGGTCCCGGTGTAGAGACTCAATTCTCTACAGGCTGGTATTGGCCTATTTTACAGCTCATGACCACTGGGCTTCACAGCACAACATCACCATCATGTGTAGAGCAATTCCATGTATCATGCGCAGCTTCCCTGTCATAATGCGCCAGACTCAAGACACTTTCCTGCACTCACACAATGCATTCCCACACTCGCACATCTTCGCATTTCATCGCACATCTTCATGTCTTATCATGCATCTTCGTGTTTTATTGTGCATCTTTGCGTCTTATCACACATCTTTGCATTTCATTGCACATCTTTGCATTTTATCGTGCTTAGTTCACGTTCTCGCACATCTTCATGTTTCATTGCAATTTAGCGCGCATCGTCACAGGAGCATCCATCCATTGTCCAGCCAGTTCCTTGGTGTGTCCCATTCCAATTATTACTATATCTGACTATACTTGGCATTGTACGATTATTATTTTGTTATGGACCCTTACTTTACCTCACTTACATACTTAGAGCACTCCCAATTTGCTTCTGAGCCCTGGGAAGGCACTTATGTGCGACTTAGAGTTGCCATGTTTGTTTTTACAACTTAGCTTCTGGCAGTCACCATCTATCACCAGTTAGTTCCATGCAGTGCATGTATCTGTTGTTGTAGTCCCTAGCATCCGTCTATAGCTAGTGGCAATCGCATTATCTGTCTATTATCCATCCAGCATCCGTCCTTCTTGCCTTGTTTCACATCCCAGCATCATTTATATGCCCTCTCTACACTTGCGCACTTTGCGCACTACTTTCCCATGCTTTGTGCGACCATTGCGTTTCATGTTTCTTCACATTTCACCGCATCTCTTCATGTTTCTTCACATTTTCTTGCACTTTCATCGCATTTGATCAGGGTTGATCAGCATTTACTTGTGGATCTTTGCTTTCCTTGCATCCCCTTTAGGGTTGAATGCTCTTGCTTCTGCGAGTATAGCAGCTAGGTAGAGCTGAGACTCACTTATACTGGTTTAGCATTATTGTAGCTAGTGCCTAGCCAGGTTGTGATACCTACACCGGTTTTATTCCTCCAAGGGAACATTCTCCCACTCAAGCGGAAAATCAGGGTATTGATGAGCAGGATGATGCAGGGTTTGTACCTGAGGAAGGCACTTGGGTGGACATGGGGCATTTGTTTCAGACTTTCCATCCACACATGACTGGTAAGTAAGTTTTCAAGGAGTCTTTCATACCATGTCACTCATATTTATTTTGTGACTTAGGATGCAAATGTGATGTTAATCATACATTTATCAACCAGGATGCACCCCCACTGCCTTGTACAGATGCCCCATCAACTGACTGGATGCCCTATGATAATAGGGTCAAATTTGAGACTACAGAGTTTCTATTTACATGCAACCAGATGTCTGCCAAACAAATTGACACTCTACTCAACTTATGGGCTGCAACTCTGATAAAACATAACAATGCTCCCCCTTTCGCTAACCACAAGGACATGTATGCTACCATTGATGCGATACCACTTGGGGATGTCCCCTGGAAGATGTTCTCGATGTGTTTCAATGGAATCAAACCCAAACAAAATGTGCCACCATGGATGAATGTATAGTATGATGTATGGTATAGAGATCCACCCCAAATTGTGTGCGACATGCTCGCAAACCCTGCCTTTGACAGAGGCATTGAATACTCACCATACTGTGATTACACCAGTGAGAACAAACAATACTGGAAAACTTTATGTCAGGTGACTGGGCATGGAACCAGGTGATATGTTTTCAAATATTCATGTTCAGAGCATACTGACAATCATTTTAAGGATCTCATTGCCAAAAGCCAAGAGACTTATGGTTTGACATTTGTGCCATTGATTATTGGCAGTGATAAGACAGTTGTATCTGTTGCTACAGGCCAAACAGAATACCACCCACTATATCTTTCCATTGGCAACATCCACAATAGTGTATGATGTGTGCATTGTGGAGGCATTGTTCTCATTGGGTTCCTTGCAATACCAAAATGTAGGTACCCACACCTATTATTTGTCCTGAATTATATACTCATTTTGTTTGTTTAGCTACAAAGGAACAAAACAATGATACTAATTACAGGAACTTTTGATGTCAACTCTTCCAGTGGTCACTTGCCAAAATATTCAAGTCTGTGAAACCATTCATGGAAACCCCCAACATCACATGCTTCCCTGATGGTCACTTTCAACGAACAATATATGGTTTAGGTCCCTATATAGCTGATTATCCAGAGCAGGTGTTGCTCTCTGGTGTTGTGCAGAACTGGTGTCTGTGGTATGATTATCTTTTCTTTGGTTTCTTAACAACTCATTTTTTTCATAGGTGTCTGGCAAACAGCAAGGACCTTGATGGTGGTCAACCATGTCTGCATCGACGCAAAGTGTACACTGAGCTGCTCATCAAACAGCTAACATATAAACAGGTTTGGCAAGAGGATGGTATCATTGGTGATCTTGTCATAGGTTGTTTCCTCAAACTCAGGGCTCAATCTCACTCTTAACACCACTAGCCATTCACTAATTATTATGCTCAAGCAGACATCCACAAACTCCTCTCACCAGATCTCTTACACCAGATAATCAAGGGAACATTCAAGGACTACTTGGTTGACTGGGTAGAAAACTATCTAAATATCACACATGGTGCTTGCCGTGCAGCTGAAATTATGGATGACATTGACCGCAGGTATGTAAGTTATTGTATTTTTACTAATGACTACTGATAAAAAGCAGGATAGCAGCAGTAGCCCCATTCACGGGGTTACAGTGCTTTCCTGATGGGCATGGATTTCAGCAGTGGACTGGTGATGACTCCAAGGCCTTGATGAAGGTGCACAGTAGTCTTTTCTTACAAACACTGTACAAGCTGACTTATATCTAGGTGTACCTAGCTGCAATTGAGTGCCATGTCCCTCAATACATGGTGTGCACATTTGGTGCATTCCTTGATTTCTGTTATCTTGTATGGCGTGAGGCTCTCACTGAAACTGACCTTGTCCAAATCCAAGATGCCCTTGACCGCTTTCACAAATACTGGGAGATCTTCAAAACAACTGGTACTGTCACGACATTCTCCCTACCACACCAACACTCCCTGCATCACTACATACTCCTCATTCGACTTTTTGGGGCACCCAATGGCCTTTGTTCTTCCATTACTGAATCTAAGCACATAAAGGACATGAAAGAACCCTGGCACCACTCTAGCAGGTTCAAGGTAATCGGTCAAATTTTGCTGACCAACCAGCATTTAGATAAAATCGCAGCTGCACATGCAGATTTTGAGGCATGTGGCATGCTTCATGGTTCTTGCTTATCTGAGGCTTTGTGAGAAGTCCAAAGGCATATGTGATCTCTTGAACTGACAGTTTAACCCTTCTCACATTCATAAACAGGTTCAAATGATCACGAGGACAGCAAGTCAGATGATGATGTGGATATGGCACTTGAGTGTCTCCCTTGGCACCTCCAGTTCCATGAACCTCAAAATCAATACATTGAGATAGACACTGGTGACATTCTTGATGGACCAGCTGTAATAGAATCCCATGTCAAACTTGCAGTGACACCACATGAGTCAATTTATTCACCTGTTGACCCTTTCTGATAATGCTTAGGTTGTGTACAAAATGTTCATACACTCAGCTTTGAACTCAACCTTCCATGCTTCCCTCTCATGATCCAAGAATTCATCCATCGAGTACGATCCCACAACAGCTCAATTATTCTTGGGGAAGTTGACCATCTTTAACTCTGCTGCAGCATTGTTCTATGCACCCAGTGATCTGAGTGGTACTGGAGGTATGCGCTGGGAGCACATCCAGGCAACACCATCATGGCATGGTGGCCCTCGCAGGAATGACTGCATCTTCATTAACATGGGTGCCAACTTAGACTCTCCCATGGGTGGACTTACAGTTGCATGGGTCTTGTGCTTTTTCTCTTTCAGCAATCGGACATCGCATTATCCCTGTGCTGTTGTTCATTGGTATTCTCATGTACTTAAGGGACATGATCCTGACACAGGCATGTACATTGTCACTCCCACAACAAACAATGATGTCACTCCAGATGTCTCTATTATTCATGTCGACTGTATTTTTCATGCCACCCATCTCATTCCAGTATATGGACCAGACTTTATTCCTATCATCAGTCTGCATGACTCATATGACATGTTCAACTCATACTATGTTAATAAATATTTGGATCATCATTCTTTTGAGATAGCATGATTTAAGGTATGTAATTGTCTGCTTAGATTTCAGTGTATATCCAACTCACATGTTTCTTATGAAAGATCCGCCTGAGCTCTATCTGTACAGCAAAGGTGGCCCAGGCAGACAGCCTTAATCCTCATTATCTGCCTGTCAACCTTCATCGCATTATTCAGAATGCCACACAAATCTTCCAGCCAGATACACCATCACTAAGTTATTCAACATTGATATCTCTAGCATCAATGGCATCATCCCAACACTCCTGGGCATGGAGGACTGTACTGCATGCATTGTCTCAGCTTCATCATCTCCAGGTATACCAAAACATGAGCTAGTGTGAGTACCACAATCTTCTATGAGAATCCATATTTCATCAGGCTGGCGGCCTTAATCCTCATTATCTACCTGTCAACCTTCATTGCATTATTCAGAATGCCACACAAATCTTCCAGCCAGATATGCCATCACCAAGTTATTCAACATCAACATCTCTAGCATCAATGGCATCACCCCAACACTCCCGGGCAAAGAGGACTGTACTGCACACATCATCTCAGCTTCATCATCTCCAGGTATACCAAAACACAAGCCAGTGCCAGTACTACCATCTTCTATGAGAATTTATCAGATGGCCTCAAACCTCATTATCTGTCCCTCCACAGTCACCTTCCCTCCACCCAACTACTGCCCACCATCCACACCAGTATCCAATAACATAACACCCTTCCCATTGCACTGTAGATTGGCACTTGCCTCCCTGCTGTCAATTACTACCCACCATAGAACCATCAAGGTAAGTTTTAGTTAAAATTACAAGACATAATGCTCACCCTACACATGACATGCTCTGTCTTGTTTCCTGTGTGACAGCCACTCCTTCATCCTCTTCCAAGCCCCAGCTTCACATCTGTCCCTCCTGCTCTGGCCTCTGCTACCTCTGCAGTCACCTCAGCCATGATCACAACCTCTATGTGAGCCGTCAAGTCGTCCCACTGGTGCCTCCTTCCTTGCCTGCAACAAGCAGATTTTGGAGTCATAGCATACTAGTGTCTTGTCAATCAATGATTGACATCACTAGAGTAGTAGTAAATAAAAACTTACTGTTTTTTTCATTGAAGTATAGCAATTGATATTGTTGATGGACACATGCTTATTTTCAAGTAATCAGAATGACAATAAACATAAATAAACTATAAAATTTTTGTGTATTGAGTAGCAGCCTTAATCTCATTGTTGCACCTTCACTGCCTTGACCACCTTGACCACTGTGACAATCACATTAGCACTGGGTGGATATCAGCGCTTACACTGACTTTCCCTTGATAATCACAATGGAGCTAACAGACCAAACAAATTCCCATGGCTGCCATTGCTTGTCGTGTGCTTATGCAAAATTTGGTCCGATGTCAGTATTGTGCTCCCCCATGTCCTGCCTATGTCTGCTTACCTCCACTGGTGCATCAATTCCCATTGTTATCATCACTAAAAAACTATTGGCACAGGTCTTATTACATGTATCCTCGTGTTGTGCAGCACTAGTGTCCAATTACCTACAGATACGGCACACTGCACTTAAATCACTACAATTCTCACCTACACATTCCACATATTCATGCACTACAATATAAGGACCATCGGTAGATAGTTTTTACTTACTTCCCCTTCCCACAGGCAACTGTCATATAGCAGAGTCACCTAGTAATTCCCATAGTCTTGTGCAAATTGTCAACCCCCTTGCCATCTCTGTGTCTGCATGCACTACTTAGGTTCATTAGTCTTCAAAGTCACACTTGCTACCAATAAGTTGCACACCTCAGTCATTGCCACATCTTCCGCCAGTGCACTGCTTGCCAATAGCCACACACCACTATTATTGCATCCTCTACCAGTGCACCGCTTGCCAATAACCACACCCTTCCAGTGTTGCATCTTCTGCCAGCGCACTGTTTACCAATAGTCACACTCCTCTATTGTCATACCTTCTGCCAGCACACTGCTTGCCAATGACCATGCCCTTCCAGTATTGCATCTTCCACCAGCGCATTGCTTGCCAATAACCATGCCTTTCTAGTGTCGCATCTTCCACCAGTGCATTGCTTGCCAATAACCACACCCTTCTGTTGTCGCATCTTCCACCAGTGCACTGCTTGCCAATAGTCACACCCTTCTATTGTTGCACCTTCCACCAGTGCACTGCTTGTCAATACCCACTCACTACTTCTATTCGCATCTTCCACCAGCATGCTACTTAACCACAAGTCACACCCCACCACGTTCATTCATATTGCGCCCTTAGATAACTTAGTGCTCTAACCAGTCTTAGATTTATTCAAAAGCACTATCACTTTCAGGTTGATATAAGGTCGCTATAGGTCATTAAGTCCTTGTGATTCAGCTTCCCTTGCATATAAGGATAGGTGGAGCTAGTCTTTTTCAGCCTAGCTAAATTTATCTTTCACACCACCTTAGATTTAGCTTAGGTCCTTAGTTAAAAGTTTAAAAATGTGCCTTATATTCCTTAATCGCCTTGACCACCTTATTGCTATTTTTAAGTACAGTAGATATGTTCATATTGCATATTGTAACATTGCATATATGTTGTAATGCATGGATTTTTGAGGATCCCAACATGGGCAGGCTGAAAATGCAGACATAATGCATTGCTATTGTATGAATGATATGCATTATCAGAGGGTTGTAATTAGGGCAATGGAACATAAGTAGCACCCAAACCATTGTTCTCCAGCATTGTCCTGCTCAGCTATGTAAGTGTGGTGCACGTCAACAAAAATTAGCTCAACTCTCTGCTGCAGAACAGGAACTTATGAGATCAATCAATGATCTCAAGGAACGAAAATGTATTTTGGTACTTGACCAACTATTGATCAGATTCTAGATGCTGTCGAGGAGAAAGACAATGGAGATCTCCCAAACTTCGAAGGTGGTGACCAGGCTATTGCTGATGAAGTCCATCACAAGATTGCAGTCACAAATGGCAAAGTTTTGGAGATTGATTCGGATGATGAGTCAGAAGAAGATGGGCTCCTCAATTTGTGTCAGCAACTCAAGACTGGATGCATGCAACATGGTAATCCTCAGTTTTCTCAGAATTTGTCATCACAGCTCTGTTTATTTCATGCTCAATTACAGCAAGAGGAGCTACTTAATGCAAAGCATATTTCTATAGATTGCTACTTCAAAGTATAGACATTGTGGATACTGTACTTTTCTGTGTCACAATTTTGGCAGATGTCACATATATCACATGGGTGTGACATATGTGGTTGTGCATATATGTCAAAATGCATCAAGTTTTTGCTGTCCCAATGGCATGCAGTATGAGCATATCTACTGTAGTTTAAGGAACAAAAAGGAACCCAGTTATTTCCTGATGACTGCTATGATCTTTGAGAGTCTGCTGTGCAACCTGTAAAATGAGTTTAGCATTCAAATATTCAAGTGTAGGGACTTGAAACCACATTGATTTTACCTTGTATGCCTTTGCAGCCCTTGTGATATTCTTGTGCATGCCATTTGTAACATCTGCAAGTGCCATGACTCATACTCAGGGTCAGTAGATGCTGCTAGCTTGCTCCAGCAAGATCTCATGGCATAGCAATGAATCCTGGCTTATAACAATCATGAAGGTGAGTGTTCTCGGTGAATTCAATGTCCAACATTGGCAGTGTCGGCAGGTGACACTAGTTCATGACAGTAGCTAAGTGAGTGGTGTAAATTTGAGGTCTGTAGTTGAAAATCACAAAGTAGTGGTGGATCACAAAGTGACCATAGGGGATAGTAGGCTTGCAGGAGCCAAATCCAATGTCACATGTCACTCATTACTAGTGTTGCCACAGCTCCGGCTTGTAGCTGGCTTTAGCCATGAGTGGAGCTATGGTTAGCCATGAGCGGAGCTATGGTTAGCCATGAGCGGAGCTATGGTTAGCCAAGCTGTGTATGCAGTTACACATTACATAATCCATGGTCTGGTCTAGCCCACAAAGCTGTGCTTGCAGGCTTCAAGCCAGCTCAAGCCAAATTTAAATTAGAATATATATATATTTATACATACACTTAAATTTAAGTTAATCAAATGTTGAGTGAAAGAGGAAATGTGCTGTCACAATCAATCAGACTCGCATCATACTGCACAATCATACTTCACATTTGATCCAAAGTAATATTGATGATCACAATGGGTCCTCAAGCTGATGTAAGTGTTGTTGTCAAATCCGGCATTCAGGAAGCTAATGCCAATTAGTTGTATTGCAGGTTGGACCATGCTCACAAGCAACAGGCAGTAAAGGCGGAGATGATGCAGATAAGGGCAGGGGAGCCAGAAAGGGTCTCACAACACAGCAGATTGGTGGATACAAGGGTGGCAGTAAATGTCCAGGAACGGCCAAGGACGAAATGGTGGCATGTAGTGCTGAGGAAGTTGGGTTGGAGGGCAAGGGGGGAATAAGTGTTAGATGTGCAAGTAGAAGAGGACATACTCACCTGCATTGCATTTGTTTCCAATATCGTTCATCACTAAATGGCTAGAGGTCTACAGAAATATCAGCTGAATCATAGACCCACACATGTAATTGAAATCATGCATACCTCAACCCTCGAGACTGAGCAATATTGTTTAGCTCCTCCTTCAGCTACTGAGTCCATATCACCACAGAGGACAGCCGTTTGGTATTCAACAACGCTCAAAGACAATGAATACCCGAAGATATTGATTCTTCATGCTGATAAAGATACAGTTAGTTGAGTATGGAACTTCCACTAACATTGCTCACCTGTCCAAGATCTCAGCAACAACATCAAATGATTCCTCAACACCCTCATCCATGATTTCCACACCCTCCTCTAGTTTAGAATTGTAGGCATCTCAATCAAATTTAAGGATATAGTAAGAGTCATCCAATACAACCACCACAAGTGTCCCCGTTGTCAACCAAAAGATCTATCAAAGTATTAGCATTATGAATGTCCAATTTATGTCACAAACTTACATTCTTTGCATCCACATCAATGTGCCTTACAATTTCCCCACTCTCCCAATCCAAAAGATCACAAAACCCTTTCCACACGCGCCCAACACCGGACCTCCATAAATGGCATCCGCTGCCCAGCTTCCTGTGCCCTTGATCCCTGCATCACTGTGTTCCTTGAAGTTTGTAAACACACAGAGCTTCACCTTACTCTCCAATACTGCATACGTGTTTGAGTCACCAGCCCATGCAAAGCCCATGCCCAAACCAAACACCTTGTTCTGCCATGCAAGCGCCATGTAGATGATGCATTCTCCATCACCAACAACAGTCACAAAGTGTCCATTTGGCGAGTGTAGCAGCGCCGTTGCAAATATCTCTGTGGTACTGATCTCCTTGATCTTGTGTGTCCTTCCATCATTTGCACACACCTTTTGCTGAGGTAGTCCCAAATCTTGATAGTCCAGTCGTCACCTGTTGTGACGAGGTATGGCTTATCCGAGCCAGGGTAAAAGTTAACATAGTTGACGCCTTTGTCATGTGCATCCATGGTAAAGTTTGCTGTAGGGGAGGCAAGGGACCACATCTTGATGGTCTGATCAAGACAAGCAGACGCAAAAGAATTTGAGTCTTTGGGGTTGAAAGTGATGTTCATGGTGTAGTGTGTATGTCCTTCGTAGACCTGGCACAAGTTGTGAGGCTGAGAGTAGCACAAAACACAGTAATGCACCTGAATACATTTCCATTGCTCATCCAAATCCCAAGCTTTGATAGTCATGTCATCACTTCCAGTGAGCACAATGCTTGTAGTTGGGTGCACAGTGAGACATCATATATAATCAGGGTGAGCCTCAAACATGGTGACCTTCTCATGCATATTGTAATTGAAGACGCAAAGCTGGAAGTTGTCTGAGCCAGCAACAAATTAGTTTTTTTGGGGAATAAATTTAACACAGCATATAGGAACAGTAGAGACCTCAAAGGTCTTCACAAGTGCGCCAGTTTCATGATTGTAGATGTTGATGGAGCCATTGTACAGACCTGTTAGCAGCCATGGCTCAGTAGGGTGGAAATGGGCACCTTTGACCAGAACTGTTTTTCAAATGTACTACTAATAGCTCAGGAACTGAGTAAAAGTCCATTTACCAGAAATTAAAAACACCTGTCCCAAGGACACTTGACATCCAATGACATTGTATGCCTGTGTTGCCGTATGCTCAATTGAAGCATGTAGCTTAGCATGTCTGTGGGTGATTACTGAAATGAAACACAAGAAGCATAAAACACATAAACTCACCTGAGCGGTGGTGCACACAATGGCAGTGATGATGATCTTGAAAAAATTTGCCATCAGTAAGCTCAAGCTTCTGTTGTTGTCAATGAGTTAGCAGCATCTCTGGTCAGCACAACTTGAGCTCAACAGATATCAAGGATCTAACCCAGTAGTGGACTGAATAATCCAGATTGCCTAGACCAAGAGACTGAGATAACAACTGAAATTCGATGTACAAACACAATGAAAGAAGAATCATAAGGTGCGTGATGGTAAACAAAAAGCGAGAAACAAGAATGAAAGATCAGAGAGATGTCAGGTATCATAGACAACAACATTGTCATCGATGTCATTGCACTCATGCTCTGCGATGGCTTTGAGTACAGCATCATATGCACAGCTGTCATCTGTGGTTCCAATTGAGACAGGTGCCAGGAGCTCGTCCAAGCCATTGTCAGATATAATAACACTTTCCATGGCCCACTGCGACACCACCCAACCTTTCATGAAGTTAAGTCGCTCCTTCTTTAAAGAAAACTTTACCATCTGTAGCGCCTCCATGAGGACCGGGCTAATGCAGTTACGCCTCTTTGTGTATGTTTCGCTGCTCAACGAGAACACTCGCTCACAGGGAACAGCAGATGCCTGGATTGGGATGTAGTCCATAGCAATGGCATAAACCATTGGGAACATTGCCTCAGACATCTGGTCAAAACCTCATGGTCAACAACAAAATATGTCACTTGATGGAGACGACTCTCACCTGCCAGAACGAGAGTATATTTGTTCCCTTGGGGCTGAGATTAGCTGTGCTATAAGCCCCAAACTCCTGATCAATTGTCTGAATGATATCATCACAAACTGGCAGTGCACTCCCCTCACGAACTCCGTAGATACGGGAGCCTAGCATGCACAACTGTAGTCTTGAGGGTTGTTGGGTTGAAGCTGGTATGTTGGAGGTCCGCTGTGCTCTCTTGACATGCATCTACAGGACATATGAGCGCATGCTGTTGCTAGATAGATAGATGTACCAGATTGAGAATGAATTCTTTAGCTGACTTCAACCGGTTCTCATCCCAATGATCTGTAGCCCATGACATTTGGCATGTTGGATCAACGTCTATAGAGCAATCATAAGACATCAAATTTTATAAAGATGAAAGGGACTGATACATTGCAATGGTATAAGCATTTGTACAGGCCATCCTATTGTCATACTTATCTGCCCAAGTCAATCCAATGTTGATGAGTGGGGCACAGTGCGGGGCGCTATTGGCCAACTGCTTCCAATCCTCAAGTAGGCGTTCAAAAGCTGGAACTGTACGACCCAACATGGGAGTGCTCTCGCTTAACATGGATTGTTGAGCTCTGTGTGGGGGCTGAAATTACATAGTTAAATGCAATATAGGTTATGAAGGTGTCAATACTTACTTCCAGAATCACCTCGAAGTCCTTTAGGAAATGCCATTCAATTGGAGTCAGCTGTTTGATGCATATGGAGAGTTGACTGGCAGACTGGAAGAACATATCAACTGCCTGGACAATGGTTAGCCCACCACAAATATTTAATGAGATGAGACCTCACCTGACGTAGATTGTGCATACTGATTAAGCATAACAAATGTCGAGTCCCAGCGGGTTGGCTTGTCGAGCAGGAGTTTGACTTCAGGGAGCTTTATAAGCTTACCTCTGTCTCCTCAGAACCAACCCTTGTCATTACCTATAACAATGGTATCCCTGAAATTTGCTTGTCGTTGGTTTGATACACGGATGGTGTCATGCATGGTATGCACTCCATACCATGACATATACAATAAGGAATATAGAAGGAGATGATTAGGGAAGTATACTAGGATATATTTCTCACTATCATAAGCTTAGTTTCCTATTCTGATTCATTTATTTACTTGTATTTGTAGTTTTCTATCAGTTTCCAGTCTCTTTCTATTTTTCAGCCACTTGATTACATCAGTGAACCACTCAGATATGTTTGTAAGCATGTCATGTGACTGGTAATAATCTGATTTGTAAGGACTTTTCCATGACTCATCATGTTTGGTCATGATTCGTCATGCTTTGTAATATTTTACTCATGTACTTTAGTAAGCAGCTGATTCAGCACACCAAAAGGCTTGGTTTGTAAGCACATTCTTACCAATCCAGTGATGACTCATTGCTTAGTAAGGATGGTTTCCAAAATGTATATAAGGACTCCATTCTCACACAATAATTAAGTTTTCCCTTTTCCATTCTTCTCTCAAACCGTGAGTTAGTAAGAATTTGAACAGGTGTTTTCCCCTCTCTGTCTCCTAGTGTGAGATCCAGAAGAAAGTGAAGGCCTAGTGTTGCCTTAGAAAACCGTAGTATAATCTAGTCAGATTAGTTGTATACTATCTTACAGGGATCGCCTATACAACAGTCTATCGTATTCGTCTATTCGTTTTAGTTCAGCTTTCTCTCTTTTACAGGAAGAGAGACTCGTATTATCTAGCCAGCATCAGCAGAGGTTTAATATTACCTACTAGGTTCAGAGTAACCTGACAATATATATAAACTTCCTTACTATCAGAAGAGACCAACAAAGAAGGTGATTCATCACTCTTTGACCACCCACGAACAGCACGTTATCAACCGAGAAGTAGAAAATCCGTTGACCGTGAACTTGAGGCAGCTGGCACCTGTAGTCTTATCGAATACAATTGTGATAGTCATTGTATTCTGAGCAACCTATAAGACCCTCAAGTAACAAGACAACGGAGCACACAAGATTTCTGGCCTGTTCAAGAGTTTTACTGGTGATGGTGCCAGTGTAGTCGATCTTGGTGATGTCCTAACCACAAACCTTCCAGGTATTCTCCATGTCTGAGAAGTCTGCTGTTGGGTAGTCATCCAGAATATGTTTCACGCATATGTTGATCACATGCAGAAAACAAGGGATCCTGTTTTCAATTGGATCATAATCAATCTGGCGTTCTTTAAGTAAGTTAGAAAGCTCCTTTATACATGTCTGATTGTTTGCTGCATTGTCCAAAGTAAAGTGTCCAGGCCAAACGAAGTCAGAGCATGTCATACAATACAGGTGAACACTTACATCCTTTGCAACATCAGCGCGATTGAGGAGATGCAGTATGACTGAATCAAGAGATTTGCCAGTATGACTTCCTAAAACATGGTGAAATGCAATAAGGGCTGCCTTCAAGACAAGCACTGATGTCTTCTCTTCCTTGGCAATCCAGTGAGCGGTGAGTGCCATGAAGGGGCAGAGCTTTTGATCAGACCAGAGGTCAGATGTAAAGGATATTTTTCCTTGCGCCTTCTGTGAAAATATATAAGACGTATGACGGGATTCTCAATAACTAGACACTCACAGCAAGATCACCTCTCAACACCTGGAAATACTCCTGCCAAGTGACTATGATGAGCTCACAAAGTTTTGTGCAGTGGGGAATGTCTGAGTCAGTAAGATCCTTCCACAAAAAACATATCAGGCGTCGAAACTCCACACATTCAATTATGTTTATTGCCTGCAGAAAATGAATTAGCAAGGGCATGTAGAAAGTGAATGACACTCACTTGGTCATCTGCAACTATAAACTTCACCAACTGATGGTGCATCTCATTGATGCTGAAGTCTGGAATATGATCTTCTGGGGTGGTTCCAGGCGGAAAATTGTTGTGTCCCTGATTAGGGATGGTACTGAGTGAATTCAATGTGATACGCAGGGTTGTGGAGTCTTGCACGGATAGCTGCCAAACTCCAGCCTTCAGCAAGGTGCTCATTGAGTGGCTGTACATAGATAGGCCAGCCTAGGTGCTCTGCCTCTTGCAGGAAATGTCAGTATGGTGATAGAAAGTGTGAGTACGATGGGCAGAAGTGCTGGTTGAGTGTTTGTACAACATAACTTGGTGTGAACTGTCCACCTTCTGCAACTCCCTGGACAAGGCTGTAAGAAAGAACGACATGATCACAGACACAAACTTACTCACAGATTCGGCAAATCCTGTGTTTAGTATCTGAATCTTCCCAAAAGAAGTATGTTATATCAGCAGTACTTTTAGGCTGCTTTGCTTGGGCACCATTGGCCAAGGGATCAACTTGGGTAGAGTAGATTGTGCTAGTCGCTGTCTGCATAGGGCTGGGAACCAGAGGAGCCCTAACTCTGGGTGCAGTCAAGTCATCCTCTTCACCCCCAGAGACATTGTCGATGTCAATATATTCACCATCATATGGCATATGGCCAGTACAAACTGGGCTGTTGTCGAGGTACCTTAAAGGCAGTTGCTGTTGCCTTTGAGGGTGTTGAAGCATAGTTGCATTCAATGCAACAGTGGCAGCAATGGGGGAAACAGCTGCAACGATGGGGGTAACAACGATGGGGGTAGCAATGATGGAGGTAGCATCAGTTGGAGTAGTGACAATGGGAGCAGTGGTGGGAGTTGCAGCAGCAGGAGTAGGCTCAGTGGTAACCCGGGACCCCCACCTTCATCAATGAGGAGGCATGTTCAAGTGACGGTGAAGATTCAAAGACAGAGTCTTTATGTATCTTCGATGATTCTTCATCATGGGGAACATGGGGAAATGCCAGTGCTGAGTCAAATAATGAAAAGATTGAATGTGTCCAAGTCTGCACAAGCAAAGTAATGGTCTAAACAACATCATTAATTGTGATGATCCAAGAGAGACAACAGAACATATGCCCAGGGGCCAGGGTACATACCATGAGATCTTGTTCATTTGAGTGGTCCTATGCAGCACAATATGTGTGGGGTTTCTCCGATGCCCACTACCTATGAAGCTTCCCCAATGGGAGGGATATTATAAGATGTGCGTTCTGATGGGCCCTAGATCTCGCACTCAGTTGGTTATATGAAATGCAGTAAAGCTTACCTATGTCCTCAGAGTCAACTGGCTGTCCAGAAGCCAGATTGCAATATAGCAATGACATCTGGCAAAAGGGACATCTCATGTTTGCAAAGGGTTGTCAGGGTAGGTGGTTTAGTGGTCACTAACATGGTGTTTCAGATGACAACCAATGAGTCAAGCAAGTTAATGCTTACCTTCAGTTTGGAAGTTTACAACTGATTGATTGAGCATTGAATTCAGATTGTGATACACGTGCAAGAAGATTGGGGCATTTGTGGAAAATCCCCCTTGCATCATCCAGCAGGTTGGCCATGATGCTGATAGCATTTAATGAGGCAAAACTAGTAGATGTTGGGACTCACACTTTAGGAGTCAGGAACATGTACCCAGAACAAGTTTGTTTCTGTAGCAGGTGAACCAATTTGCAGAGAAACAGCACTTGCAAGTTGCAAGGAGGGTGGGCAAGGAGATGGGAGGAAAGGGTGTGAAAAGATAAGAAATTGTGTGACTCAGTGTGCCTCTGTGAGAGTCAGGGCATCGGGATGATTAAGTTTGACTCAGGGCAACATGTAATTGACCGCATTGAAATATGAGAAACACAAGGCTTGTACACTATAATTTATGTAGAGATAGAAGTATGTAGTCAACAGCATGATCTAGCAACTAATGACTTTTTCCGCAATGCAGTTGGATGCATGGGAGAGCCATTACGTTGTTGTAAACTTGGAAATCACATTAGCTTTAGATTGTGAATGGAAAATGAAATAAATTACTCACACATAAGTAGATCTGCAAAGTGGTGTTGCATCCAGCAGACATGGGACCTGCTTCAGCCATCCAGTGTTTATTGGAGATTAGAGGGTGATGAAAGACGTCTGACAGATGTATGATGTGATCATCAGGCATGCTGAGATCCAGTGAGCATGTAGATGGTGCAGCCAAGGTGGCTCAAAGACCACAAAGCAATGAACGAAGATGTTCATAGTCAGGGTCTTCCAAGAATGCAAGAGAGCACATGTAGATGAGAACACTTGCAAATTCAACAGGAATTCCATCACATAAGACTTTGATGGTGGTGTTGACCTTGTGCTTGAGTACAGAGGAGCTGGAGAGTTTCTCATGGTCACTTGTCAACCAAGGAAGGGAGCCGCATAACAGATAGATCAACATGTATGTAAGCGATTCAAGGTTGTCATGACGACCCAGGTCAACTCCTAAGTGGTTATTTATTGAAGTGAAAGCAGGTGTACCAATGAGACGTTGATTCTGGTGAAATGGAATATGGACTCTGGTTGCAGTGTCCCAGTATTCCTTTGCAATACCAAAATAAATTATAAATGTGGTGTGCTTCAAATGGCCAAGGCCCACCATGAAGTTCTGTGGTTTGATATCGCAGTGAACATAATTGTGCAAGTGGATGTATTCAAGACGTGAGATCTGGGAAATGGGTTAGCCTATCTGCAAAAACCCAGCACAAAATGACTCACCAGTTGGATTCCTAGATTTACAACAGTATGAAGGCTGAACTTTTGATCATGTGTGAGGAAAAGATCATGCAGCGATGGCCCGAGGAGGCCAAGAACCAAAGCATGATATTGTGACTCTCTACCGAACCAGAGAGCATGTGGGATACCAACTCCACCTTCAAGTCATTTCAGAATCATGTATTCATGCTGTACAGAAGATGGCTGGGTAGTGATGGATTCAAGTTTGATGGCAACTGCATCATTGTTGATGATGTTCCTAGCGTGGTATACAACAGCTAAGTGGGGTCCATAGTGCATTAATGTTTCTATAATTGTAGTCAGCTTGTGAATAACATACCGTATGAACCAGATCCTATAACTTCTCCAAGTCTGAACTTACCGTCAACTCATATCAGAGGCTTAGGGTTCATGGTTGGTATGCTGTGAGATGACTTGAGCCTCGAGGCCTTGAGGAGTAACAGTGAAACTAACCGGGAATATTAATAAGACTTCAACACGTATTTATAAACCAGCTTGAGCTGGCCTCAAGCTATCTCGAGCCGATGTTGATTTTTTTTGGCTCACAGTTAGTTTGTGGGACTCCAGGTGGCTAACAGACCAAACCAAACTGTACATAAATAGCCTGGCTCACTAGGATAGCCAAAATACAAGCAAACTGATGAACGCCAAGCCGGAGCGGGCCGCAGCCGAGTTGCGGATTGTACTACTCATTACCGTTACCGTGACGTTCTGGAACCCACTGGCAGCCGTTCGAGTCTGTCGAATTCAAACCATATGCCCATCATGAGGTCCCTGGAGGCTTAAGGGACGACCACCGAAGTTTCTTCGACTCGGAGAGGTCTGGATAGGGGAGACTACAGAAGAATATCATCGATATGTACATTCCTGCCTCGGAATTTCCATTGGTATGGATTCAAGTTGGTGGCTCATGCACTTTACAAGTCTGCCGCTACTTAAGGGGAGCCGCCAACAACGAATGATATCGCCTCGCAGACAAAATTGCATGTCTGCAACGTAACTTCCGCGGCAAGATACCGGCTTTGTACGTTGATCAAAGTTGATTAACGACCACTGGAATACTATTCCACGCATATACATTTGTACAATATCTGTTGCGTTAAGTCGGCATTCTTTCTTCTCCCCGCCTTTCCCGCCATGCTGCTACCTGCTTCTCCCAAGCAGACAGTATCTGAACTCGTGTTATGCCTTATCTACGCTGCTGGATATGTCCTCGCGGCGAGCAACGCGCCTGGCCAACCCAACCAGGCTATGAAGGTCAACGCGTTTGAGCTCGTTGGCAACAGTATTGCCAGTGGCCAACAGGTACATCAGCCCGCCGGTCGCTACCTCAGTTGACTTGATTGAAACTTGACCTTAGGTATTCTTGGGCACCGAAGACAAGGTCTATATCATTGACAAAACAGAAAACAACCCGACACAGATCAATGGGCACCCTGCATGGGCTGCTGGTTCGTATTATTCTGTAAACATTTAGTTCCAGTATGCTGATGGTCTCTTCTAGAATGGTCTGCTAGTTCAAAACAAACTCGTCCTATGGATATGACCACGAACACTTTCTGCGCGGTAAACTCAATCTTTATCCCTCTTTATCCTCATAAGTATTTACGACAACCGATAAGGGAGGGAGTGTTTTAGGCAATGGGACGTGGCTCAACGTTGGCGGGAATCAGGCGGTAACTTATGGCGGTGCTGCCACGAGTCAACTCGGCGGACCTCCCTATGATGATCTTGATGGCGGACAATCGTATGCAGTTATTTTTTCCTTTGTAAATCAGGCTAACGATCCTGCCACGCTGCACCTCAGTATTCGGTACGAAAATTACTATCTGACCTGGCAAATTGTTCTAAGCCGTTTTAGGATGCTCAACCCGTGCGATAGTGGTGACTGCAATTGGTTCATGGTTTCACCCATGACTACAAAACGTTGGTATCCCACCCTGTGAGTATTTCTGCCAACGTGTCGCCCCGCACTAATGTCACGAATGCAGTGAAACGCTTCAGGACGGAAGCATTATTATTGTACGTTTATCACACTTTGATGTACTTTTGATCTGCTAACCCTACAGGTCGGAGGATGCTTATATGGAGGCTTACATTGATAATGCAGGACAAACTAACCCCACGTACGAGTTCTTTCCCAGTCGTGGTCAGCCGATTCTCTCGCCCATCCTTCAGAACACGCTCCCTACAAATTTGTACCCTCTTATATGGCTCCTTCCATCCGGCAAACTCTTTATTCAGTCTGGCTGGAAAACGGTCTTACTTGATATGGACCAAAATAACGAGACTCCATTGCAGGACATGCCAGACGCCGTTCGTGTATATCCTGCGAGTGCCGGAAACACGATGTTACCATTGACCCCAGACAACAACTACACGGCATCGATCATGTTCTGTGGTGGTAGTAACATTAGAACCGAACAGTGAGTCTACATTTCGGACTGTAAGTCTCTTGGACAAAATTGATATAGGAACGCAGATGGAGCCAAACCTGGGACATCCCTCACTGGCCAGCGTCTTCTTCCTGTGTGCAGATAACCCCCGACCAATCGCCGAATTACGTTGAATTAGACGCATTGCCAGAGGGACGAACTATGGGAAACTTAATTCTGCTTCCTGACGGAAGAATCTTGTGTTTGAACGGCGCAAAGACAGGTCAGTGCCAAAAGGTTTCTAACAAACTTCTTGTAATGTGCTTCCCTTGACATTCAGGTACTGCCGGCTACGGAAACACGAGTTTTACAATTGGCCAGTCATACGCTGACCAGCCATATTTTACACCACTCATATATGATCCAAAGGCACCAGCTACCAAACGCTGGTCTCTTCAAGGACTATCTTCCAGTACCATTCCACGCATGTATCACTCCTCGGCTACCTTGCTTCCAGATGGTAGGGTTAATTTAGTTAAATCAGAGCTTCATTAATTCATTTCTAGGTTCAGTCTTTGTGGCAGGTTCTAATCCCAACAATGACGTGAATACCACCAACCCCTATCCTACCGAATATCGAATCGAACGCTTCTATCCTTCATATTACAATCAACGTCGGCCAGAACCTCAGGGTCTTCCGAACCAGCTCTTGTACGGTGGCTCCTATTTCAATGTTTCGTTGACGCTGGCAGACCTTTTCGGCAACGTGGACAATGTCCAAACAGCGGAAGTTATCGTTATGAGGACCGGGTTCTCTACGCACACGATGGTGCGACAGTTCAGTTGCTTAATTCTATAATTGATTGGTTATTCGCTGCAGAACATGGGCATGCGCTCGGTACAATTACAGAGCTCATTCACAGGAAACAGTGATGGAAGCGCAGTTCTTCACGTCAACCAGTTGCCTCCTAATCCAGCCATCATGCCTCCTGGTCCCGCATGTGCGTCTTTGAATCCCCTCCATGACTTTGGATGATCAAGTTTCCTGTAGTGTTATTCGTGGTCGTTAACGGCGTCCCCTCCGTTGGTATTCAGGTCATGTGCGGGTCTGGTCAGATTGAGAAACAGTTGACGATGCCTGTGCAAAACCTTCCAACCTCGAATATTATTTCACAGCAGGCGGGACAAAAGCAGATTTCTGGTACCAGTTTCCTGGCAGATTCTGCCAGAAACTGGTTGATCTTTATGATGAAATACGTTGGAGCGGTCTCCGTTGTCTTGCTTTTTTGAGCTAGTGAAGTTGGTGCCTCGTGTTTACTGGACTACTTTTGCATGATACTTTACATTATTTTCGATACCTTCGGATAATATGACAGACGCGGACGCGCTACACCATCTACCCAGTCACCTTGCTTGCAAGGCAAAACACCAGCAAATCCCGACTTTTTCTTATTGTTCAGCATTAATATTGCTTCTCCCGAATGCGTGATTATTGTTCGTGCCAACATTTATTCTTTGATTTTCAAATTATCTGGACAATCATGTCTTTTTTCTGATCAGTTTAAAATTCTGGCATGTCAGTTGTTTCCTGGTATGAGACCGAACGATCAGCCACCGTCAGCCACTAATTCTCGGTGTGCCATCACTACATATGTCGGAGTGTTCCGTGCATACAAACATCCCTGCAGGCGTTCTACCAGCATCGGGTGCTTTTACACCCACGTACGTGCTAGAAGATTAGGACAGAAATAAGATGTACTCTAATTGTCTCCTGCTCCTGCTACGATCCATAGCACTGTTTGTGTAAACTAAAATGCAGTCAATTATGGTCGGGATCGAGATGGCGAAAACAATTGCAAATAAAGCAAGGTCATCGCCAGTGACGGCGCCTAGCTGGGTACGTACTTGGACCATGGAACGGACATGTAATTTGTAAAACACCTTGATGGTTTGAGCGCTGCCGATCGGATCGTGCCAAGATAATAAAACTGGTTTGAAATTACGTCGAGTGCAAGATACTTGGGCCAAGTTTCGAGTCTTCAAGCAAGCAGTAAAGGTGCCAGCAGTGCCTTGCATAGTTTAGTGCGTATATGAAAGATCGCGGGGCATATTATAAGGTCGACTTCAACGTTCCTTCAGATACGTAGCTCGGTCTTCTGGTTTCCGTAATAGTTCTACTAGCGCATAGAACTTCTGCGCATGCAGTATAAGATCTGCCTGATAACGCTCATCGGCCATCAGATCAGGGTCACGAGTGATATTCATCGGGGATTTTGGTGTTATAGTCTGATGAGGCGGAACATAGCGAAGAGGGATTGTACGGCGGCTTCGATGAAAGCATGGATACGGAAGTTTAGTGAGAGGAGTGTCGGGTCCAAAACCGTATGGGAGGTGTACTGAATACGGTCAGGGCAAAAATCGATGGAAGACGGCATCTTCGAGGATGATACGTTTGATGAGGCAAGAACACCGGGGAAGTTGAGGAGGGCAGTAGCCTCATCGATTTGCTCTGAGAGAATTTTTGTTCATACTTCTGGACAAGAAATAAACATTAACAGACTCCACGAAAGAGCTATCTTTGCGATGGTGAACATGGGGACAAGCACAAACCACATCTTATCTTTGCTCGCCCAAAGAATCTCGTTGCATGATCAGTATTCACTTATTTGACAGCTAGAAGAAACCATGTATGCGGAGAGCGGAGATGAATCGGATCATTTAGGATCCAAGGCAAGGGGTCACACGTAGCTAAGTCGTGGCCCAGGGCGATTCGTTTGAGAAAACAACATGAGGATAACGCGGTAATACGCACATTAGTAGAAGACCTCAACAACCTCTTGTGTAGATCTCCCAACCCAATATTAAACGTCCGCTGCAAGTCTACTATCTCGACTACCAGCCCTACATCCCGATCTTGTGTATATTGAATTCGTGTCTGGTTGTCCTAAGTGAGGCTTGTTGTAAGCTACATTCTGGGTGAAAAAGGAGCACGTACTGAATGGTGTAAGGAATTTCGTGGAGACTTCCTGCGATCTTTCAAGAATCAACATCGAAATCCTGCTGCAGACAACGTCCCGAAGTCTGTCTCAGTGTCTCCAACCCTCTCGTGAGGAATGCCTCATGCATGTCGATTGACATTCATTGAGGAGAAATCATACAGACATTCGACTCAACAACAATCTTGTTATCAGAAAGACAACGACAGCCCGTTCGAAGACCCCAACGAGCTGCTCTTGCACGTATAGTCCACATTATCCTTGGTTGATAACCCCCGAGCACCGACCATGTCTTCCACGGCTGCTAAGATCAAAAGGGCATCAATGATAAAGACCCAAAAGATGATGCGAGGCCATACCAAACTGGTCCGAGGCGTTGCCCACCTGCCCGGTGGGCAGCGCATCATCACATGTTCGAGAGATGGCTCACTTCGACTATGGGACCTAGAGAGCTGTACACAGATAGGCGAAGATTGG
Organism: Suillus cothurnatus; assembly: GCA_016758765.1. Classification (NCBI taxonomy): domain Eukaryota; kingdom Fungi; phylum Basidiomycota; class Agaricomycetes; order Boletales; family Suillaceae; genus Suillus; species Suillus cothurnatus. The sequence goes on from JABBWL010000096.1 coordinate 167,622, forward strand.
CGAGATGAAGGGGATGAAGTAGGAGTATGGAGCATGGCACTGTCTCCAAACGGCAGAACTATTGCCAGCAGCTATCTTGATGGGACAGTCAGATTGTGGGACGTTGAGACAAGGAAGGTCATCACGAAATGGAAAGAGCCCAGTGCAGACGTCAACTCGGTATGCTGGAGTCCAGATGGCGTGCAGATTGTGATCGGATCTGCGGATGGGATGGCGAGAGTGTGGGATGTCGAGAGCGGTGAACCATTGATAGTCCAGGTTTGAATCCAATCCAGACGGGACACGAGTCGGTATACGTGGTAAGCTACTCACCCAGGGCAACAAAAATCGCAACAGGAGGATACAACTGAAGATGGAATCAAAATCTGGGATGCAAGGACGGGAAAGCTGCTCTCAACAATCAAACACGAGTACGCTGTGTGGAGCTTAGCCTGGACGTCGGATGAAAAGAAACTTATTTCCGGCTCAGGGAATGGTTCGCTTAAGATATTCGACGCTGTCACATGGCACGAGATCAGCCGTTCTGCAGGGTCACAACCAGGTTGTTGAGGCCATCACTTTATTTCGCAATGACCGCCTTCTTGCAAGCACATCATGGGATAAAACAGTACGCCTCTGGAATTTGGACACTAACTTGTCTATCGGTTTACCCCTCAAGCACGAAAAGGACGTCGAGCATGCAGCCTTTTCTGCTGATGGAAAGATGCTATCCACAGCTTGCGCTGATGAAAACGCGTATGTGTGGAACATTCACGCCATCCTCAAAGCCGCTGGCCTAGAAAACCTCTTGTCCATACCTGTGAGTGCCACCTTAACTCCAACTCGCCATCTCAATCACGATGGCTTAGGCACAACATTCTGGACTCAAAAAGGAGGTGTGTATCTCAAGGCTTTTCAAAATAACACAGCATACTAATATCCCGTTTGCAGAAGTCATTCTCAGATGTACTGGTATGTCTTGCCTTTCTTGGCGTTAAACATAGATTATGACATCGATGTTCTAGACTAATGCCACGCGACGTCCAGCCCCCCTTCAACTACCAGGCTTACTTGATGACTTGCAAGACTGTGATCCTGTATGTCATCACTATCTCAGTTTGCCGATCTATTTACTAACCTATATGCCTAGCTCCTCAGTAGCAGCAGTCTCCGTCCTTATCCCTTTGTACAACGCCGCCGCAGTGCTTTTGTACCCTTCTGGGATTCGCGTCCACGTACATTCCAAGTCCGCCTTTCCCCACCTTTCCATCCCTCACAGCTTCATGCTGATGAACCAATCGAACTCCAACAACGCCCAGGGCCCAGTACTTCCTTTATTCGCAGTCCTCGTGTTGTAGAAGCTGCTGCGCATCAAGACAACGAGGTATGTCTTTTTATGTTGGGTTGCCAACGACTAGTATCTGAAGATTTCTCTACAGGTGTTGCACGTCACCCGGTGGCCGGACCGAGCTAGCGACAAGGCGAAACGCACCAAGAACTCTACATGGTGGAATCGTTTCATACGATTCCTGTTTTGTGCATCTCATCCTCCCGTTGATGGTCCAAGTTCATATTGAGTAGCACATGGGCAATAATTTTTATCGCATTCGTTTCCTGCCTCATCGTAGTGTCTTTACATCAAGAACATCTATTGACATTTCTCATCCTAACTCGTGCGTCAAGAAGTAGCGCTACGTGCTAGATATCTAATTTACATTCTCAAGCGCTGTAATAAGCCATGCGATGCTTTTCCGAAGAACTATCTACTCGCCCGTGAGCTCGAACATGGTATCGCATCCGAACGCCCTGCATGACACTAAACTTTGACTCGATTTGACTCGTCTCGACGACAACACTAAATTATTGGCGAATCATGAGCATTCGTAACACCTCAAACTTCTTTCACTAAGTGAGAACTTTACAGATTCGATGAGCATCAGTGCCGGTATTACTACTAAGCAACGTTTATGGCGACACAGGTGGCCAGTACTTACTTCCGCAAACTGCTGTATTGAATGCTGGTATTGTATTAGCATAACTTTAATTTATAGTAAGCACAGTACGTGGTAACCCGAACCACTACTAGGTGCACTGATAACAACAGGTCTCACATGGCTCGGACGCTCTCGGATATTCTGAAATCGAAGTGTTCTCGAATATTCAGAATGGACGAGTGCTCTGAAGGGAGCAGGGGAATATATTCCCACTGTCGTGATGGTGAGCATCAGTCGCCGGATCCTTATTTAGCGTTATTTTACTTGATGCTTGCAAACGAGATTTATAAAAGGTTGCTTTTTCTACTTGTTAAAAAGTAGTTTGGGCGCAAACAAGTTCATGCGCGAAGTTCAAATGTACAGTAATACAGCGGCATTTGCGTTTTCCTCCCCCTGCACTCCACTGCAAGGCTTTTCATCAAACTTTTTGGTGGATCCTATAGGTCTTATACAGGACTATGCATCGATAACAGTGATAGGTACAAAATATTGTAGATCCTTGTGTGATGTTGTATCTTGTTCTGAAATTTCACAATTTTTGGTCCCAACACGCGATGTGTTGAGATCCAACTCTGTAATTGATACAATACATATATATATGTTTCGCGTAAAATGAGTGCAGACATGCATGCAAGAGGTGATGTGACTGATGTATGAAATGCAAATGGGCTGTTTCTGTAATTCGACGTGAGAATGATTTGTTAGCGTAGAATGTACGGAAAGCATCATGGTTTGTAATGCTTGCGGATCCAAAGCAAGTCGAGTACCGTATATAGGGCTACCTATCAAGATGATCGAACATGGAATTGCACCCTCGAACAAATCTTCCCTTCACGAGAACACTGCGCACCTACAATAGTGCGGTGGTACAATAGACCGCAACACACGAAGAACCATGTCACCCTGATCCACACTGCATCTAAAGAGCCATCTGTTACTGTCCATCGCATAAAAAACGATAGTCAGCAGAAAGGAGGAGCAGAGGCGGATAGTTCTAAAGGAACGTGCCAGTGGATTAAATTTGTTCATTCGCGACTAATGCGAGAGCAAGTTCAATCTGGACCAAACGCCCACACCTTTTGAGGTGGAAATATAAATGAGCTATTAAGTGTTGGGAGCATTGGTTGATCATGGGGCAAGCAGAAGTAAGAGACACTAGTACTGTCGGGATCTATTGCTTTCCCGAAGACTCTGATATTCTTCGTTGCGTGATCAGCTGCGACAACCCTGGAGGCTTAATATAAAACGGGCGCTAAAGAGAACGCACTTTGTTGAGTTCTATAGTACATCAGTAAGGAATGTGTGACTTACCCCAGTGGAGAATAACTTAGAGACTGGGGAAAGGGAGTCACGGTGTAGCGGAAGTATCGTGCGTGGAACTACCTAATACGGCAAGTCCACTGGCGTTGAGCAAGCATCTGAGTTAATGAAAAAGATACTAATATGTATGTAAGCTCGTTGCTTACCTGAGCTCCCATAATCAACATAAATACTGTCCGCGATAATCAAGCATGAGCTTTGATTATCACTGGCAGCCTTTTGGCGTAACTGTTAAGGGACGACAGCCTTAACTACTTACAATGTACTCTCTAGATATTAGCGGGTTGATTTCCAACAGGCTTTGCTACATGGCCAGTGCCTCAGGTATTTAACAGCTCCTCTCGTTCTTTGGTAGAGTTCGTCGGTGCTATGAGTGATACTGTAGATATATGAAGAGAGCGGAGATGGTTCAGTTCAGTTCAAGCGCTCAAGCTCAAGGTCCAAATAGAGACAGGAAGACGCACGTGACGTAGTCGTGGGCTGAGGGGTTTTGTTTGTGAGCTGCGGACTGATAACGCATAAAATACACACCTTATCAGACGCCCTACACCAACATTTGCGCAACTCTCTCCGTCCAAAACAAACGTCCACGGTCTCTGCCACAAGCCCGTCCCTCTCGTTGTTACGTGAACTGAATCTGTGTGTAGTTGCCCATTGTGAGTAACATGCTGAGTGGAAAGGTGAAGGGAGGGACTTTACTTACTGAGCAGTTTCAAAGATCTTCGTGGATACCTCTTGCAAGATTTTAAGGACCAGCAACGAAATCGTCTTGCGTACATTATCCCAAAGTTTCCCTGTATCTCTATCATTCTTGTAAGTAAGGCTGCATCTATCGACACGCATTCAGTTGAAAACAGATAGTGAACTCACCTAAAATCTGTATTCTCGCAAGGCAACCCACTCTAATCTAAATATTCGAAGAACTGCTCTCGCATATAGACCAAGATTCCCTTGATTGATCTCTGAACGTCCACCATATCCTCTCCTGCTGCTGGGATGACAAATATGTCAGCAATAACACCCCACAAGAAGATGCGAGGCCATACTAGCATCGTATCCGGCGTTGCACACCTGCCGGGAGGACAGCGCATCATCACATGTACATTAGATGGGTCACTTCGACTATGGGACCTAGAGAGCAGTGCACAGATAGGTGGCGAGTGGCGAGAGGAGTGGGATGGGATGCCGGTAAGAATGGTGGCATTGTCTCCAAATGGCAAGACTCTTGCAAACATAAGCCAAGCCGGGACGGTGAGGGTGTGGGACATCGAGACAGGAAAGGTCATTGCCAAATGGGAAGCACACACTTACTTTGCGAGGTTGATATGCTGGAGTCCAGACAGTGAGCGAGTGGCGAGCGGATTCTCTGATGGGACGGTATGGGTGTTGGATGTCAAGACTGGAGAACCTGTCAAAGGTTTGAATCCAATCAAGACGGGATTCGAGCAGGTGTACGCAGTGAGTTACTCACCTGAGGCAACAATGATTGCAACAGGAGGAGACCCCAAACAAGAAATCGAGATCTGGGATGCAAAAACGGGAAAGCTGCTCTCAACAATATTAATCGAAGATGTTGACTGGACAGTTTGGAGCTTAACCTGGACATTGGATAAAAAGAAGCTTATCGCCGGGATGTCAAATGGCTTAATTAGGATATTTGACACTGACACATTACAAGAGATCGCCGTACTTGATGAACATAAAGCAGGTGTCTACTCCCTCACTTTACTTCGGAATGACCGCCTCCTTGCGAGTACATCATGGGACAAAACAGCGCGGCTCTGGAATCTGTATACAAACCTTCCAGTTGGTCCACCTCTCCAACACGATCACTTTGTTCAGAGTGCAGCCTTTTCCGCCGATGGAAAGCTGCTATCCACAAGTTGTTTTGCTGATAAAAACGCTTACATATGGGACGTTCAAGCCATCCTCAACACAGCTGGCCTAGAAAATCTCCTATTCATACCTCATGTAAGTATCATCTTGACTCCCACTCGCTATCTCATCACCAATGGCTGAGCCAGGTACAAAAATCTGAACTCAACAAGGAGGTATGTATCATCTGATGGCTCTTCAACACAGAAACACACTTATGTCCCACTCGCACAAGACATTATCAGGCGTACGTTGTATCTTTTTCTGACCTTGATGCTCATTGTGACATCGACATCTAAGGTTAATGCTACGCGACGTCCACCCATCCGTCCAGCCTCCCGTCAAGTGCCAGCAGGCTTTTTCGATAACGTGCAAGGCCGTGATCTGGTTCGCTGTCGCTGTCTCTATTTGTCCCGCTTTCCCTAACTTCCATGTTGTTAGTCAGATGCTTCCAACTGTCTCCATCCTGATCTCTCTCTACGTCACCGCCATACTTTTGCACTATCCTGGGGGCCGCGTCCACGTGCGCTCCTCGCTCGCCTTCCTCAACTCTTCCGCCATGCCCAAACCAACGCTGATGAACCAATTGAATCTCAGCAACGCCCAGGGCCCGCTACCTCCTCTCGTCGTAGTCTTCCTGTTGTCGAAGTTCCTGCACTAGATGACAAGAAGGTACGTCTTTTTTTTGATGTACTCTCAATGTCTGGTGTCTCGAACTTTCTTTACAGGCACTGTATACGGCTCGGCCGCAGGAACGAGTTATTGACAAGGCGAAACGCATCAAGAATCCCAAGTGGTGGGTCCGTGTTGTGTTATTCATCTGCTGTGTATCTCCGTCCACCGATGACGGCCATTGATGGCATTAGAACTTTCACTTTGATATCCCCCTCTTTTTATCTCGCAGACTTTTCCGCTATCATGAATAACAATTGTTGATGCCTCGCATTGTGCTTTGTCTGCAAAATGATCGGTCGATTTGCACATCAATTGCTTAGGACTGTCTAACGCAGAGCTTAGTGTGACATCAAGTAGGTTTTGTTTCATATACGTGCCCGACTTATTCTCCAGATTCTCGAGCGCTACTGAAGAATGTGAGACGATCCACTCTGCCATTCGCTCGACCTTGGTCCCACACCCATACACTAAACCTACTGCAGATTTCTTTGCTTTTCAACATGAGGGGTATGCTCGGTTTCAACCCAATCAACATTAGATTAAGCATTATTTTTGGGATGCGCGCAACTTCGCTTTGCTCTTCGGGGTGTCAATGGGCATTGTGCATACAACATCATCACTACCACTCCGTTTCAGCCCAGTGGTCACGAAACTATCGACGAGAAAGATTCTGTATGAACGCAGTGTTTACTCTCGTATTCTGATCGTTATATTCATGTGTCAATTCTGCTCACATGTTCGGCTTTACACACCTTGTATTGCTCTATTTCATGCCACCTTTCACAGTCGTCTTGATCATTCACTTTCGGCTTCATGGACCGTTTTGTTTCCTTTACTGTATCGTATTCGGCTGATTCGTATTGAACAGGACACAATTTTTGACGTTTCTGTGAAGCCTATCGCATTAGTCAGTCGAGCAACTTTAAACGGTAGTAAAACCGAAAATCAAGGTGAGCAAGATCGCGCCCAGGCCTTCCTATTCAAATGCAGATGCAAATACGCTACTATGTGAAGTCTTCCACAGGAAAAATTGCTACAAACAAGTATGTAAGAGTCACTTTTTCGTCCACCTCCGAGAACGTACTTCACAACACGCCATTGTGCTTTGAAGCTCGCGGAGCACACCATTCAGTTCGGTGTGCTATATGCAAAGGACTCTCTCAAGAAGCCGCCAAGTATTACACAACGGCCACAGATGGCCAACCAAAATACGCTTCAGGCGCCATCCCCATGACACATGCAGATCCAGAACGGTAAGTTAACTTGAACAAAGAAGCAGAAATGGTACCTCGTCTTAGGGTTAGATGATGAGATAGCTGCAGCGATCCGCACCCTTGATCTTAGCCTCCAAATTCTCAGTGTTTCATGTTGTTCTATTTTTGTTGTCCGATAGCCAATGGCTTGGAGCTTCGCTCTCGTACAATACTTCAACAATAAAACCAACTTTCTTGGCGACTTAAACATAGTATGTACGCGGATGTGGAAGACAATGGAGGTAAGACGAAGAGTGAAACGGAGTGATGATGGTGACTATTGTTACAGGGTCCTGATGGCTTGCCACAAGCCTGGCTACGAAGGTCCAGTGTAAAACTAACAATGCCCAGAATATACACAATGGTTTCAACTTGTCTCATCATCCACATCCACCTCGAATAAATTGTGGACATGAACAAGGTATATAAAGCATAGGCATCTCCTCTGCATCGTTGTCACGGCTCGCCCATCATCTCTCACTTTCACCTCAGTCGATTTAAACCAGCCCGATCTTCAACGAGCACGGACTCTTTCACTGAATCCATTGCTCTGAGGTCCATCTGCCAGTGGTGCCGCACTGGATGTTATGCAGGACGTTCGGAACTCCTCATCGTGTGTGGAGTGAAACCGATGGCCCACATTCGGTTCGCTTTACACACGATGCACATTTAAAGACTAGGTAGATACTCGGCAATGAAGCACATTGCCGAGTATCCACCTGTCTGATGACATATGCATAGCATCCTGATCCTGTGTGTCCTCTCCACGATAGAAAATTCACCCTGAAGACACTCTATGCCTCTGGCTTCGACTCAACAGTTGAAGCGCGGCATTTCAGCCTCATACAAGTTATATATGTCGATTGAAGGTCAACTGAGGCTCGCCGCGTCTCCCGCCAAATTTGCAATATGAGTAACTCAACGGAAGAATTCCCCTATTTTGACGTTGCTACAATTTTCCAACTTCAAAGTTGCTGTCAACAATGAAAAACGTAGCAAAGTCGAAATAGGTGAGTTCTTCAGCTGAGTAAATTATATTGCCGAACTGAACTGAAGACGTAGCGACCCTTGGTTGTCCTTCGATCGATGTATAAGGCCTGTGAGGCTGATACGCCGCGCTTCACGTTGAGAGATATGAGCCATGGAGTATGTTACCCCTTCGTGGGCAGCTAGTCACATAGCAATGCAATAAGATATTGATTAACGATTCATCCGGCCTAATTGTTTTTCAAATCTGCTAGATGAAATATCAAGTACCGTGACGACACCTGAAGAAACACTCCCGCTCCTTGCAGCCTGACAACTGTTAATCAGATCGAACCATGCTACACTGCTAGTTGAAATATGCCGGAAAGTAATTGACGTCATACCAATTGCGGAATCCCAGTCGTTCACAAGCTTGGCGTTATATTCTCGAACGTTAAGCGTGGTGATTCGGAACTGCACGGTATTGAGGTTATTGATATTTAGCGCCTTCGCAGTGACACTGGCATGCAGTGTCAACGACCCGTTTATGTCACTTGAAAGAATTCAGCAACCCTGAGGGGCGTATTTTGACAGTTCTTGTGCATCAGGATTAGGAACATAAAGCGGTGGTTATTTTCTGTACATTAGCTGTACAAATTGTATACTCACCCAATGACCATACCATGGCTGTACACCGGCTGTACGAATTACCACATGCTCACCAAAGATTGGTAGCTCATAGCTTACGCAATACACGGTCCCATCAAAATGCCCGACTGCACCGCATGCGACGACAAATGGACCAACACAGAACAGTGTGACACCCTGGGACTTGGCAGGGAAAACACGAACAAAAATGTAGATAGTTCGTGCCGCCAAGACATAATGTAGGTGCCGTCAGTCACGATCCTGGGCGCGGGCGCTTCGTACGCACAGCACCGTGAGCATTTGAAAAAGCACAAAGGATAGTGCATCTTAGTGGACGATATAAACAATCAATCACCCAACTTTCAGACGTCTTCCGCCTCAGTTCGGTGTGTGTCCGTCTTGTTCATTGATAGAGCGCATCCGTGTCTCGTTCCTCTAAGGAGGGCTTGCCGTAAGCGGTGCTTCAGATAGGACCACTCCGACTCACTAACAGGTGATAGGAATCCTCACCGTTATCTCCAGAAATAGTGGAGAACACAGCAAAGGCTAACTCCTGAATACATCGTTCCGAAGGCATCGTGTGCGAGCTTCCCTGAAAAGATTTTTTCGTGAGTGATTCACCCTGGGCTTTTATCGACAAGAATCGAGGTCATAGCAGATAGATTAACTCACGAGCAATCTTGGCTCTTGCAAGACAACGACAACTCGCTCAATTTCAAAGAAGATCCAGCGTCAAGCTCTCCCGTTAAACACAGTCCGCTGTCTTTCTTTCGTTTGTAACCAGTGTTTGTTGTTCGTTTGGGCAATGCGGCATTATTATAAAGGATACCGTCAAAGAACCGCCATCCATCGCAAACGTCCCAAGACACAAATCATCCCCACCACCGCCATCCCGTCTTCCCCCACCGTTCCAGCTTCCCCCACGGCTAAAGTTCCTGCGATAGCACCCCACAGGACCATACGAGGCCATTCTGGCTTCATAGAAGGTGTTGTACACCTGCCTGGAGGGCAGCACATCATCACGTGTTCGTATGACGGTTCACCCAAACTATGGGACATAGAAAACAACGCTCAGATAGGCGATGACTGGCGAGACGATGGAGGTAGTGGGGGATTAAAGACCATAACATTGTCTCCAAAGGGTGACATGATTGCAAGTGGAAGTATTGATGGGACAGTGAGGCTGTGGGACGTCGACTCAGGGAAGGTCGTCACCAAATGGACAGGACACACTGCACCTGTCAAGTCGGTGTGCTGGAGTCCAGATGGTGAGAGAGTGGTGAGTGGAGCAAGTGACGAGACGATCAAAGTGTGGAATGTCAGAAGTGCCAAACCGATCCTGGGTTTGAATCCAGCCAAGACAGGGCAGTCGGTGCACGCGGTGAGTTACTCGCCCAAGGCAAAAAAATTTGCGACAGCGGGATCCAACATTAAAATTTGGGATGCTAAGACGGGCAAGCTGCTCTCGACAATTGGAAACGCTGTTGCCGCTTGCAGCCTGGCCTGGACGTCGGATGACAAGAAGCTTATCGCCGGGTACATGGTCGGCTCGATTAGGATATTCGACACTGCCACATGGACGCAGATCGCCTTTCTTGACGGCCATGGAGGCCCTGTCTATGGCATCGCTTTGTCGCGAAATGACCGGCTCCTTGTGAGTGCATCAGGGGACCAAAAGGCGCGACTGTGGAATCTCGATACAAAATTCTTGGTTGGTCCACCCCTCCAGCACGAACATATTGTGACCAGTGCAGCCTTTTCCGATGACGGAACGCTGCTATCCACAGGTTGTGCTGATGAAAATGCATATGTATGGAACGTTTACGCCATCCTACGAGCAACTGGTCTAGAAGACCTCCTACCCCATGATGTGATTATCAACACATACCCGCTGTCTCGAAGACAATCCTGATATTGCTTACTTTCAACCAGGCACCGAGCTTGAAAGTCGAACTCAAACAGAACGTGTATGCGTCGTCTCATGGCTCTTCGCAGGACATAGAAGATAAATCATTTTTGGAGGTACGTGATGTGTCCATCAACATCATTAACGAAAATAACGTCGACATCACAGGCTAATGCTACAGGCTCATCCAACTCGCTCGGAGATGCTGATGAACTCCCACCAGGTTTTTTTGACGACATGGAAGTTAATGCTCATGTGCGCCATCATCATCATCATCAATAATTTTTTTCTTAACCTATGTGTTCTCAGTCCTCCGCAAGACCTGGTACCCATCCCACTTTTCCTGCATTCCTTGATCGCTTTCCCTCGTTCCTTCGCCGCTCTTCACCCAATGAAGCGATCGAGAATTCGGAGTCACGTCCGCGTGTGCTTTTTAGTCGCCTATCTTCATTCCTTCGCTCTCCACGGAACATCGATGGAATATCTGAACTTCCGCAACCCTCAATGTTTGCGCGATTGAGTCCACAGGTGCTCCTAGGTCACCTGGCCTTACTCTTACCCCACTCTCGACTCCACACCAACGAAACAACCGAACCTCAGCAGCCCCAAACGTCTTCAAGGTCACGCTCAGGTGGATTTTTTGGTCGCCTGTTGTCACACTTCCGCTCTCCCAACGCCGATGAAACATCAGAACTTCATCTATGGACAAGGCAAACTACCTCTTCTAGTTGCAGTCCCCAGGTTGTCGAAGTCGTTGCACAACGAGACAAGCAGGTATGTCTTTCTTGGATGCGTGTCCGAATTCTGGGATCTGATAACTGTGAAGGCATTGTATGTTTCTCCGCCACGGGAAACGGCTAGTGACAAGGCGAAACGTATCAAGAACCCTACACGGGGGGTTCGTATCGTGTTATTTCTCTGCTGTGTTTCTCCTGGCACCGACGACACTCATGGCAGCACATAGGTATCATCTTGGTATTCTGGGTTTTATCCTTATTGTACATTTGTATTCCATCCTGACTTGTATATCCCTCGAGATTAAGATCAAGAATTCACTGCACCTGTACTACTCTTCGGAGGCCCTCCATCAATGAATTGATGAATCCTTGGTATTGTAGTCGTGCGAACTGTAGAAGGGCTTGTGACCATTTATGCGAAATTTTAAACGCCTTGAGCGCTACTGCTAGAATTCGGATCGTGCCAAGATAATGAAATTACGAGTGTAAGATACTTGAGCCAACTTTTCCGAGTCTTCATGCAAGCAGTGCCTTTGCATAGTTTAGTGTGTAAATAAAGATTGCGGGGAATGTCAACTTTAACTTGTGGGTCCGGACTCCGGTACCGAAATAAGGTAATTTGATCTTACGTCTCAGATTACGTTCTCCAGCTTTGCTGTCATACTAGCTATAGCAGTACTAGTATAAATACTCAATTCACGTTCGTTGTGCCAGCAGCAAACGTCGTGACAGCGCCATCATCACGGGCTCCTACAACTATGGTTGAAGCATATCCGACGCCTGCTCCACGTCTGCCACAGTCACCTCTTGTGCAATCCGCCAAAATGCACGTCAAGAGGGTGACACTGACATCCAAGAAGAACTGGTGGATGGGTGAGTGGCTACGGTTTGCATGTATCATTTGATTTTTGACTCTTCTGTCGTAATGTAGTCGAGCTAGATCAGGAAGACGAGAAACAAACGCATCCGTCTATCAAGTCGTTCCCGTCATCAGAAGAGACCGCAGTAGTACCAGACGATGGCCTTTTTAATCGAAAGGCCGAAGAAGAGAAAAAAAAAGAAATTCCATCTCCCAACCCCTCGATACCTGTTTACAATCCACCACGGCACCCAACTTCGATATTTTCCTTCCCTACGCCAACCGCTTACTCTGCGCCACCGAACCCTACCGCGAATCTTGCCCCTGTGGCACAAGGTTCTGCCTCTGAGATATTCAAGTGCATCGTCAAGAAACCCGACGTTATACAGCTCGAGATCAATGGAGAGATGCAGTCAAATGCATCAGATGTGACAACACAATTCCTAGCTGAGCTGCGCGTATATACCACAGTATCGCGACATCGCAATATCACCGCATTTCTAGGCTGCTTGGAGAACGTTGGTATGGTGTTGGAGTACATCGACGGACGAACTTTATATGAGGTCATTCGCCCGAGACCAGTTCTAACCCGAAAAAAGAAAATCGACTTTTACAACCAGCTCCTCGATGGCCTCACACACCTACATTCATTTAGACTGAGTCATGGGGACCTCTCGCTGCTGAATATTCAAGTGACGCATTCCTCCGATACCATCAAGCTTTTTGACTTTGGACGTTCTGTGTCTATGGACTCGGTATTTATCTCGCCATCGGATGAGCCTGTAGATCCTTTCCAGTACATTGCACAGACTGGGCCGACCGCAGCTGCGGCACCGCAAAAGAAGGTGGAGCAAATACACCCAGGCACACGGCCATTTGCGGCTCCAGAGGTCCTCCGCGGGGAGTGTCAGGATCCGCTATTGGCTGATGCCTACAGTTTTGGGATGATACTCGTCGCGATTGACCGCGTCGAGGTAGTAGACCTCAAGCCTTGGGAGCAACGGAAAGATGTAGTGCCTGAGAGCCTCTTCGAGGGGTGCGAGGTATTTGAGGAGGCTGCACGTCAATATCTGAGGCGGTGTGACTCAAGGAGGAGGCTTTCAAAGCACGACATGATGATGGTGGTGGATGAATGATGTTTCTGTGCGCTCTTTGCAGCTCCCGTTACAACCCCCCTCACTCCAACACGGACAACATCGAGCTCCATGAGGTGATACCCCAGCACAACACCGCAGCTCAATTGCATCTTCGGTGTACTTACACATTTTCTATTCTTGATAGCCAAATATCCCTTTCAAATTTACATCCTGTACGACTGTCTCTGATCTTTGGACACCGCTCAATCCGCACACACACTTATCACTGTATGTATCATATTGACTAGCTACGTTCTGATATCGAGTAATGGATTTTCCCTACTATACATGCACTTTCCCTCGTAACCTTGTACTTATTCAAGACCAATATTGAATTGGCTTCGGCACCTAAATTGATTCCCACGCTTTTCTCTACAGCCGCGCACCACCTTCCTTGACTTTCCTTTCCCCGCATCTAAGTAGTCCCTAAATATGGCGACCGTACATCCCTCACGCATGGCTTTGGTCCCACAAGACCCAAAAGATACTTATCGCAGACGTGCACGCTCTCCTTCACCACGAACACGTAGCCCACCGCGATACAGTGAACGAGAAAGAGACAGCGGCAGAAATCGAGCGCAGGACCGCAGTAGAGAACGTGAAAGAGACAAAAGGAGGGATGATAGTAGGCACAAGGACAGGGGTGGAGGGGATGACAGAAAAAGGGATGATGATAGACGGCAGCGCGACAAGAGCGCTGACCGAGGACGAGATCGTGAGAGGGACCGAAGCAGAGAGCGGCGTCGGGGAAGCCCTGAATACACTGACTACAAGCGCCCTGCGACACCTCCGCCTGCTGAGGCTCCGTGGCGGAATCAGGAGAATCTGTACCCCAACCGACAAGGGAGGGATAGACCACCACATACTGGTGGATCGTATGGTGGCGGAGGGAGCGAGTATTTGGAGAGGTATGTTTGCAATCATCGAATTATTGGATGATTCACTCATTATCGTACAGTCGTCGAGCACAAAGAGATGCTTCAACAGTAAGCATTTGGCCTCCTTCTCCTAAGGCCGCAGCAAGAACACTGTATGTTTTCATTTTGCTGCTTCACATTTGGTATGCTCAAAACACATTCAGTTCACCTTCCCGTGATGCAAGATCTCGCAAATCTAAACGTGACCGGTCACCAACCCCTACTGACTCATCTGATAGTGAGGACGAGCGTAGGCGGAAGAAACGCAAAGACCGAAAACGCGCGCAGAAAGAGAAAGACAGGGCTGAGCGAAGGGAGAGGAAAGAAAAGAAGGGTCGAGCACCTAGCAGACACCGGAGCTACGACAGCGCGGAAGAAGACCGAGAGAGAAGCAGGCGAAGCAAGAGCAAGAGCCACCCTCGCAGCCCAAGTCCTAGTCGTACCCCATCACCCCCTCATGCATCCGAGGAGGATGAATGGGTGGAGAAACCCGCAGCTGCACCATTTGCTTCTTCGTCCTCGGTCGGTCAGAGCCTTGGTTCTATGCCACCACCAACCACTATCCCATTGCGCTCTGGAGAGGCGATGGATGAGGACTCGGATGAAGATGTCGGACCTCAACCGCTACACAAGGTTGTCATGAAGAAGTTCGACGAACGCGCTTATGGCAGTGCCCTACTTCGCGGTGAAGGTAGCGCCATGGCCGCCTTCTTGCAGGACGACACGGACACACGTATTCCACGTCGTGGTGAAATCGGTCTCACCTCGGACGAAATTGCTCAATTCGAGTCGGTTGGATATGTAATGAGTGGAAGCCGGCACAAGCGCATGAACGCAGTGCGTATGAGGAAAGAGAACCAGGTCATCAGCGCAGAGGAGAAGAGGGGTATATTGAAGTTGCAGAAAGATGAGAGGCAGAGACGGGAGGCTATACTTAGGGAGGAATTTAGTGAGCTTGTCACCGAGAAGCTCAAGGGGCCGCCAGTACAGCCGAAGTGAAGGGTGGTATGTAGCTTGTCCGAAACTTTCGCATACATGTATTTAATCTGCTGGCACGACTAATATCAGCGCATGACCATTGATCAATAAATGTCTACAATAAGCGGTGAAATCCTTCCTCGCACCCCCACAAGCTGACATCCCCCTAGTAGATCGAAACTCTGCATCCCGTAATCACGCAAGACCTCAACAGAACCCTTTTGTCACCCCCCTATACTACCACATCTTACTCGTCTACACGGAGTCGCCATGGTCCCTCGGTGGTCTAAGTCAGTCAGCAGTAGAAGACGCCAACACTGACCGCCCTCTACATTATCATATCCCTCTGCAACCAACCCTGACTCCTGTACCTGTCCGTAATTACGACCGAGTACGCGTTTTCGTTCATTCGTTAGTCAAGCATATTACTCACATATGTGAAAAGTCATCTCATCTTAACTGGATTGCGCGTCAGAAACAGCCGGCGGGAACGGCGGACTGGTGGGAGTACGCTCCACACCAGGGCATTCGCGGATTCAGAGATGCGTTGGGGACACTGGGGGCCCCCTAGACTAGATAGTATTGTCCTCCATAGAGTATGACTCTCAATAGGACAGAAATTGGAATTAAAAATGTCTACAATTCTGAACGAGAGTTTTTCTGCAGACTAACAAGCTCGACGTCGAAGACTAAGGCGGAATGTGCAGGAATAACACTGCCAAATCCACGCGCACCTAATGAACCGCGGTTGAGTATATACATCATAGATTGCCGGAATAAACCAACCGTAAGCCATGTCTGAAGGAATCGTCAAGGTACGCTTTTCGTTGAGGCACATGCCTTGGAGACCTTCATCCCATCCTTTGATAACCTGACCCATACCGACTGGATAAATAGAGGATTAGTAAGGCACCTTGCATGCAAACGGAATTGCCCACGTTTAATGGGTAATGGTTGGCCTCGGTCAAGACTATACAAAGATGATTATAACTAAGTTTCCTCGATGCGCAAAGACTCATGCTGACCTTGAATCGAACTTGCTACCGTCGGAGAACAAGGTCCCAGTCTGTATTTCATGCCCCATATGAATTCACACGACATATACAAGTCACGAACCAAAACTCACGTAGTGCACCTTAATGGCGTCCCCAGTCTTGGCAGTTGCGGGGCAGTCGTCAGGCAAGTAGGTGACTGCAATCTGCAGTTCCTTCGGCGGCTCGGCGGCCAGCGCGCATACCGCCAAAGCCAATATGGAGAGCCAAACTTTGAGGAACTGCATGATAACACTAGTACTAAAGGTCGTGTGTGAGTGCGTATGTATGAGTTCGAGTCTGTCACGTCAGAGCCGTTCGGGTACCGGAGGCGTGGGACGGATGTCGGGGAGTGCCGTGCGTGCTGCTGAGTCAGCAACTGTACAGTGAGTTCATGTCGATAACCTTATTTTTCATCACATCTCATCACAGCGAGGAACGACCCCGACATCGACAAAAATGGTGAGTTTTGACGTTGACTACTGCGCCATATACTGATGGGTGAATTTGCTTTAAGCCTTCCCAAAAGTCCTTTAGAACGAAGCGTATCCTCGCCAAGGCTGGTCGTCAGAACAGGTGAGTAGGATGTCTTGATGCCTTTACAGCCTATTCATAAACCACTTCCAGGCCCATCCCTCAGTGGTTCCGTCTAAAGACGGACACTAAAATCCAAGTATGTGTCGAAGATCCTGGGAGTTGGGAACGTCGCTGACGCTTCACAGTATAACGCTAAACGCCGTCACTGGAGGCGCACGAAGCTCAACATCTGAGCAGCCTTCTCTTTTATTCTCGATGTTTTTGGCGCTGTGAAGTTGAGGCAGAGACAACACGGAGAGACGCATCACACCAATGCAACGCAGCATGTATCACCCCCTTATTGGCATATTATGGCTATACAACCACTTCCTCATGCAAATATGACCTTGCTTTCTTCCTTGAGTCATGTTTGTCTTCTTGGGACTTCGCGGTTTATAGCGCACTGCTGTACTCAGTTTACAGTTGACAGGGCGCGAGCGATAATATTTGGCGTTCTCTTCTGGTGTGATTGTCCCATTGCGAACGAGCGCTATTGGTGTTGCATGTTTTCAAACAACTGAGTTAATGTCCGTTAAGACAGTAATCATCATTGAGGAGCGAGATCAGATCCTTTGACTGACATGCTTCAAATCCGCCAATTGGCGAACATGGTGATCCGGTGCGAACGCCGCGAGCGGTGTTGCTTGTACCAACGTGTTCGGCTGTATGCAGTTGGCGTTTCTTTAAAACTTACCACTGACTAGCTGAAGGCTCATCACCTGTACTTCTTGCACTGTACGTCCAGTCTAGCTATCGACAGCAAGGACCGTATCCGTATCTACTATGTCGCTCATCTTCACGATTTTCGCGCTCGTCTTTCTGACTGAGCTCATCTCATGGATCGGCAAAACTGTCCTCCTTGAATTCGTTTGTGTCCTTCCCAAAGCTTTATACACTTGAATTTATAGTTTCTTTCTTCTAGGCATGGGATCTGTACAGCAGACTTTTCATGAATGCCTCATACGCCCGACAGCGCCAGCTGCAAGCCGAGCTCCTTACAACAAAGAAAGAGCTGCTGCAAACGAGCGCACAAGATCAATTTGCCAAGTGGGCGAAGCTGAGGAGAAGCGTTGACAAAGGGATAGCAGAGCTTGAGAAACTCAGTACGTAGGCTACAGGACATGTCATGTTGGCGCATGTCAATGAACTGACGTGTTTCATAGATGGAGAGCTTACGTCCAACAAAGCTGCATTCTCACTCAAGTTCAACACTCTGGTGTGGGTCCTTACGACAGGACTATCATTCTTCGTTGGCTGGTGGTACAGAAAGGCTGCAGTATTCTACCTGCCTCCCGGTTGGCTTGGCCCACTCGGCTGGTGGATGGCATTTCCTTTCGCACCTAAAGGTCAGCATTCCCACAGTTATTAGCATGATCAGTTCACGAAGTCTTAATGATTGACCCACGCCAAGGTTCTGTGAGCGTCGGGGTGTGGCAAATGGCCTGCCGCAGAGTCATTAAAGTCGGAGAGCGCACGGTGAAAAGCATTCTTGGTGAATTCAGTCTTCTTATATCTATCATTATAGAATACTTATCACAACGTTCCCTCGTCGTGCAGCACCTTCGGAACCCGTCGCCATCCCAGTTGAAAAGGAGACCGAAACCAAGAGCTCGTGATAAGGAGTAGTGGGGGATCCCGTAGGAGATCCAGCACCAATGTTCTTATGGTGATCTGTATGCTTTTATGTGTTGCGGATTCGACCGTCTGTACTCCGTGTTCAATTTCAGTTTCACGTAATTCCGTGGTTCTTGCAGAAATAAACACATGCTCAGAATGACGTCGGTTCGGAACGACCAGCGGTATGTCGGAGTCCCGAGACTAGTACATAACACACAATCTAATCTCGTTCCCTATTTACCACAACTCCACTCATCTTTCTCAAACATGGTTGCAGGCGTTCAAATTCACACAAAGGTTGCCGTTCATAGTCCTCAATCTGACATCCTCACTGAGGATGCACTTGACTTCCTCGCTGCACTTCATAGAACGTTTGAGTCTACCAGACATAGTCTCCTAGTTGCGCGCGATATTGCGCAGCGCAGGTTTGACTCAGGAGTACCTCTTGATTTTCCTCCTGAAACAGCGCACATTCGTGCTGAGCCCTCATGGCACTGCGCACCCCCTGCACCCGGTCTTGAAGACAGACGTGTTGAGATAACCGGTCCTACTGATCGCAAGATGGTCATCAACGCTCTGAACAGTGGTGCAAAAACCTTTATGGCAGATTTTGAAGGTTCGCATGCCATCCATGGTGCTCAGCATTACACTAATTTTTTATTTCCAGATTCTAGTGCTCCTACGTTCGCAAACATGATCAACGGCCAAGTCAATCTGCGCGACGCCATAAAGCGTCAGATCGACTTTGAGTCCGGCGGAAAGCGATACAAGCTGTCCGAGAAACCGGCAGTGCTTATCGTTCGGTACGTCGCACATCTTTCCTAGCTCCCAACCTGATTATTTATATTTTGGTCTAGGCCTAGGGGGTGGCACTTGGACGAAACGCGTATCACGGTTGACAACACCCCTATCTCGGGTTCTCTCTTCGACTTTGGACTCTACTTCTACCACAATGCCAAAGAACTTATCAAGCGCGGCTCAGGCCCCTACTTCTATCTTCCAAAGATGGAGCACTATCTTGAGGCCCGTCTATGGAACGATGTTTTCCTCTTCTCCCAGTCCTACATCGGAATACCCCACAACACAATCAGGGCAACTGTTCTCATCGAGACGCTTCCCGCGGCGTTCCAAATGGAGGAAATTCTCTTTGAACTCAGAAACCACTCTGCTGGATTGAATTGTGGAAGGTGAGGAGTATTCATGTGTCATGGGTCAGTCGCTTATTTCCGTATGTGTTCTTAGGTGGGACTATATTTTTAGCGCCATCAAGAAGCGAAGGGCGGACAGAAGCGCCGTGTTACCAGATAGGAAAGATGTTACTATGACAGTGCCCTTTATGGATTCGTATGTGCGCCTTTTAATCCAAACTTGTCACAGGTAATGCCACGTTTTCGTCCATCATGATAATAGGTATTCATTATATTTTAGGAGGAAGGTGGCTGCTATGGGCGGCATGTCTGCTCAAATCCCTATCAAGGATGACCCTCAAGCCAACCAGGTGGCGATGGACAAGGTTCGAGCAGACAAGCTCCGTGAGGTCACTGCTGGTCATGATGGCACTTGGATTGCGCACCCCTTAATCAATCAAATTGCTCGCAAAGTGTTTGACGAAAATATGCTCGGTCCTAACCAGGTTCGCACGGCGGTACCGTTTTACCTGTTCCCATTGCTCACGCATCGGTTGTAGTACCACGTCAGACGTGAGGATGTGAAAGTAGCTGCCGCAGACTTATTGAATGCCAGCGTTCCCGGAAAGATCACGGAGGACGGCATCCGCTCCAATGTCTCTGTGGCTCTGGCATACTGTGGGGCCTGGATCGGCGGCAATGGCTGCATTCCTGTCAACTACTTGATGGAGGACGCGGCTACTGCTGAGATCGCTCGTGTGCAGCTCTGGCAGTGGGTGAAATACGGCGCACGTGTCGACTCTGGGGAGCAGATTACCACGCAGTATGTTGACCACATCATCGCGGAGCAGGCACCAGGTATCAAAAAGATCGCCCCGGGCGTCAAGGAAAACCACTTGGAAATTGCCAAGAAGTATCTCATGGAGCAAATCAGGCAACAATGGCCAAGTGAATTTTTGACGAGTGACTTGATGCCATACTTGACGATGGCTGATGGCGTCGAGGACAAGTGGTACAGGAGCTCTTTGTAAAAGCATTGCGGACGCGCGTACCTGCGTTTTACTGGTTTTGTTAACGCGCCTCCCCGACATGTGTACTTGTAGTATCATACAGACTGGTCGATGGTTGAACCGCCAAGGTATTATTAGCTAGTGTGCATTATGTCCTAGTATGCAGTGACGTTCTCAAGGACCGGAATACGTGCGAACAAGTCATGTGGAAACTATGAAGACAGCTCCTCAGGCCAGAAACCTAAAAGTGTACCTATGCCTTAGAAACATTCACAACTGCGCCATGCGTAAGTGCACGACTGTAGGGACAAGCCTGGGAGGAGTACCACAGTCAGCGGATCGCAATACATACTCCCACTGCGCGAGCCAAATAGGGGAAACGTACCTCATGACCAGCCTTGATCAGTTCCTCGTCTTCCACACCCTCAACCTTTATATCCACGGCCAACCCGAACCCTCCAAGCCCCTCCGCCTCTCCAAGATGCACAGTCGTGTGGATCACGGCGTTCCTCGCGGCATCCTTCTTTCCCGTCTTGCCTGCCATCATCTGCAAGGCTCCGAGGAAACACGCTACATCCGTGACGCATATATTCAGTGCAGATCACGAGATTGTGATATATTGACAAAATACGCACATGCGTACCCCATGGCGAACAGCTGCTCAGGGTTCGTCCCGTCACCCTTGCCGCCCATTGCCTTGGGCATTGCTAGGTGCAGAGAGAAAGGGGTCTCATCGAATGATTTGACCTCACCCCTGCGACCCTGCCCAGCAGCGGTAGCATGGACGGTGTACTATACACGATAATTCGCGTTGAAAAGGCGCGTCATTGTCAGAAGGGATGAGTATTTAGTCTGTTAGTAGCACCTTGTGGTTCTTCAGGGTCACGGGGGCGGCTCCCTTTGTTGCGTACGACCGCGTTGCTTGGATTGCCCGCACGCGAGATGTATTTACGATACGTGCACCAATGTTCAACATACTGACTTTGCTTTGGCTTTCGAAAAGGTTTTGGATATTGAAGGGGGCTGAAGGAAAGATACGGGTGAGAGTTTAGATCATGCGGGGGTATTTGTCGCCTGTAACGTCATTCTACCGCGGTCCAAATATTAAGCTTGTGATTAAATCACAAGAAATTCAGATTGAATACAATACATACAATGATCAGTCTACAATATGGCTGCAAACAACACCTAGAAACCACTAGCAGTCACACGCAACTGTTCCAGCTTTTTGAGCACCTCCCCCACTGTGCGGTCAAGTTCTCCAGCAATCGCGCTCTGCTTCGACCCTGGCAACCGAGCATACGTCTCACACAAATCGCCATCAACAACTGCCTTCACTGGTACATAGTAGCCTCTCCAGCTCAAGTGATCCCGACCCACAAGACTGCCCTGCTCCGTACGCATATGTTGCTCGAGCGTCGAGATGAAATCTACATCCTCCTTGGACACGAAAGGCACGAGAATTCCAATAGTGCCATGAATGCCGGTGTAGAGCAGTACCTCGCGACCACCGGCAACGAGTGATACTTTGTGTATCGAAGTAACAAGATCACCAACGTGGAAGTGGCACAACATGTTGGTTTTATGCGGCGCACCCATCAAAATACCCTTCTCATGTAGAATACCCGCGCCTGTGGGGTCATCATCTACTTGGTCAGAGACCTTTGCGTCCAGACGGTTGACGAATACATTGCCGAAGCGATCACTAGCCGCGACGGTATTGTAATCCACCATTGTTGCCGCCGCAATCCATCTGGGTTGAGTGTCATCTGCGAAGATAAGCAGTCGATTCTCTGGCGCCTTGTATACTGCGAAATGTATCGATTCCTGCATGTCGCCAACAATAATACGGGAACCTTGGGTGTTGAGGCTAACGATGGCAGTAGAAAATGTCTGAAATGTGAATGTGAGCAAAGTGAATTGACGTAGTGTTGTGTATGCGTACCTTGTTCTCAGCTTTCCGTAAGAGCTTCTTCTTACCGATCTCATATATCCGAAGAGCCTTTCCAACGCCAGCAACCAGACGTCCTTGGAATCCCATGACAGCAAGGGGGATATCGTCTGTCTCTGTCTAAATGAAGGTGTCAGCAAAATGAAGTATTCGCTAAGATATGACTTCACCTTGTGAAGAAGCTCCAATCCCACGCCATCCTCGGTGAAACGATACGTTCGCAAGAAACCACTGGTACATGACCGCGGAGACAATAGAGCATCCTGAGCGGTGCCTACGACAAGATGTAGCTCATTGTTTCGTGCAGAAAATGATACGAAAGCAAGGCTGAAGGCAGCCTCGTTGTTGTCTAGTGTGATAGTCGAAATGGTCTTGCCCTACAAAACGTAGATGTGAGCTCACGCATTAACTAGTTATAATACGGCCTTACCTCAACAGGATCGATGATGCGTATTGCGGACGCCCAGATCCCGGCTGCCGCTTTCGGCCGTCCAAAGATCTCAGGAGGTAGGTCAAGCATCTCTTGATCAATATATTGTCCCGCTTGCGTCTGAGGCAACGTTAATTCCGCGATACTCGCAACATGGAGAATAGAACTCACCATCGCCTGTAACCGTTTGTTGGCGGCTTCATCGCCCAAAACACGGTGGTCGCCCTCAATAAGATAAAAGTGGCGATTTTTGGGGTGAGATATAAACCTCCTAGGGGTCAAGG
The DNA here is from genome assembly GCA_016758765.1 of Suillus cothurnatus. Classification (NCBI taxonomy): domain Eukaryota; kingdom Fungi; phylum Basidiomycota; class Agaricomycetes; order Boletales; family Suillaceae; genus Suillus; species Suillus cothurnatus. The sequence continues at coordinate 190,891 of JABBWL010000096.1, forward strand.
ATAGCGGAATGGAGTCTTGCTTCAATTTCATGCCCAGTTTCGGTATCTGGAAAATGCTGAAAAGGAAACAGTAGTCAATATTAATTCGAAAAACAAGGGAATAAGGAAGTCTCAGTAGGAACAATTGGTATTCAAAAATATTCGGCATGTCCTTCTTAAAGGCTCATCCGGTATCTCTATTCTCATCTTCTATAGGACGTGATGGATAGCATCACTCACCGAAGAACACTACCAGCTATGCCAATGAGGCCCTCAGGACTGAGCTCAGCGGAGAAACTCCATGCGTAGTCCAAGTTATCGAAAATCAAGGGCGTGAAATGCATGAGATTTGATGCGTGTAATTCAACCAGGATCTGGAAGAGAGCGCGAGGATGGCTGGATTCCCTTGAATTTGAACACGAACCAATCTGACTGGTCGGTTCCCGAGGAACCTGATGGCGAACAATTAGTCGTGATTCTCTCCAATAAGTGAAACAACTCACCGAGTTCGGGTATCAGTTAGTTGCCCATTGATAGGATCCAGTACTGTTCGTAGGAGAACGCCATTTTGGAGACCAATGTTAACAAACATAGTGGGCTGGGTCTTGTTGATACTCGCATCCAGCATGTCAGCAATGCAAATGGTTGATGGTGGTGCGGTCAACGCCTGCAAACTGATCGTTTCCAGTGTACTCTCTGGGTCAAGCGACACTATTCGAACAGTCTGGTCTTCGCATCCAACAGCCTGGCAATACGTAAGCAATGATAGAACTCCAAGAAAGACAACTTACCAGATAAGGCGTTCTTTGGCGTCCCTCGGGTACCTCAGCTATGCTTAGGGCTGTAATAGTTGAACCCATAGCCTTCCTATCTTGATATTCGTTCAGCTGGCCATCAAGATCAAGTTCGAAGTAAACAAGTTCAGCAGAGCTCAGAGCAACAACCACTTGACGTTTGTTTGTCGTAGCGGTGACAATAGTCTTTCCCTGAGGGGCTGACCACTGATTGACGCGGTGGTCCGCAAGTATATGACGAATGCCATGCGGATGCACCTGCAGGAGGGCGTCAGCGCCAATTTGCTGGACGGCAAGAGTGGGCGCTGATGACAGGATACCAGTGTCCTGTACTTCTTCAATTGTTTCTCCAATGGAAAGGACAAGAGTTCCATTGACGAACGAGAGAATAATATAGGTATCAAACTCGTCTGCAAGTACACATCAATGGAAATTCTTCAGAACACTAAGAAACAAAAACTTGCCGTCCTCGCGTCGCTTAGTTGTCCAAACAGCATTGGGAATACCAGGTAACTCTGAGCTAACGGATTCTTCAACATCAAGACCATGGCGAAGTGTTCTCAAAGAGCTCCTTGCTCCACGTCCACACGCGGTGATGAAATCTGAGGCGTATCTGAGTTTGGTAATAGGTTCATCACCTTGGAATCTATTATTGGATCCAGGGACTCTACTTCGTCTGCGAGTGCAAGATTATCCAGTGGTCGTGGCCGGAAGTGTGCATGGGGTAAAGCAATGGTAGGATTGCCATTCCGGTGCCCGGATATGATGTTGAGCTAAACTCAGGTTCATTGTCATCGTCGCCCAATTTCTGGAACTGGTACAAATAACTGAAATTAATGTCAGAGACTTCTTGCGAGACATTAAGTTGAGAGACGCACTGATTCCCAAACTCAGATGCAACGAAAAGGAAACCAGATTTAAGAATACAAAGACTGGACGCCACAGGGACGGTGTCAAAATACTTGATTTTTAATGCCTTAACCTCATCTTCTTCGTGGTCAATTGTGACCTTGAAGAGGTCACCATCCTCGCTTTGAAGGAGGAAGAAGAAAGCACCCTACGAAAAAATATTAATCAAGATATAGTGTCAAACTGAAAAAGACCAGCCTTCATTTTGTGCATGACAGCAGTAACGATGATGATGCCCCGCTGACGATCTTCGAGAGGATGTTGTCTTCGTGGGATGGGGACACGATGTTGTCGTCGGTCCATGTGTCGGTAGATAATATGATCTTCACAGCAAACCAGAACTCCAGACGGCCCATCGAAACGATCTGTAGATGCGACTTGGCCGCCGGGGACTTGAACCAATAAATTTGCACGTGGATCTGTGGGCTCGCTCCATTTTCGAACAACATGGTTAAGGCCCAAATCAAGTTCGTAGTATGTCAGCATCTGAAAACTCATTCAGTTATTGTATACTAAAAAATCATCGAACACACCTTCTCCGCACTGTTGAACGCTTCCCCTGTAGGATCTTGATCAGACTCGGAGTAGTCGACCTCGAGAGCAGCAAATAATGGGTTCTCAAAGCCTACATCAAGGCCGACGATATGGTGAATGATTGCATTGTTTTTGTGTGCTTCGAGAGGCGACGAAATGGTGAGATTAGCTGCAGCATCTCGGTTCAAGATGTACACAAGTTTAGCTTTCTCTACTGCTGATATCATCACGCTACGGCCCTTGGGGTCTGTCGCGAGGTATTGTCCGGGCACAATGCGTCGCGCTCCAGACTTGCCAAAGGTTTCTTGATGCAGCTTCACGAAACTGCTTGATTTTGGGTCATAGTCGAGAATGATGATGCGGCCAGAATCTGAGCCTACGATTGCGTAGTCTGAGAATAGGGCATGAATAAGATGGAAATAAAAGATGATACGTACGAGGGGCTCACCCTTGGTACTGCCTGTCAAACGAAAAGCTGCTAGAGAGCGAATAGAACCGAATACATCAGAGGCAATGACCGTTGATAGTTTGCCGGTTTGAACATCCGGCCGTAAGAGTTCAAGTCGAGTGCCACGAGAGATGATGATTTCCTGAGTACGGGAGCCATAAAAATTGCCAACGATAGCTTGCGTAGCTGCCGTCGGGGGCTGAAGCGTTAAATTGTATAGATGCATCCCCCGAGGTTGATGTGGTCAAAGCCAACGACGTTCGCGAGCTCACGACGAACTAGACGAACTAAAACCTTGCTAAAACCGCACACAAACCAATATTTTTCGGAATTTGGTTTGTGGCTGAACAACACTTGAGCTGACATAATTGTCTGATTTTGGCAACTCCTGTTGTTCGTGAAGATGCACATGCACATTTAGCTATTATTTAAACTACAAATGAATGATAGATATATGGTGTCTAAAACCCTCTAGGTTTTTCTCTGCGCTTTGCGCGGCGTTATTCTCTGTCAATTTATAGGCCTACGATCCACTAAGGATACACCATAACCAGGGCACCACATGCCAAATGTTGAAACGGCGACGTCGCGACAATCTAGGATGCATGTCAATTGATGGCAGGTGTAGATATTTTAGACTCTCCTTTCAAGATTTCATATCTGAAGCTTGAATAGCATCACCTGCCCATCAATTGAGGATGCGACACTGTTTATTCTTCAAAAACAAGTCATGCTACACAGGATGGTCATAAAGCTCAGGTAAAATGCAAAAATCGACAGATGAAAGCTCAATGAATAATATATCTACGAAGACTAGGCTTCTAAGTGGTTGGTTACCTCGCTGGCCGTCTAAAAGTATGACATGAATTGAATGATGCTAACCATGACCCTGAATCAATTTCTTCGTAGCTGCCTTCGTTGTTGTGGAAGTCATGCCTAAGTTTCTACGAGTGAGACTGTGAAGTAGATGATATTCTTTGGATGTGTTCATAGGTGTAATGTGAGGCCTCCTGTTGTCAGTGTGCTGTTGTACTGAGTTTGCGCGAACACAATGTTACAGACACATCAACATTTCTCCGTTCTTTTACCACGCTTCAACTACCTGGAGAATTTACACTGTCACTTCCAATCTTAAAACGTTTTTCCGACACTGGTCAAGCGTTCATCCAACCACCTGATGAGAACTGTCGCAGGTTGGAAACTCTATGCAATTCATGACCTATTATAGGTCCTATAATTCAGCTACTATCTAAACCACAAATGAATGTTATATATTAACTCTAGACGTTAAAATAGACGATTAAAGGGTGTTGAAAAGGATAGCTTAGACAGGCGTATGTTTTATATGGCATACCTGACGCGCTCAGATCAGCGAAGGTCGTGGATAAGTTATAGATCTCACCTAAACAACGGACTGGCATCGCCCATGTCCTTAAATTCATCCCTTCTACTATCAGTAAGACCTTGCGCTCGACACTGCGCTATCTTCTTTTTATTAAGTCGGTTATAGTCCCACATAGCAAACAGGCTCAGCAAAATTCTATAGTGAAAACTCGTCATCGATGTTTCAATCCAAAAAATGAGGAGACATACGAGAGAAAAAGGAATCCCATCATAGTGCCGTGCCCAATGTGGAAATTGGGCGGATCAATGTAAATGAACGAGGAGCAAATGCTAAAACAGGGTTGAGTGGGCGACATATCTATCATGACATAACGTACCCTCCCAGGTTTCCAAGGCCAATGACCATTGCTATCACAACTCCACGCTTCAAGTCGCCTCCTGCATTTGAGCCTGCCCAAGCAAGGTCAACTGCGATAGTCGGATAGACACCGATAGCAGCTAGACAAACTCCAGCATACGACATAGCCGGTCGTCCGTCACAATAAAGCAAGATATATCCCATAATAGACACGAAGGCGCCACCAATGATAAATGGGCCACGGATTTTGTACTTGTCAGAGCAGATTCCAACTGAGATTGTGGTAATACATCCTGCAAGAAATGGTGGGGCTGAGAGCAACTGAGCATGGGCAGCAGAATAGCCGAGCTGATTGATTATAGTTGGCGTAAATAGAGCGATGGCATAAACAGGGACGAGCAGCCTAAGGAAGGATTCAGCTCATGAATGAGATATAATAAGGCAGGAAGTACCCCATGTAGATAAGGACTTGAACGTAAGTCTTGTAATCTTTCATGGCCTGCAAGACAAAACGAATGTGGTAATGAGTGGCGAGATTATTTGCATCCTGTTTGAGCATATCTATCACGTATGCTCTCTCTGTCTCGGTCAGAAACTTGGCCGTTTCGGGATACTAAGAAGTCTGAAGGTTCAGTGAAAAACACAACAGATGAGCAAACTCACGTCATGCATCAAGAAAAACGAGAGGCATGCCACGAGAAGGGTGGCTAATTAAAGATGAATGACGAGATTGCCTCTCTCAGATCCAGCAGACTCACCAATACCCTCTAAAAGGAACTAGAAGTGTACGCGAAATAAGTGACGACTCAGCCCTGCAAACATGCAACCTACAATCCATTGCCAACCATGCAATCCTCCGATGCTAATTAACGAATCAGTAATGGACTGTCGATGGCGATAGATTGCTTACCCCTCCATATGCTCGATACCGTACCTGTTGTGCACGAAAAGGTCAAGCCTAACAGTGGGTTGATCAAGAAACTCGAAGACTTACGCTAGGAGTCCGCCGAAGGCGCCTAAGAATCAACAAAAATTTAAACATGCATGAACTTGGCGCTTAACATATTTTTGCATACCTGCGACTGTCGCTGCAGAAAAGAATATAGCAATACGTTTGGACTGTTCAGATCGTGGATACCAGAGAGAGATGTAGTAGGTCACTCCGGGAAATAAACCTGCTTCTGTCAAGCCTAGGAACAGTCGAGCTCTACCATCGCATGGTTTAATATTATTTCTACCACGTGGGTAAGCTCTACGCACACGATAAGAGATCGAAATGAATCGACGAGACACATAAGGGTCATCACGAGACCCCAGGCGATCATTATAGTCGGTACTGAATTAAACATCAGACGGTGGGAAAAACAGGGTTAGGGGTAAACGTACTCCAGCGTGATGGTCTGAATAGCTTCAGTGCAATGTTCCTATACAAACATTGAGAATGGGCATATTATTCTTGATGTTAAACATACGAGGGGACCTCGGCAAAGCTATACAGTATCTAGAGAAGGCACGTGGGTAATGAGTTGAGTGACAGTGACCATGGCATACTATCACGCACAAAAAAGACAGCAGCAGCAATGTTGTACCTGAAGCCGATCAGATGGAGGTCTTGAGACATGCCAGCGACTTTAGCATTTCCTGCCCGTGGTAATAGTGATGAATAAAAAGTACGATGTGTATATCCTACAACTTACCGACATTGGCCCGGTCTCTAAAGGCAGCATAAAATATGAAGTGACCACTAGACAAAGCAGACGTTTGAAAGACTCACAAGAATGACAACATGTATAATAACGACACGAAAGGTAACAAATGCCAATCGAGCTTGCGCAGAATGCGCGCTCTTTCTCCCGGATTGAGCTCCTCAGCAATTTGTTTTTTCTCTATCTGGGAGTTGGTCTCGATGCTACCCTTGAGGAACGAGTCTGTGCTACCGTGAGTTAACGTAAGTGAAAAGAATGACTGGTTAAATGAGTGGCTTGTCATCTTGAAGTTCGAGATAAATCTCGTTCAAGCGACTTGAGTGAGCGGTCAGTATGATGGTGCTGGAGTTGGCAGTGGAGGAAGAAGAAGAAGAAGAAGAAAAAGAAGAAAAGAAGAGGAATGTAACGTTATATATCGATCCTGGACCGACCCTTGGTAAGTTGGCCAGACTCAGGGTGATAGACACTCCAATGAAGATCATTCCGTCGCGGGGCCGAAGCTTCTTCGGTTTCACTGATTCGGAGAGATGAAAACCCTGCTTCATAAATAAATGAATGAGTCAATACTGAAAATTGGCATAACTCTGTGATAATAGTTACGGGACACTCACATAGCCCGGATCAGGGAAACGTAATTCGCTACAGAGTGCTACATAGTACAGAGCGCTCTGTAGCACGATGTAGCACAATCAACCCGCTGATGCAAAATTCAAATTGGAGTACTACCCTGAGCTCGGATCCTTCAACTACGTATAGTGTGCTAAAAAAGTGCAAAGTTTCAAACATCCTCACGGCATTCACAGGGTTCAAATTTCAAGCTAAGACCCCAGGACACTCCCGACTCATGCTGAAGTTGGTGACATTTCTGCTTCGTAACCAGTTCTACTACGAGCTGCTTGTCTAAGTCAGGCTGGTCACGGGCCTAATCGATAATCTCTGCTACCATCACGGGCATCAATTCTTCTTTTTGCCCGGATCCATAATTCCAGTGGCACCAAACATCTATTATGCCATCATCATCTCCGAGAGTCAACGAGCTCGGCAAACATATATCCCCCTCCACCTCCGCCGATTTCATTCTGCCACCTGTCGCATGCATTGATACTTTCTCTCGAGCCGTGCATCGTCTCTTTTTCATTTCGTATCGTCGATTTTTTTTTTGTAATTGCTATACATGAGATATATATACTCCTGCTTAAATATACATTTAAGCCTATTCCTTGGTGAAGAATGCGAGTTACCAGTGTCGTTCGGGTATCATCAGTGAACTGGTGAACAGATTGAAATGTAATAGTTAGTTATATATAGTTAACAGTCACAAGAATCTCCGTAAATGTGGTGGGGGGGTTTACCTTGTGATGTATGGCCTTCTGGGGGTACGAAGAATTTTTGAGTCAACCAGCCAAGATCTCCCATCCTCAACGCACCATTTTATGTATGAATTAGTCTGCGTGTCACAGATGTCACATAAGCCAACCAAGCAGATTTTACCTTGTTATCAGGCAGACAAGGCGTCAAGGCATCATACCTTCCATGCGCTAGTTTATATGTGAACTGGTCGGTAAGTTGAAGATGTGATGCCAGCCAATGAAGCAAATTTTGCACCATTATTAGCAAGACAAAGCATCGAGGTGTTCTACCCTCGATGTACCGTTTTATGTGTGAACTAGTGTGTGATTCAAAGATATAACGCCAGCCAACCAAGCTAAATTTTCATCATGATTGTCCAGACAACGCGCCCAGTTCTCCCCTCACATGGTTAAGATGCCATTGCGCAGTGCTAAAAACTCTCAAATCATGTGCTGCGTGAACAAGTCAACATACACCTCAATCAATGGGGGAGTCACAGAAGAAAATGCCTGTTTTCGGTATTGCATCTAATGCTTAAGCATTCACAATTCATTCATGAGGCTACACTGCATGACCAAAGACCGAATATGTTACCTAAACAAAATGCTGAATATGCTGCAGATGCTTTTCAAAAGCTGTAAAATCACATCATGTATGAACAAGTACACCTAAAAATTGCTGATAATCAGCATCCTCCATTCATAAATCAATTGGCAGGTGCTAGCATGAGAGGTGCGTTTGGAGAGCGAAAGAACTATGAAAGGTGTTGGCCTACCAATGTACTTCTCAACTGATAGGAGAGTGATAGAAGAAACTTCCTGTCTTGGACGTACCATTCTGATGCTTAAGCATTCAGAACATATTCATTATACCATATTGTATGACCAAAGACCGAATATGCTACCTAACTGGAATAACACGCAACTTAGTGCCAGATTCTAAACACTATGGGAATTTCTTTCTTTTGGCAAAGCCTTCGGCAACTACCATAAATGTGCTGGGTTCTCAAATTACTATTGCGGAACAAATCGGAGCATTTTGATCCACTTTGGCAAAGACATATAATGTGTGTAGTTAACCTAACAAATTAGCGGGGACACAACACTTGATGATGTGAACACTGATGGGCAGGATCATGAAGTTTCGAGGAGATGCCGAGCTATGTTCAGAGTTTGATTTAGCGGCTACACCGGGTCATTGCTCAGGCAGGTGATATTTTGAACGAGTTGCAAATGCGCATAATAAGAACAGGCAATACTACGTCAGGAATTCTGTCTGCTGATTGTGCTATCTATTGATGTCCATCTTCAGATTCCAATGTCTGCAATATTTTCTTCACTCACCCGATGCGTCTACGTCCTTTGGATATGTGAGCTGATTTCATTCAGTTTGAGGATGTAGTTGATTCGGTCAATTGAAGTTTTTTGCATTCAGAACACGTTCGGCGGTCCATCACGCAGCCACGCAACATCTCTTTCATGGTACAATCGTCGCTACGGTTATATAAAGCAAGAATTTCATTAGTGCTTGCCAGCATTAGACGTCGCAATTTATTTAATCGTAGTGAGCAGATTGAATAGGATGGGATTTGGATTGTTGAACCATCCTCTTCAGTTAAAGATGCGGAGTTAGAGAGCTTGTGACGACTGATTGCGACACTACACAGTATATTTTGGTTAGTGCAGTGCTCACCGCGGTCATCTAAAGAGAGCATTTCCTGGTCACTGAGCAGCATTGGACCTTGAATTAATTTTCGTTGTGATTAACGTGTTCGACCATATGAAATGTCATTGAAAATGACCCTCAAATGACTGGCGATTCTAAACAGGCGATTCAATGATGAGTCGCAATCAGACAGTTATAACGCGAACACATAATATTAGTACGTGCAGTAGAGACTATACAATGAATTGCAGGTAAATGAAGGGAAGGGAGTAGACACGAATGTGGATTAGTACTAGGTGCAGTAGTGTATGCGAGGGATAAAGGGAAGAGGTTAATGCAACTAACGACAAGAACATGGAACACGAGGAGTTAATGGCCTTAGTCGGAGTCAAAAGCGGCATCCTCCATCGCCCTCCTCTGCTGGGCTAGCGTGTTGACGGACATATGTAGGACAACATCCGGAGTGAGGTCCTCGCGATGGCTTGTTCCGAAAATCTTCCTAGATAGCAAGCAATATCAGCTATCCAGGCTGATACACAAGTAACGGCAAAGTCATTACCTAGTCCACCATTCGAGAAGCTTACTCATTCTTCGTTGCGCGACAGGGCCAGGGACATCCTCGAAAAAGTCCACAATGCTATTCCAGAAGGCTTCATAATCGAAGTCGCCGTCCATGGTGCGCCACGATGAGACACTCGATAAAGCGAAATGAACCTGTCGTATAAAAGTTAGGCGCTAGATATCCAAATAGTAGGTAATACCATCTGCTCACTTGACAAATGACGTATGCGATGGCGCGAGGTGTTACCTTCCTCATGTTGATGATCGAGGCAACACACGTTTTCACCTTTGTCTGGTCTGATTTTCGCCGGGCGCGCCTGGTATTCTCAAGAAGGTCAGCTCCATCACCGTCGCCATCAACTTCCTTCGCGGATGAAGGCGAAGTAAAGATAGCCTTGAAAGCCTAGAGTTCAATGAAGAAAAATTAGTGACAAAATCGTAGTACCAATCCAACTGACCAGAACTAAAAGTTTTGACTTGAGGAAACCTTCTTCAAGGTTGTCGCGGTTGATTTTGTAGTTCTCATAGGTGAACATTGGCCAAGAGTTTTCCGACACGATGTAATCTGATGTTCGATCGCGGATTCCAGCCTTCACGCTACCCAAGCATTAGCACCATGAATTCTCGACAAGTATCGATGCTCACCGGTCGTCGTTCCAGTCCCACTCAGCAGGGCAGAGCAACTTCCCGCAGACATCACTCGTAAAGCTGCGCAATTGTTTGTCGTTAGGCTTAATTAGGGGAGACGGACGAAATTCTTCATTAACCCAGGTAGAGACAAGCTCCTTGAGACTGGAGGTGTCGTCACCATGTGCGGCGTCTGCTCCTTTCTTAAGCTAAAAAATAATTAGATGAATTCTTTGTAAACAAATATTACATACCTTTCTCAACATCTCTTCAGATTCTTCGTGTTCAAATTCCCCAAGCTTCTCGTGAAGCCATGGGAGCGTCCGCATGAGTTCAATGTAGCCCCGCTGCATGCGATTCTGCCTGTGTTATGATAATTTTTTTTAGAATAGTATAGAGGGAAGACCTGACGACGTACTCTAAGGTTGACACCACGTCCTCCGAGCGATGTTCATACCTACGATCATTCTCGGCGATCAAATCCTCCAAGCTGGTATAAAGGCAGACCATGCGACGAATGGCCCTGCCCTGTGCAACATAATAGATAGTCTTTCTTTAAGGAAGAATCAATCCTAGCAAGCGCGACGAGTAACACGAGACGCTTACCTCTGTTTGCCTCCTCTCTCTTGCCTCATCATCTCGAGCTCTTCTTCCAAGGCAGCAATACGACGTTTTGCCCTGGCACTGGAAGATGTAGGCATAGCCTGAGACGGATCCAGGTGTATCACGGGTAAATGTGGGCATTCAGAACCCGCATCAGAGTCCCGATCAGACGGTGACTCTGAAGTTCGCATGGCAGGGTGGAATGACTGGCAGAGGTGAGGTAGGGACTCGATGAGGTAGTAGTAAATTGACTGGGAAAAGTAAGGTAAAAGAGTGAGGGGAAGTAAGTCGGAAGATAAAGAAAGGACAGGAAGAAGCCACGGTGAGGGAACAAGGTGAAGTAAGATGGGAGAACAGAGCGAAATAAATCGACCTTTAAATACGTTCGAGGATCAGCACAACAGGCAATTTTCTAAATAAGGATAAGACCATAGTTGTCGGTGTGTGAAGCAGCCGCAGGCCCACAAAAAAAACTTGCCCTGGAAAGTTTAGCGGCTCCAATCAGAGTCCGACTCGTTCAACTTCAAGTTGTCACTAAAATGAATGTCAACTTAAATCTCAACGGATAGCAACTTGAAATTATAGTAAGCAACAAACCCAGGTCTGTCGTAAATTTGCTTACTGGCCTGGTGGCTTGATTGCCGACAAAAGACTCTGTTCCTCACATCAGATAACACAAGGAAGGGTACATGATACACTTTATGTCACGTTGAGGTAGACATTTAGCCGCAGCGCGGCTGCAACAAAGGAAGCTGCACCTGAAGTTGTACAATGAGTCTCATGTCGATCAGAAGGCTGTGTGTACTATACCCTGTCGTGTCTAGCTATTGGGATGGTAGTAGAAAAATGGGAGAGTAGCACTTATTAGCTTCCAAATGCATACCATCATGAAAGAACTCGACTCGCCAAGACTGATGAGGGCAGCCAGTATCCATACTACTACGACTTCTAGTCGCATCGTTCAAAAAGAACAACCAAATTGGTGTGCTGTTGAAGTAGCTTATGGCATGTTCTAGACCAGCAACAGACACATAAAGATGAAAAGTGCATTGATCATATGAAAACAGCTGTCCTATGCCAGGTAACCATGCAGGACGTTGTGGATGAAGAAATGTCGAGTGCACGTTGCATGTTGCGTGCACAGCTCCAGCAGTTCCCACAGCGGCGACAGCGAATTTCACAGCCACACAAGTGTACCATTTCGAGCGACAGTTTGGTCTGGACCTACATCTTAAAGACTTCCTTCTAATAAGACTGTAAAATCATTCATTTCTATAGGAAATGATACTCTCTTATCGCGTACATGGCCTAGATGAGCTCAACCATGATCTCATTCCAAGTCTTCAGGCCCGAAAGCAATTCTCGAAGGGGTAGAGTTTCGCACTCCATCTTCCTTCTCCACGTAAGAAGATGCAGTCGATAGAATGTACATGTTGACGACGATGTAGATTGAATGAAAAGGTAGAAAAAAGGTGGGAGCGTACTTGTGTCTCACTGAGAGTAAAGGGTTGGTCTCGCGTTTCGTTAGCGTCCTCGACCGTTTCCTCCTGCAAATCGCGTCCAACTTCGATCCGTATCTTGACAGATTTGTAGATATACTCATTGCCGCCTTGAAAACCGAGCTGTGTGATATCACCATCTCAGAGCCTGCAGAGACGAGTGAGGAAAGTACCTGATGTCGATTTGGTGTCCCCGATGTAGATCTTGCCGTCGTCTGACCAGACCTCTGCATGAAAGCTAGAGAGTACCCGGGAGTCAAAGGCAATTTTGTCCCTCAATCGAGTGTTCAAAGCTGCCAGTGAGTAACCTGGGAAGCGATCATTGCGGATGGGGGTATTGCCGTCTGTGAGGTCGCAGAAGCTGCTCGAGATGAAAAATGTGGTTGGAATCAACACACGGGACTGGCAGATGCAGTTGGTAGGGGGGAGGGGGGGTGCGGCAGGTATGGAAGAGGGGACATCGCTGATGGATTAGGGCATGAGGATTGGGCGGGGGAGGTGGGTCCTTCATCGAATGGTGCACTAATCTAGATAGTGCTTGGAGCAGAATAGTATCGCTGTCGGGAAGGAGGATGAGGGGTCAGTTTGCGAGGTAATCCGTGTCGTGTAGTCTTACATCATTGCAAAACCTTCGAGAGATCCCAGCGTGTTTTGGTCAAGGCTTCCAGTATGAGCAAAGTCAGGACAAGCGTGAAAGCGTGTATCTGGTTTGGAAAACCGAGCGTGGCTCCTGTTCTGTACGTCACCAGAAGTCAATATATATGCGGGTGTGTCTGAGGGATCTAGAAACCTTGTGTGCGGACTGTATGATAGGTCAGTATGGAACATGGCACGACATGAAAGTCTGCTCACCTGCTGGAGCTCTTCTGACTCAACACAATCAACTGCCCATATGCTGCAATCCCCAAAGACATACTCAATGTGACCCAATAAGGGCTTCCCACTTGTCGTCAAAGCAAGTGACGAGGAGACGGGTGCCAGGGATGAAAGTAATGTCTCACCCAGTCTTCATGAGCATCATCTCGGTCTGAAGTGCTTCCTTTGGAACAAGGGGTGTAGGTGTTTGTGGGGATACGGCGTGATTTGACACTGAATCTAGTTCTGATGGCAGAAGAGCAGATACTTACATGCGCTATGATGTTGGGGTGGTGGTGATCAATAAGGAATCGTGTCACTTGTCAATATATCTAAGGCGCAAAACGCCTGTAGTTTTGGGATAAATTTGCTCATGATGATGCTATTGACTATGATTCAGATTCAGAAAGACATCATGTAGTCGTCTTCTTCATCCGCGTCCTCACCAACCTCCATCTCCTCGTCATTTAGGTCATCTTCGACGCCCGAATCTTCGCCATCATCGCACTCTAGCTCCTCATTTTCTTCACCACTATCGTCTTCCTCCCCTCCTTCACCTCCGCGCATGCCGTGACAACGTTGAATGTTACTATTCCACTCCCCATCGCCGTCATTCTCATTTTCTTCTGATCCTGAGCTATCTGCGGGGTCTTCATTGATACAATCTCTTGTCAGTTCGCGCAGGACAGGAGGGTGCCCAATCCCATAGTGCATATAACGCATAAACATATCCTGGTCAGCAAATCTGAGTAGTTAGTATTTGGAATGAGGACAACAGAGTGAAATGTCACACTTACATGCCAACGTAATGAGCTTCCCAGTCGTCCAATTCACCGGATTGACGTGCAAATGATTTTCCATAGGGCAGAGAAGTAGTTCCGCGACCAGAAACAAAAGCGGGAATTAGATGCGCGCCTCGGATGACCTGGCTGGGATCAAGAAAGCCAAATGCGTCGTGGTCAGAATCTTCAACAAACGCGACCTTTGGAAGTCGAGCATAGCTCATTCCTGACTGGTGATCAGTCAGAAGCGCCATCCATCTAACATAGAGAACCTCAATTTGACGCTCTTTTATTGTACCCTCGATATCAAGCCATACATCCATGTGGTAAATGCCTAGAACGCGGGCATACCAGTATGGATGTCGGGGACTTGTTTCCCCAGATAAGACCATGATGTCGGCGTGCGTCCGGGGATTGATTGTATCATATTCTCGCCGAAGATCGTAGGTTGTGTAACGAACCTGCCAAGTGGAAGTGTCATACACTGGCAAAAATGATGGTATGTGTAACATACCTGCATCGTTTGCACACTGTAGAGTCTGTTGTTTAGGATGACGACTGAATTGCGCTCGGCATCTGTGAAAGTGTGGTCGCAATAGCCGACATGCAATTTCTGAAGACGATATAGTACGTGGTCCTTGAGTTTGGGTATGAACGCCTGGATAATATATTGGACAAGGTGAATGTCAGGAGTGCGCCACCTACTGTCACAGCTGGATCATTATCATGGTCTCGAAGAAAAGTAAACAAATCCAACGGATTGTTGCAGCTGAGCGTTGGTATATAGTGATGGTCCTTCAACCCTGCAGGCAAGTCGACTAGTGGCTGTTCCGTAGTGTGCGAATCATGTCCTGCGACTCGCCGAAGGACTCTTCATCGACGCTCATGCTTAGCAAGTTGAGCTGGGGTGTCGTGTTTGCTTGTCAACGGATAGAACGCTTTGAGCGCTCTATGCGCCAACTCTCCCTGGCCAGAAATCTAATTGAGATGTGAACACAAAGAAAAGATTCACGTACGATTTGCGATGTAAAGGAGTCTACGGTCCCAAAGTGCCGAATTGAGTGTACATAATCCCCCATAGCATGAAATTTGTAAGTGTTCATGTTAAATTTCTTACCCTTTCGGCCACCAGTCCCAGCATCCGTGTTAGAGGCATCCGAGCGTTCACGAGCGTCCTTGCGCTCGTGAGCGGACTTTTCTTTAGGTAACTCTACCGTGGTGAAAGCGACACATGTGAAATCTCGGAACTTCCGCAGCTGACGTGACAGCTTCTTGAATGTCTCATCTAGAAATGTTAAGGTGGTCTCGGAATGTAGCCTTAGTTTGGCGAGGGCATGCCATTGGGCAAACCTGTAGAGGAGTGTTTGTATGATTGTGTCGTGGTCATCTGGGAAAAGGCCCTCGAAGACCAGCATCGCACACTGTAAAATATGTAATTAGCACACGTCGACTGCTGAACAAGTAAAACAAACCTGCAAAATGTCTTCGAAGTCCCGAGCTGCGAGTCGCTTCATTTCAGAGGTGTTGTTCGCAAATTTGCGAATAACCCCATGGCCATATGAAGGGACGTTACGAAATCTAAGTTAACCCATCATATCAAGTAAAGAGGAGAATAATATAGGACGAACCTGCTGTCAAGAGTTGCGACCAGGCCATCACCGCCAGGAAGAGCGTAGATTAGACGGATGAGGTGTGTAAATAGTCCCTTCCATGTGCCTAGTTCGCATTCATGCATAAAATCTACAACGAGCATGTGAAACGCGTCAAATCCTAGGGGTCCTAATTTTTCTGCAAAAGCGTTCTGGTTGAAATTAGGCACCAATTCTTTGGAGTTTCAGAAGACACTCACCACGGTTGGAACCCAGGAACCTTCGCCAAGAGTCGCCTGCACCTTCGAGCCATTGACAGTATTTCCTCTGTTATAGATGAGGTCACGGGCCTTAGTTACACTTTCCAGACAGTAAGTTCTAAGGTTAGCGAGGCGATCTTGCATGTCTCTAAATAGACCCAAGAGATCAAACGAAACTTTCGGCAGGAGACACCGCGGACACGGGCAAGAGCCCATATCCTTAATTGTGGCTATTAAAACTCTCAAGCAAAGGTTAGTATGTCGATGAAAATAAGAAAAATAACATACTTTTCTGGATAATCGGCCGAGTAAGTAAAAATACGTGGAAATACCCTCCTGAATACTCCATCTGGGCACTGGAGTACGATTCCATGGCGATAAGCATGAACAAATTCCGCGTCCAAGAGATGTCTCCAACATGCATGGAATAGGTCACGCCGACAATGTGTATGAAGCGCTGCCATACCGCTTTTCGATATTCGATGCAAGCTGCTCAAGGTGTCTTTGACGTTATCTGGAAGCTAAAATCTGACGTGAGAGAGAATAACAACTCAGGATGCAGTTTGCTTATGGAAGGTAAGAAACCAACAAGATGGCATGCGCTAGATTTGGGCGCTGAGCGTGCGTACTTAGTTAGATTTCCGAAATATAAGTAAAGGGGCCAGGCTTTGGCCGTTCCGAAAGTTGCAAGATGCGTTGCATCCGAGAAAAGCATGAGTCCAGCAATAACATGCTCGAGCGAGCAACCAGGCTCCCTCGGCTGTTGTTGCAAGTCGTCCTGAGCTTCTAACCAGGAGTCAGAGGTGTAGAGCTCGTCAAAAATGCGCTCTTGATGGTCGTCTAGGGGGTCTTTCCAAATGCGCCGGAAAGGGAACAGATGGTATGCGCTGGCTTGAACATCAGCGAACGCAGAACGGATCACTGCCACAAGCGGGCAATAATGAAATCCTGGGATGTTAAATGTCGTGGGTGAGTCCTCTTGCGATCTTGTAGGTATCTCAAGGGTCATATCCGTCTCCAACCAGTCGTCCGGAAATCTGACCGTCCCCTTTCCGTTATTGTTGTCCAACATGCGCAAACTCTTCCTAACTGAAAATCCGTCCAAGTCTTCGATATTGAAGTCTTTCGCCTGGATAACATCCTTAACGAGACGCATTACTTCTGCCTCCGATTTTTGATGGCTTCCAGAGTTCATCCACGTCATAAGACGGTAGATAGACATATTAGAGAAGGGATAAGGTGGACCAGAGATCCCATGGGATGGCTCGTGTGCCTGAGTATTATGCGCATCAGTAATCGTCGGACAAGATGTAGCTAGTAACGCAGGTGCGATGAATTTATCGGGCTCGAATGACGGGCGTCTGGGATAGTTTCGGCAGAGTCCAACCGCAGTGAACACCGTTTGAAGAGAATCGCACAATGTCAAAAGAACTCTTTGAATTCTGCGCTGCGGTGGATTCTGGATGTCAGGGAGAGTAGACGGTCTATTCTCAGAGGAATCAGAAGGGTTGAGGTCTTCGTCGGCAGGCAGGAAATCGTCGAAAGATCTCGGGACTAGCCTAGATGTGCGCCGTGAGGGATACTGATCTGAGTCTACTAAATTATAAGACATAGACGTAACAAAAAATTATGATGGTGCACACCTGAAATATCATGATGAAGTTCAGTGGCGTCATCCATGGCAACATCCAAAACATTCAAATCCTGGAATGCGAAGGCCGAGATACTTGCGTGAGGAGTACTATCAATCGCTTGGTTGACAGGCTCAGGTGGCAGAAATTCTGTGGATTCGCAATGGGCGATAGGTTTCAAAGAACGAAACTTCGCAGATCGGACTGGTGCGAGCTAATAATTAAAAGGTATGCAGGTCAACTCACAAGCTAGTATCAATAAAGTAGTGACCTACATGAGTAATGCTGCTGCTACCCGCTGTGAGATGTATGCCCAAATTTTGCGATACTGACTCCCTTGCCCGGTCTCGCCTCTTTTCTGAAGCTAACTTGCTTTCCCTCTGGTAATACTTGCATGTAGTGCGATGCCTGTCAAGTCCACGAAAGTCCGTATCTCTCTCCCATGAACAACGCAATGCACCACAGAGCACCATTAGGACGAAGATAATGAACAAAATCCCAGGCGGTCGACGAAGATCCATTCCGCTATAGCAGCTGCAGCATTGAATATTAGGAAAGACCAAGCGCTCATAAACTATAACCTTTAGTAAGAAACGACTGCATCCTTATTTAGGCATCTTGCCATATTTGTTCGATGCTCTCGAAATGAAAATTGACATATGTACTATCATAGGGCAGATGCGCGTGAGGCTAGGTTTGGAGTAACCGACAATGATATCGCGGATAAGGGAAAGATTCAAGCGACAAGATCGAGCTCGAGAGTCATTGATTCATCAATACAATCAAAATTCGGTACATAGCAGTACACTTGAAGTAGTGTTGTGAAAAAAAACGAGGCCAACTGTAGGGAGTTGGGTGGCCGTGACAACTTTGCTACAAAATAAAGTAAAACAAAACCAAGTAATGGCAAGTTGGAGGAAGCAGTAGCAGAGGGAAAGATGTTTCAAGACTCCTGGAAGTGTAACGACCATCTAGACTTGTATTCCGGCAATACAAGTCTTGCCTTCTCAACTCTCTGTGCCGATAGTTCTTCTTCCCGCTTCAGAAGCATCAGTAATTTGGTGTACTGGATAACGCGGTTGTGTGCAGCAGCATGACTTGCATATACAGTATCAACGCTGAGTTGGATGAACATCCTATCGTGTTCATCTTCCTCCAAGTCGATTCCGTCGAGCTCCATCTATGTCAAACTAATCAGTGCTTGGGGATAAGTGCCATTTACAAGGGTTCATACCAAATATGACTGGAATTGCGCTCTGCGCTCGGTATTGTATATATTTACACGGTTTGATGAAAATCCCTTGCAATTTTCTTCAATAGAGCATAACTGGCTCTGAAGGGATGATGAGTTTGATGGTGAAGACATGGCAGGGTGGATTTACGAAAGTGATTTCAGCTCAAATGAGGCGTGCCTTGAAATATTACTAAATGCGAGATTTTAGTCGGAGAAGTGCGGTAATTCAATTCGCCCTACTCCTCTCTAGGCATAAGTTATGGATGGTGTTCTCTTTATTGGAATGCTAGTTGCATCTGTTAACCATGAGCAGTGGCTATGTCATATCATATGGTGGTCACTTAGTGGAAACCGTTGTGAGTTTACTGAAATAAGTCGATACTATATAAGGCAGGAAATCCTAATCAGGACGTGGGAACAAAACAAATGTGATTTAAATAACTCGCCCTCAAAGAGTACCCAGCAGGAAACATGACATCCGACTCCGACTGGGATTCCCGTAGCGTGGACTCCCGTCCCTCTAGTTTCAACGATGGAGCTGAAGCCATCCTCATGAACACTAGCCTCGAGATTGAGGCCCCAAGAGGAGGCGAAGAACACGATCAATCAAGGTGTTCCACTCCGGAAAGCCACAAAGGTTGTGAGGGATGTCCCGGGCATGGGCAAGGCGCCCCTGTATATTCCTGTGGCTGCTATAATTATAGGGAGATGGAAAGGTTAAAACTCCTCAAATTCTTACCTCCGGACGGAGAACAAGTATGTCTAACGTGCAGATTATACGATGCTATTCTGATGAGTGTAATTTCAGGCATTAGAATCTGGCAATGACCATCTCGGAAATATCGATATGTTAAGACCCAAACGAAAGAAACGCGAAGAGAACGATGTGAGTGGGCGGCTTTATTAGTCATCCGAATGGTTCACTCACCACCGCACGTAGACTCTGCATAGCTTCTTGAGGACACCACCAATGTGTGGGCAGCATCAGTGCCTGCCACAGGGCTTTCCCCATCGAAGCGCAGGAAGCTCAGAAGGCAATCCGAAATGTTTGAAGAGGGATCAATAGCCAAGGTCACACAGGAGATTGCAGTCATGCGTGAAGCTCTGGGTAGGATCCAAAAAGATCTTGGTCAGCAAAGCATAAATCTCCTTGTGATCTGTGAAGTCATTCAGATTAAATGAAGTTCTTCATACATAATCGTAGCGGCTGCATGAGTACAAAAATTTAATTTGTTGTGCAATAACTCAAGAGTGGACATCAATACAAGAGTGACAGACACCAACGGTTGTAGCGCAATTTCCGTGACCCTCGCTAAGCAATACCGATGAAAGAAGTATGTACGTACCGATGAACATGTAGCGCTCCAAATCGCCGGTGCAGTTACATCGGTGGCCTGAGTTCTGTTTAAATCGACATCCAGGTGCTGTTTGTCACATACATGATGTCAGTTGCAAAACAAGGCGATCAGAAATAGGGACGTGCAGTTTATCTTTAAGAAACACGTAGGCTCAGGAACATCCCATTGAGCACTTGGCATCATTTGGTGTGGTCTGTCATCAAAAGTTAATAGAACAACATACAAAGATGCCCCTACGATGCGCTCTAGTACCTCCAAATAAATGTTCTTCATCCCCAACGAACTTGATGCACGTAACATTCTATTGAAGAATGGACTGATGTGGTTGTTATATCCCTGTAAAGCTGTCACAGATCTAACAATGCTTTCTGAAACCCGAGGGAGCACAAACCTTTGAACCACGACACCTTCACGCCGAAGCGAGAATATACGACGGCACGAGAACGAGCTTAAAAAAGTCTCAGCGTTACTGTCGGTACACGCTGGAATTGTAGCCAGCAAGAATATCGAGTTCTGTTTTGGAAGGCTTGAGGGTATCGTTAGTGCAAGGGAGGGCGATGGAGGGCTGAGATGACACGAGCATATTGCACTGTGACAACGGTGATACGCTCTATGGTAGAGTTGAGGTCCACCGCCATCCATCAGCAGATGACATAGACAGCTGCAAAGCACCCTGAAAACCTGATTCGAGTTGACGGTGCACAAGAACATCTGAGTAGCGACATCTGGGCTCTGTCAATGAGCGCAGGGAGTGGGTATCGAACCACCTTCAGATTAGCGTCAGAACCCACGACCAGCACATATAAGCGGGAATACCTTGAGCAGTAATGCTAAAGTCCTGCCTAAATATCCACCAGTGACGCCCCCTCATTTCCTCTCCAATCAATACCTCTTTTCATGACCACTCTTCGCTGCCATCCATCTCTCTATTATGTCAGCTAAGTTGGTAGTTGCATTACCATCGTTAATGGGTGCAGAAAATGAGGACATGGTTAAGTCCTTGAGACGGTCAGCCATCGGAATTGTTGGCTTACTAGGATCTCGTTAGCTAAAGACGAGAGTGGTGAGAAGTATATAAGGTAGAAGGCAGCAAGAGGTGAGTAAAACCTTAATTCCCAACATGGGGCTCGTCATTATATAATCTATAATACCTTATCGGTAACGGCGCTCAGCTGCGCCAGTCCCCGACACATTGTATTTGGTTATGTAAACATTAAATTTGCCACAACACATTCTGAATCCATACAACATATCGAAGTGCAGTCATCGAACCAAAAGGGCAGTCAGCCATGTTATAAGCATGACAACGAAGAGTAATACAAATGTAACAGAAACAAGTCAGCCGTGTTGAAGACCTGACTCGAAGTATATTAATGCCCAAAAACCGAGGGGATTGATTGTACAATAGAGGAAAACCCGATGACACACGTCAAAAGTATCGAATGAATGTGAGCATCGTGTTCTAGAAGACACTGGAACTTTGGAGAGCGTTGGAGGCAGAACACGGGACCCTTTAAGGAAATTAATTGCCACAGAAAACACTACAGATGGCATGACATTTAAATTCTACAGAACCCTCTCCCCACTAAAGTGGGTGTCGGGGAATATACAGCCACTTGAAGTTTCGAGAGCAGCGTTTTAAGTTACTCGACAGCGGTGTAGGATCTTAATAAATTCTTTAACTGAACACTGGAAGGCCCCCGTTTTTGCTACTTAAGAATACGTCTAGATAGTCGGATCGATGAGATAAGAGCGTGCAGTGGCGCTACTAGCCAAATCAACGTGTCCGGTTGTAAAAATTGAGAACATGTGACCAATATAACATGAGACACGTCAATATTGATATGACGCGCCTCATACATGTATTGATGTGTCTGCATCTCTCTCTTGCCTCACACCATCATCACAACTCGTTCATTTTTGTATACTATCATTCATTATGTATTCTACATTGCATGCACACACATGGTCCACTGGCAATTTCCCAGCAAGTTACTCAAACTTGGCTCCCATTAGAAATGAGGCGCATATAGCCATGTTGCATCAAATAATGGACTTTGTCGGATCAGATCCCAATACGGATTCATCAGCATCTGGGCATTCTAATAGCCCAGACATAGACTTTAATGTACAATTAGTGGAAGATACCACAACATACTCGCAATATTTCCCTAACTTATCACCTCCTTCTCAAGGTCCCAGCTCATACTGAGGCCAATCAGACTCAGACTCACAAGGCTCATCTACTCTCTTGGTCCCCGATTCTGAGATTAATATTGAGGAACAACTATTAATAAATACACCAGACTCGCTCTACAACGTGTACATGGCTAACATACTGCCAGTAACCATCAGTACCCAACAACAATGGAGAATGCTCTGCCCTGACTACCATGAATGGGTCCAAACAAGTGTATCATCCCAACTTCCTCTCTGGTATCCTGGGCAGTTCAGCTCATTGAGCAGCCATTGAGGCAGCTGCAAGTGCATCAAGGCATCAACCGACAAAAACAAACCTGTGTTAGTTTGGACTGTATCTGATGCACCTTTGTCTCGTTCTCTGAGCCTTACGTCTGATCACAGGTATGTTTTATTTTGGCTTTAGTGTGTACTTACATCATATGCCTGCAGACCTTGTCATGCTCTCTCACCTGCACCTGCTTTTAGTAGCATCTGCACTGGAGTTCCTGTCATCTGGCCAGAGGACCTCCGCCCCTTCATTATGCTCTTTCCTTGGGAGCGCTATCATGATGGTCCAGATGCCCTACCTTTCTTCGTGGACACTTGAGACCCCAGTGCTCTTTGGCTCCAGTCTAAATGCTGCTTATCATATGGTACTCCCTGCGATGAATGCACCGAGATACCTCTTCACATTGAATGCCTGGCAGACATTGCGCACGCTCCAAAAGCACACACTAACTACAAGTTTTTAGGTCTTGCACATGTGTGCCCGAGTGTGCTATCATGATTACAGTACCAAGCAGCAGGGCACCTACCTGGGAAATGAAGTGCATGTACAAGCACACATTTAGGTACGGATCCACTGATTCAGGATCAAAAAACAAGCCCTGTCACAATTTACCCCTCAAATGTGGACTTTGTCATCCTGTGCTCCCTCCTCAACCCAGCAAGACCACACGAAAGGCTCCTGTACTCCCTGTTGAAGCCATATGGCACTACAACATGACAGTGCATATCCTGGACCAGCATGAAGAGTATGCTGTCCCAGGACATAGAGAGGCTGGAGTTCCTTTGCCAGTAAGTGTGTGGAAGACAATGAAGCTTATGGATCTCGAGCAGGGTGCTTCATGCATCCCTAAGGATCGCTGGCAGCCCTTGTATGGTGATGCATCTGAGCAGGACAAGGAGAACATGCCTGCAGCATCGGGTTCTCATATCAAACATCCTGCTCTTGAGTCTGCTGGGTCTCTCCCCCCAAATGAGCGCATACATCCCTCCAGCTTAGATCGTCAATTGTTTATTCGTTTTTCTGCATCGTAGTTATCACTGTGTGCTTGTGTATTGCTCGCTTTCAATTGATGTTGTTGCCCTCAGACCTCTCATTTGTGATCAAATTAGTTACTATATATGGTTAAATTACGGTGACTGTAACACTGTCACTGTGGGGGGGGACCCATCCGAAGTTATGCCAGGTGTATGTCATGAACTCTTATTTTACCCACCTCTTGGAAGGCAGTATGTTTTGGGCAACATAGTCATGTGATGGAATTTTGGTCTCACATGACACCAAAATGGTCATGCACATGACAGACCATTTGTGAGACCAATCATAAAAGTCACGTGATATAAAAATAACTAAACTAAGGCCAAGTGCTCCTGCATCAACAAAAGACCCACAATTTTTGCTTGTCAAAGAGAAGTTTGGTGCTTATGGTGCTGCTAATGGAGTAACACGATTGGTAGAAATGACATTTATGAATGCATGCCCTGAGCTATACCAAATGTGAGTTGTTCAGAACAACTTTTAAACTTGCTTTTGACAGGTTAACTCTTTTAGATGTGGAGGTACTTGACACAAAGGTGCTTGACACCATTGTGCATTGTCAACAGTGCATCTGACATTGTTGCGTCAATCTCGAGCTCCTCATACAACTTGAACAGCACTGTCCTGCACCATCCCCAATTCAAGCATGGTCAACCAATCAAGCAGCATCCTCGCAAATGCTTCCTGCTTGAGTGCAGAACTTTACCAGATGGTCAAAGGAATACCTGTTCATACATTTGCTTGACCATTTCAAGGAAGGCATGTGGGTGGAAGTGCTTGCCATCCGAGAAGATGCCTGGTGGCTGTGGCCAGGGTGGAGGTAGCTCATTCTGGGACACCTGCTTGGTGCCATCTGCACAAAAGCCCCATTGATGATTGTACCCTGAGTTCTCTGGACCAGGGTACATGATTGTCTTGCAGTGGGAGCATGTGTGGGCTTTGTGAATTTGAAACAGGTCAGAAAAAATGCAAATGCAACAAGGTTTTAAAAGACTCACACACCTTCTTACCTGACTCAGTCTTGATGAGCTCAATGACATGACAATGTCTTCTCCAGAATGAGCTGTATAATAAGTAGTTAGTAGTTGGTAGTTAGAAAGAGTGCCAGTGAGGGTAGCACCAGACTCACACTTAAAGAGATCCAGAGAAGTGGGATTTAGAGTTGAGGGTCTGGCATGGCACATGACAGAGAATGTCAAGCAACTTGCCACATGCTCAGGCTTTCAGGTGACAGTAATTCAGAATGTATACAAACATGTTAGCAGCTTCAAACAAACAGAGAAAGTAATAAAGGCCATACACACTGCTGCCTTGGAGTGTGCCAAAGAAGAGATTAAAGGAGAGTTGGATGTGGAGGACCTGTATGTGGGGGAATGAGTTGGTTTGAGGAAATGATTCACCATATGTATTTAGTGTCACAACAGCAGTTATGCAACTGAAATTTTCAAGAGACAGAGCAAACAATCTGAGGTGCATAAGGACAAACCATAAGGACAAATGGTGATCATACATCACCAATGATAACCACAAGCTTCCCTCCCATTATTTGAATGTGGAAAGTAGGATTGTGTGGATGTATGGGTGTTTGTATTCACACATAGAAAGTAGGATTGCATGGAAGAAAGTAGGATTGTGTAGGTGTACAGGTGTTTGTATTTGAATATAGAAAGTAGGATTGCGTGGATGTATGGGTGTTTATATTCAAACAGTAGAAAGTAGGATTGCATGGATGTATGCATGTTTGAATTCAAATGTAGAAAGTAGGATTGTGTGGATGTATGGGTGTTTGTATTCAAATGTAGAAAGTAGGATTGTGTGGATGTACAGTGTAAGGAACATCGCATCTACCCATTGATTTTGAGGTCCTACAGGCTCGAACTCCAATGCTTGTATCACCACACTCAGAGCATGCACTTTGCATGCCTCGCACCTATCTCCACACACCTGTCCATCCCTTGTCCGTGCTGATTTACTGGTGAGTCATCTCAATTGCTATGGAAGCATTCACTTTGGATCCGAGCATGTGCCTTACATATAGTTACATACATACTAATTATTTGGGACTGCATGCTATTCGGCTCAGTACTGTGCGCCTTCATGCTTATAGATACAGTATATAGAGACCTTACTGGACTTTTAGTTCACACACTTCGCACACTCCCCACTCCTTAGCTATAGTTAGATTCTAAAAGCACTGAATATATGACTGGATTTATCACGTATCTGCACTCACAACAACCCATGTGCCTAAGCTATAACACACACCACACCTTTCGCATTCCCCGTGCTTTCCACGCATGTGCCTTAGAGCACCCTTCCTTGTTACAAGAAAGTCCCTTGCCCATATTCTGAGGTTCTCCCTCTCAGTAGCTGTCCTACAGGTTGAGTATATACCTTGCACCTGGGTCTTACTGCAGAGTTTCTCCCATACTCTTTTCCGCTGTAGAGACTCAAGTCTCTATGGGCATGTACAGACCATATCGCAAGACCTTATACTGGACCTGTTGAAGCGTGGTGACCTTTGCGATTTTCGCATTTTCACATATATCGTGTGTTTCACATTTTTGCATGTTTTGCGTTTCCATGCATCTCGTGTATTTCGCGTTTCAGATTTCTTGCGTTTTCACGCATCTCACATATTGCGCACATTTTGTGATCCCACACAGTTCATATTTCATGCACTCGCATATCTTGTGGGTTTCGTGTTTCCGCGTATTTCACATTTCGCGTTTTTGCATTCTCACGTTTTTTGCGCTTTGACATGCGCTACCCCATGCCTCCCTGGGATCCATTGCATTCCGTTCACATGTCCTGTCCTTATCCTCCAAGGTCCATTGGTGCGTATTTTACTTTGTTTCACTTGCATTATATCACATATGTCTTTGCATTCCCATTTATGTTCACTTATCTCGTTATGTGTTTATATTACATCACCCTTGTATGTTTAGTGCTACCTACTCAGCTCTGAGGCCTGGGAACTTGCTTAGCATGCTGACACATCAGCGCATAGTTGGAGGTTTTTGGGGGACTTCTCTTCCATCACTTACACATTAGTTAGTAGGACTTAGCATCTAAAATCCATCAACTTCTGATTTGATCATTGCACTCCGCAGTAGCCTCAGGATATTCTCGAGAAGCATGTCCATTTTCTCCTTGAGTATCTACCCTCGAGTTAGAGAGCCCTGCTTTCGCATTTTCAGAGAGTAATGCACTTCGCGATATTTTTGCGCTTTTTCCCGCACTTTGCGACTTACAGCGCGTTTTCACGCGCCCTTAGCCAGGCCAAAGCCCAATCCACGACTCCCCTCTCCTATAGAGGAATCTTTTCTCAGTAGCAATTGTTGCGAACTGGGATGAGTTCTAACAACCTAGACTCAAAAGAGAGCCTTTGTGGTTGAGTCTGGTCTAACTACACAGCGACAATGAAGTCTGCTTGCGAAGTTAATAGCTAACAGCAAGGTTTGATCTTGGAGTTAGGTTCAAAGGTTCGGACGACTAAGCTTGGAGGACTTAGATGAAGGAAGTCAAGTATCAGGTAAAACCCAGTAAGATTAAAGTAAAGAAATACACAGTACAAAGCACGTATTTATAAGGAATCCTAGGAGAGGTTTAGGGCCAGTATGAAGACAAAGGATGACCACCTGATTAAGTATGTATGTGCAAAGAAAGGTAAGCAATCTGAGAAAAGAAACGTCAGTCATCTAGTGACAGTGGTAGTAAGTGATCGTGATGTAATACACTGGTGGAAGAACAAGAGAAAATGAATAGGGGCTAAGCATACTGTAACATTACCCCATTTTTATCATGAAGTCACCGACTGCATCAATCAGTATTATCGTAAAGAGTATGGTCACAGTCATAGTTGCAGTGAAGAAGAGTGTCTTGCTCTTCAGTGACGCAGAGGTCTGCGGCATCTCGGTCAGCTTCCCAACGAGCAAGGGCGCTATAGAATTCCGGGTCTTTCCAGTCGATAGGAAGGACAGCTTCGCCCTTAAGCTGTTTACAGAAGACGGAGAAATGGCCTGGTGCATAGGCATGACAGACACAACAGTGGTACTTTGGGCAGTTCTTGTGGCAGTGCCCAGGGTCACAACAGTGACAACAGATGAAGTTGTTGTCAGGATCAGTGATTACGATGGTGATGTGGGGCGCTGTAGCAGGCGTTGGGGACGCAGAACGTTCACGATTGTGGTTGGTAAGATCAGGAGGGGAAGGAGCAGAGGCACGAGTGACTCTTGTTCTATGGGTGTTTCCAGAAGAGCGTCTACGATGTGTTCTTTGGAGGGGGTGTGCTGGTTCATTAAGTGGAGGAGCCGATTCCTGCAACACTTGCAATGCAGCCATCGTTGAAAGAGACATAGTGCATAAGCCAGGAGTAATATCCTCAGGTGAAGCGGAAGTAATGCTTTCAACTGGTGGAGGTACAGGAAGAGGTGTATTAGGGGAGTGGGGACGCAAGACCGGGTTCTTAATAATTTGTTCGCATACTTTGTGGACAACTTCACAAATAATAGTTTTAGCGTCATCAGGCATAAGATGTATAGCGAGGTTCCTAATATGCCTCTGTAAATGAAGGAGGATGCTGGTGTGGTGGGGATTAGGGAGGATTCTGGCAGTGTGTTCAACAAGCTCTGTGGCTCGGACGATGTTGATGAGTAGCCCGACGGCTGTGGCGTCATGTTGGGCAAGGCGTTCATCAATGTCTTTGGAATACTGGATGTCTAGGCAAGCTGCCTCGATGAGCGTCTGGTTTTCTACTTCTTCTAAGATGGTGAAGTAGTCGGAGGATGCGGTGGATACAGGCGAAGCACTCTGTGTAGCGTGTGCTTTTTGGTTAATGAGGTCGGTGGAGTCAAGGGTTTTGGTGATGGTGTCAAGGTAGGAGTCAAGTGAGATGAAGGTGGATGCAAGGTTGGAGGTGATGTCGGAGGAAGAGCTCATAATGAAGTTATTGGCGAGGGCGAGGAGCTCGAGAGCAATAAACTTGATAAGGCAAAGATAGTCAGGGAGTTGCCAAACGATGTCACCAGAGTACATTGGAAAAGATTAGGCGAGTTTGTGCTTCTTCTTATATGCTTTCGTTATCTCAGAGGCGTTACCTAGATTCTCTTCCTGGATCCACTTGTTGCTGGCCGATGAGTAGCCGACCCAAGATACGAGATAGCATCTTCGTTTACCTGTTCCCTTGTGGGCAAGAATAGCCTCAACTTTGTATTCTTCTTCCTCATTGATAATGTCAGGTGGTGGTTCTTGGAAGTTTGGACCATGTACGTCAGTTTTGCAATAGGATGATAGTTCCGAAGCATGAAACATGGGATGGATTTGCCATTGTTCTGGGAGCTGGAGTGTGAAAGTGATCGGGCTTAGTATGGCTTTGATCGGGAAGGGTCCATATCTCTTCAGTCCGAGCTTCTTCTTTGGTATTGGGACGATCAGGTTCTTTGCCAATAGCCAAACCTTATTGCCAACTTTCCAAGGTGTATACTTTACTCTGTGAGATTGTTCTGCCATTCGCTGCATGGCAATGTTGTGACAGGCAACGGCTTCTTCTCGAGCTTTCTGCAGAAGCCTTATGCATTCCTTGACTGCTGGAACCAATGACGATGCTAGGGTATGGGGTAGCGATCTTGGGTTATATCCCATCATAAGATAGAATGGTGAGGCGTTATGGGAATCATGCTTCCTGTGGTTGTGGACAAATTCTGCAAGAGGGAGGTGTTCGACCCATGTTTCAGGGTTGGTTTGGCAATAGATCCGCAAATACATTTCCAGTTCTTGATTAAGACGTTCAGTCTGTCCATCAGTCTGCGGATGGTAAGTGGTAGGGGGTGTAATGGTGTAATCAAGGAGCTTAGCAAGAGCCTTCGAGAATTTAGAGATGAACTGAGGGCCACAATTGGAGATAATTTTGTCGTAAAGACCAAATCATCGATAAACGTGCTTGAAGAAAAGCTTAGCTACCCCTTCTGAAGTGATTGTTTTCTGGCATGGAGTAATAATTACCCCCTTCATAAGGCCGTGGTCGACCACGACCATAATAGAATCAAAACCACCGGAAGGAGGAAGATCAGTAATGAGATTGACCGATAAAGAGGTGAAGGGGACAGTCGCGTCAGACAGGATAGGGACAAGGGGAGTGGTCACTGGGTGGGTATCAGCTTTCATTTGTTGACAAAGGGAGCAACCCTCAACGTATTTCCGGACATAGGCGCCAAGATCGGGCCACCAAAAGTCTCGTTTAACAAGTTCTTCAGTTTTAAATCGGCCGGGATGACCTGCAGTGGGGTGGTCATGGAGACGTCGGAGCAGGTCATGGCGAGTAGCAGGGGAGACATAGGCATGATCTTTGTAATACAGGATCCCGTCAATAATCTTCCAGTTAGACAATGCAGATTTCATAGGGGGAAGGCAAAGGCCATTCAGGGTGTCAGATGCAGTGGAGAAGATGGGGTCCGTGGCGGGGTCATCCATAGACAGGGCATCGCGTAGTGAGTTGTCAAGAAGTCAGACAAACATAGTATCGGGGAGGAGGGTGACGTCCGTGTTATCAGAATCTGTGGGGAGATGATCTGGTCTGCGAGATAATGCATCAGGGGCAGCTAACTTAGTTCCAGGTACGTGATGGAGTTCAATATCAAACATGGAAAGAATCAGCTGCCACCATGCTTGACGGTGGGTTAACTTCTGTGCAGTGCAGAAATAGAGCAGGTTCTTGTGATCAGTGAATACAATGACCGGGTGTGGGTTTCCTTCAAGGTAATGATGCCATTCAGTGAGCGCCCGAATGACAGTGAGTAGTTCCCTATTGAAGATCTGGTAGTTTTGTTCTGCTGGGTTTAAGGATTGGGACAGGTAACCGCACGGATGGTACAGTCCGTTATCATCAGTCTGAAGGAGTACAGCTCCGGTTGCCACAAGAGAAGCATCAGTTGCTATGGCAAATTGGCGAGTGGGATCAGGGTTCCGAAGGACTGGTTGGCGAAGGAAGCAGTCTTTCAGGGCCAGGAACAAATCATTACATGCATCAGTCCATAAGAACTGGACATCTTTCTTTGTGAGGTCTATTAGAGGGTGTGTGAGGTCAGAGTAGTGCGAGATAAAGTTCCGGTAGAAGTTGCAGAATCCAAGAAAGGACCGAGTCTCTTTCACTGTGGTGGGGATGGGCCAGTCCCTAATTCCGTCAAGTTTAGCGGGGTCCATGGTGATGTGGCCTGGTTTGATGATCATGCCAAAATATTCCACCTCTTCGGCATCAAATGTACACTTCTCTGGTTTCAAAAATAACTGTTCCCGACAGATTATCCCCAATATTCTCCTGGTTCACTTTTGATGTTCATCAAGCGTCTTCGAAAAGATGAGAATGTCGTCCATATAGATTACTAGCCATCCTTTGTTAATCTCCTGTTGAAAGGTTCAATTCATGTACACCTGGAATGTGGCTGGCGAGTTACAGAGGCCGAAAAACATGATGTTAGGTTCGAATAATCCAAATTCCGTAGTGAAAGCTGCTTTCCAGCAGTCGTCAGGGTGGATCCGGATATTATTATAGCCAGATCAGACATCCATCTTGGTAAAGTACTTGGTGTCGTGTAATCGAGCGATCAGCGTGAGAGGGAGGGGAAGCGGATAAGAGTTCTTTATCGTCCAATTGTTGGCGTACTGGTAGTCTTGACAGGGGCGAAGTTCTCCACTCTTTTTGCCAACAAAGAAGAACCCGCTCGCTTGGGGGGACTTTGACTCAGAGATAGAACCTTTCTTCTTATTCTCATCGATAAATGCCTTGACCACTGACCGTTCCTTTTCAGATAAAGGGTAAATCTTAGATGTCTTCGGGATGAAGCCAGTTTTCATCTCAATATGATGATCAATTCCAGGTCATTCAGGAGGGAGCTGATTAAGACTGTCTTTAGCAAAAATGTCATGGAAGTCATGGAGATAGCCGGGTACCAGTTCTTCGAATGATTTCCTTTTCTGTTCTACCTCGCTATGTGCTCTGGTGATGGTGAACTGCTGAGCTTTATTGCTGAATTTCATTTCGTTCTTGGAAGTACCGTCTTTGGTGAGGGGGGAATCGAGGGAAACATTCTCAATAAGGCGCATCTCCATTCTGTCTTCCGAATATTCAATAAGGACGTCTTCATCCTGTAGCTGATAGGTGGTGATGTTGGTTACCATGGATTCGTAATTTCCCCAGATATCTTCTTTAGTATTGAAGACAGGGGCTGTCTCCTCTGGAACTGTCATCTCTTCATCGGGGATCTCTTCGATGGACGCGGAGGGGTAAGTCATGGAGTCAATATGTTCAGGTGTCACTGGTTCGACTTTTGTCAGAACCGTGGAGTCAACGCATTCAGGTTTCACTGACTTCTTGAGCTGGGAATGCTTGTACTTCGGTTTCCTCTGAAAGAGGAGGGGTAACCCATTCTTCTTTTGTTCACTATCGACATTTTCCTCGATTAGATTGGATTTGGGAGTCCTGGGCAAAGAGAGCGTTCCTGCCTTCCATCGGATTATAGGATCCATAGCCCATAACCACGGGATTCCAAGTAAAATCTGATCGCGCTTACCAAGGCACATGACGTTAAACTTGCCAATCATGGCACAATCATTGATTTTCACAGTTAGTACGCAGTAATGCATAATCGGACCACCTTTGGTTAGGCTTCCATTGGCAGTGGTTACTTTGAAGGGTTTAGAGAGTTGGTGGGTTCGGATCTTATGGAGTTTAATAAAGTCTTCGGAAATAAAGGTTCCTGCCGCTCCTGAATCGACAACAGTGGTAGTTTTGACGGTTTTCAGACGAGTTTTGGAAATAAGAGTCATCGGAACATGTAGTTCCTTTCATTCTCCAATAGCCTGTACAAGTCTTACTGTTACATTGGAAGATACTGACGTCGTACCAGTCTTCCACATCGAAAATCCTCCGCAAGGTGGTGGTTCTCCATTTCATTGTCTTCTTCCTCAATCTTCTCTTGCCTAACTGGGACCTTCTTCTTCTTCTTCTTCTTCTTCTTCTCAGGGCAGCTATTGGCACGGTGGCCTTGCTTCTTGCACACGAAGCACAGGCCTTTAGCCATGCAATCGGCGCGTTCTTCTTTGTCGAGATGGTCTATGTCCATCGCGTCATTGTCCTTCTTCTTAGGTTGGGGGCGGTAGTTGCAGTATCGGTTGGCGCTGGTGAGGGCAATGGTAGTCTTACCGCAATTAATATTGCTATCAATCTTAGTGATGGCGGTAATATACTTGTCGAAGTCGGTAGGAATTTCTCCCATGAGATGAACGGCGCGCACGAGGTCATTGTTCAGGCCTAAGTTGAACATATGGATAAGGACGTGTGATTCCTTGACATTGGCTACCGCTACAAGTGAGCGGAACTTGGCGACGTAGGACGTGAGACTTCTCCCGAGCTGTTTAAGCTTCTGAATCTTGTTGAGTGCAACTATACTTGCATCGGCGGGGATAAACATCTCCCGAAATTCTTTCTCAAAGTCAGCCCAAGTTCCATACTTGGCCGTTCTTCCTTTGCATACTTGGTAGAAGGTGTTGGACCAAGATGAGGCCATGCCTTCCATCATATAGGCGAGGGCGGTGACTACCTTCTTTTCATCGGTAGAATAGACTGCAGCGTTAATGGTGAAGTATGCTTTTACAGAGTGCAGCCAACGTGAAGCTTTTCTAATGTTACCATTGAAGGCAACTGGGGCTCCAGCATGGAGTTCAACCTCTTTAGTTGTGTGAGACATTCTAAGACTAGGGTGGGCTGATAGCTGTCAGGGAGGTCTTTCTTCTGGGAATTCGTCTGAAGAGGAAGTTGAGGTAGAACTTGAACTATCTTCGATATCAGTGGGGATCAGGCAGGGTTTGGTGATAGCCGACTCGGGGGCCATGTGAAATTCTTCTTCTGGGGTATCTGGTTCTTCTGGTTCTGGATCTGGCTGGGTAGGATCTCTTTCCCACCAGAACGTTCTCTGCCAAGAGCTCATCTTGAACTAGTATCAATAAGGGGCGTCACAGATGGTGATGGTCAGATGAGGACTTTAATCTTTTGTTATGAACTGGGATGAGTTCTAACAACCTAGACTCAAAAGAGAGCCTTTGTGGTTGAGTCTGGTCTAACTACACAGCGACAATGAAGTCTGCTTGCGAAGTTAATAGCTAACAGCAAGGTTCGACCTTGGAGTTAGGTTCAAAGGTTCAGACTGATGAAGAGGAGTGCTCTAAGTCAGAGATCAGTTCGGACGACTAAGCTTGGAGGACTTAGACGAAGGAAGTCAAGTATCAGGTAAAACCCAGTAAGATTAAAGTAAAGAAATACACAGTACAAAGCACGTATTTATAAGGAATCCTAGGAGAGGTTTAGGGCCAGTATGAAGACAAAGGATGACCGCCTGATTAAGTATGTATGCGCAAAGAAAGGTAAGCAATCTGAGAAAAGAAACGTCAGTCATCTAGTGACAGCGGTAGTAAGCGATTGTGATGTAATACACTGGTGGAAGAACAAGAGAAAATGAATAGGGGCTAAGCGTACTGTAACAGCAATCCCCTTGGGACGAGCTATATCTCGTGTCCAGAGGAGCACTGTAGAGCCCACATCAGGTCTAGCCCCCACCCACTCATCATTCCTCGCCTTCACCACCTTTTCATCTCTGTAGCCAAGCCTCACCCTTCAATGGGTCAAATATAGAAAGTAGGATTGCATGGATGTATGGGTGTTTGTATTCAAATGGTAGAAAGTAGGATTGTGTGGATGTATGGGTGTTTGTATTCAAATGTAGAAAGTAGGATTGTGTGAATGTATGGGTGTTCATATTTGAATGTAGAAAGTAGGATTGCGTGGATGTACAGGTGTTTGTATCCAAACGTAGAAAGTAGGATTGTGTGGATGTATGGGCTGCACTCATTGATAGAATCATTACTCAATTCAGACTCAAAGACACCACCCCCATCTCAACTCCCATGGAAACAGGCTTACATCTGTCCCGACATTCCCACTCACCTTCTACCAATGCCCAACGTAATCTCATGTCGAGGACACCTTATCAATCACTGGTAGGATTGCTCATGTATCTTGCAATTGGAACTTGCCCAGATATAGCACATGTTGACATCTTGACTGTTATGGTCCTGTTCATTGGGAAGCTGCTAAACATGTAGCATGCTATCTCAAAGGCTCTCATGACATTAAACTTGTCCTTGGTGGAGAACACCCAGCGCATCTTCTCAGTTTTACAGACAGTGACTTTGCCAATTGTCCTGACACTCAGAAATCAGTCAGTGGCTGCTGTTTTATTATGGGAAGCAGCATAATCTCCTGGAGTGCCCACCAGCAGAAAATGATCTCTTTGTCAACATGTGAGGCCAAATATGTCCCTGCATCAGAAGCTGCTAAGGAGATCACATGGCTGTGTACCTTGCTGTATGAGATTAAATTCGCTCAACCATCAGCTACCCCTCTGCTATGTGATAATATTGGTGGTATCACCCTTTCTGAAGATTCTTCTTACCATTCAAAAATCAAACATATTGACATCAGGGTCCATTCTATTTGTGAACAAGTTTCCTGAGGACAACTCAAATTACACTATGTCAAATCCATCAATAATTCTGCCGATATCTCCACCAAAGCTTTACCATGCAAATACTTCAAATGCGCATGAGCATGCCTCAGTTTACAGTGAGGAATAAAGGAGGAGTGTTGGTCCATATGCACATGACTGATGTGACAAGTAACCAGCAGTGGAGTTGAATGATTGGAATACAAACCATTGTATATAGTTTCTTTTGTACCACCTTTTCCCCTCAGTATTATTAAGATTTGAGAGGCTCAGATGTTGGAATCTGGAGGAATGGATGATCAGGGGGAGAAATGATGTCACAGATGTCATTCATGGTATGAGTGCAGTGCAGTACCACTTGGCTGAGTTCTCTTTGTTCATAGGTTTCACTCTTATATCTTACTATTCCTACTCTACCTGTTATGCTAAAAGAACACCCTCTGTCATTCAAACATCTCAATTTTTCTACCAAAACTGAGATGTAAGTCTTACAATTACTTGTCTTCATTCACAAGCTAACCATACCTTAGAATACCTTCTATTATAGGTACCTAGACATGTACTGAGTCCTTCTACCAAGACTGAGATAATACATTCTATTATAGCTCCTTTACCTGGTCCACTCCCTACCTCTCATCACAAGATCAGACTAGCAACGACAAGCAAGAAAATCACTTTAGATTAAGTGAAATGACTACCAAACAATATTTGATGGGGAGAAGTATTTAATACAATGATTGAGACAGAGAATCAAAGGGGAACGTATATCAGGTGTGTAGTGAAGGGTGATTGCATATGTAAAAGAAAAGGATGAGTATGTATGAGAGTGACATTGATAGTCATATCTTGATAAGTATGACTGAGGCCTGAGGTCTAATGTTGTGTCTAACTATAATAGACTTTGATCATGTGCTCTCTCAGTTTATCAATTGGCTGTCTCTCTCCACTGGCAAGCCTACCTGCTGGGACCCCAGACATGGACACTTTCACACATGGAACAAATTTCAACTCCAACTTCACTCTGCTTTCTAGCCATGAGTCATCATGCCAAGCAGGGTGGTACAAGCATACCCACTGAGTGATGCATTCCCTCTTGGGAACTGCAATACTGCCCTAGTGAACATCACGGGTGATGATGGCTGGAGTGGTAGGTTTAGTCTTGCAGTCGTGTTGCACAAGTTCAAGTTATTTTTCAGCCAAAACTTCCATGAGCTTCTAACCTGATGTTGCCGACATTCCTCTCCAGTCCACTCATTTACATCCAATTCTTCCATTTCACTGCTTCACCCGATGATTGTCCAGAACTCGCAATGTGGACAGTAGAGTGCACATACATGGTAGACCAACATGGCAAATGCTATAGGTGTAGTGGTGTGGTATCATTGATGGATGTAACACACAGTCAAATTGATACCAGAATATGGTATCAAGGTGGACAAGAAGATTTCTTCTGCCACATGTTTGGAGAGCTATGATTGGTTTTTTCTGAATAGCTTCACAGATAAGGAAATTTACCATACATTTAGCACAGAGTTTGTGTAGACATGTCAGTAGCTAATCTTAGTAGTGCAACTCACATGATAATCGTGAATCCACATACAATTGCTGTGAAGTTTTATAACAGTCATCACTGCTGATCACAAATGGCCCTAGTCTAGGGTTTGGAACACGAGTAGTTGCATTCAGAACCCTAAACTAGTAGTTCAAACAGGATTTTCGATTATTTGTCCTGTATTAGTAATAAAGCGAAGGTCATAGTATCTTAGTAGGGTTAGGTGTTCATCACTTCCACCAACCGCCTGCTTTCTCGAGGCTTGTGCCTTCGGCTCGAGCTTCCGTACTGTGAGGCCTGCGAGTAGCCTTCGCCCAGGTGTCACTGATCCAACTGCTAACTAGAACGAGTACATTTATTCTGCGCACCTGCTCATTTTGGTGCTTTTGGTTTTTGTCGCTTTCAACCAGGTCAGTTTGTCTTTTCAAACGCTCGCACTCGCACTCTCATGTTTTGCAGCTATAAGCCATTCCTGTACTGCTATTCTTTCCAGTGATGAGTCTCCCATTTAGCTCCAACAGTTCAAGGATGTCCTCGTGAATTGGAAAGATAAGTTGAAAATCGAACGTTTCGGCTTACAGTGTAAAGCAGGAAGCATAGCAGATTTTTGGTTCCAAACACCACCCCCAGCGCACATAGCGAGTTTCCATACCTTCAAAGCTGCCTTCAGGTCTCTGTTCGCCACATCAAGCTCACCTGCGTCCATTTCACTGACCTTTTACACGCTCCCCAAGGCACTTGCACCTGCACAACCGGCCCCGATACTCGTTTCATCTGTTTCATCGCCCTCAACATGCCAAACATCATCGATAGCAGCAACACGATCAAGGCCACCATCTGCTAGCCCGCCCCATTCCAACCACTCAACATTAAACGCACATACCCGGTGCACGTCAGCGAAAGTTGATGTGGCTCAGACACGCCCGGACGATAACCAAACGCGCGGGAATGAGTGCTAGCTGCGACTGCGCCTCCAGAGCACCACGAACAGCGTACATCTCCGCCGGTATCCAGTACCTACCCCAACACTGTTGCCCCCGCACCGCGCACGCCAAACACCACTAGTACATATGCCACCTATCTCGCCCACACACCACCACCCTCTGCAACCTCCACCCCACCCTAACAACCGCCAGCATTGAGCGCACGCGCCCAGACCATGCCAGCATTCGCTGGCGTGGTTCAAACACATCCGGACGACACTAGGAAGAAGGAGATGGGAAGGGATCAAACGCATCCGGACGATGCTAGGAAGCAGGAGATGGGAAGGGATCGAGGAGATGAGAACTGGGAGGAAGGGAAAAACCAAGAGGAGAAGAGGATCAGCGCCTGCCCTACCACGCATCCCAGCACACTTCAGCATTATTGAAGCCTCCCACATGACGAGCTACATTCTTCACAACATTGGGAAGACCAAGGCACGTATATCACATCCTCTTGTTCGCAGTCTCCTTCTGATATACACGTGCAGCATGGCCTAAATCTTCAATCTCTTCTCCTCTCCCTCTCAGCCAAACTCCGTCCACAGTCCCACTCATCCACCCACCCTCAGCTTTCTCCGACTACTTAGCAGATGCTTCTGAAACGCACTAGTCGAGTTGCCGAGATCCGTGAGTTCTCATCTTTACCATCCGTCCTCGCAGTTGCTAACATCAATCCTGCTAGCTCCACGTAATCGTTTTATTATTACAATATCCAGTGTACTATTGATTCTTTGATTCTGTCAATTTTATAACTAATACCGGGCCTGAATTTATGTTTGTCCGACTGAGGTTGGACGGTCATGCAGCAAGATTATCCCAAAAACCACAACACTTGAATTCCTATCAACGGCACCTTCGCTACCAGAGCTAAGTCCTCAGAAACCGCCGTAAGTCGAACCGATTAACTATGATTTTAGTCGTGAGCATTTGTAATTTTACATACTAAAACGCAGGCTTGGCGCAAGCGGTTTAAATACTCAATAGAATTGAATTCACCAGCAAGCTACCATCTCCGTTGCGATCATTGAAGATGCCTCCAAGTACGTTTTTTTTTCAATGATTGATTATATCCGCTCACAATATACTATAGCACGCAATAGTAACTTCAGATTCGTTAACGTTGTTTTCAATTCTGCAACGAGAACCATGGTCCAAGATGACCGTAATCGACGCCAGCAGTACCGCCGCAATATTGATGTGGAATGGGCTATCCCCCTTGGTGAATCCGACGCATTTCGTTTTTATCTACCGCCACCACCTTCTCCTCCTCCTCCACCACCACCACCACCTCCTGCTCCTCTTCCTGCTCCTGCTCCTGCTCCTGCTCCTGCTCCTGTTCCTCTACCACCACCACAACCACCACCATCCCCCCTACCATCCCCGCTATCGTTCCCACCACTTTCCCCGCTATCATTCCCGCCACTTTCCCCGCCATCATTCCAGCCACTTTCCCCGCTATCGTTCTTGCCGCCGTCTCTGCCACTGTCCCCGCCACCGTCCTCGCCACGACTATTACTGCAACCCCAGACCGTGACGGATGAGGAGGGATTGGATTGGTTAATAGCACAACTCACTCAAAGCGAAGCCAGCGTTCAAGTTGACGATTTGGATTGGGATTTGGAACACTCAGACATGTGGAGTCTCTACATAGAATTTTCAGAACTAGAACAGAGCTAGGCTCGTTCGTGTTACAGTAGGTACTGAATACTGAGTGTTAATGGTCGTTCAGTGCACGCGTCACCTAATATGGCAACATGCCTAGTTTGGTGCTGCGCCGCAATAGCTAGTAAGGCCACGGTCATTCTGATTAGTTCTCCTTGTGAAAATTTAACGCTCCGATCAACCGGCCCTCTGGCCCATCTCTTGTTCAGTTGAGCCACTCACTGATTCATGAAAGTGCCAAAGCTACTTCCCGCGAGAAGGTCGTAGATAGCATCTTAATTTAGAAAAAAAAATAAAACAGTAAACAACGTCGAGAAGAGTGCACTACTATACCTTATGTATCGCGATGGCGCCGTGTCAGGACTTTGTGATGGACTTTAATAGCATTATACATTTGCTGAGCAGTGCCAAAGCTACTTCCCACCAGAAGGTCGTAGATAAGATTGTAATTCAACATATAATTAAGGTAAAACGACAATGCTCGAAATAATTGGCACAAGTAAGTTATCAACCCTCATCCGCCACAACGGAGGAACGCGACGACACCGTCGTGTACTGCTCATGTTACTCTACATTTACAGGCATCAATGGCTATGTATCTATAACCCAAATTTCTCGCAGTATATATGATATTATTTAGCAGGAGCAAAATTGTATCCTTCTATAGTTCTCACGGCCACAGTATCAAGGAATCATCAATTCACTGATGATACAGTATTGGACTTACGTAATGCATTCCAGAACTAGACCAGCCGCGACTCGTTTAGGGAACTGGGCCTCTACCCTGTTGGTATATACACCACTTTCAGGCATTACTCCAAGCTGTTTTAAAGGTCCGTCAAGATGTGTCACATCTTGCCTACGGGCGGAGCGCATAGCACTCATACTAGCTAAATATGAGTGGTTTCAGCACATGATTTTTTGGCGACGGAGCCATACTGAGGTCGCGTCTTCCAACCACTGTGTCCAAGGCTCGAAGCAACAAAGACTCCGTTTTTAAACACATACAGGTTTCCGCTGTCCGACAAGTTCCAAACATACAAGCCTGCCAGGAGCGAGTACATTGATGGAACTCTACCACTATCAGGATCAGTAAGCACAACAAACATGCCCGGGCACCGTGACATCAAGTCCCAACACAGACACCTGGGTGATGGGATGGTAGTGGTATTTCCTCCATCTTGGGGCTACTCGCTGTACATTGTCTTGTTCCTGTAAGATGATCTATTAATCGATCCTGTGATCTCACTGAAGTATTTTGTCTCAATGCTGTTAGCATTCGCATGCGACCTTCAGCGTGTTTGATTGTGCTACAGAGCGCTCTGTAGACACTCTGTAGCAAATTACGTTTCCCTGATGCTCACTCGGGTTGCCTTTGTTATCGTGACTGGTGTTATCCTTAGTATCTGCGCAGCACTACCTTGGACCCTGCACTGGCAGGGACCAGCTCTCTGTGATGATGGTGTTCCCTACTCAGGATTAGAAGGGCATATTTCATATATCTTGGTTTGGAAATCTTTAATCTTGGAAGGGCTCTGTTGTAGCATTTGGACCCGATTACAAAAGTACGGTGAATATTTTCCTTGATCAGTAGAAGGTCCGACGCAGAGTCTGTCCAATATTCTATGGATGGCCTCTTTATGATTTTCGTTGGTCATGTCTGGGTGTATTTCTATCAAAAGTGAGTCGTCATGCCGCGCTTCAAATTCAAATACAAAATGAATGTGCTCTGTAGGGCATATACCTGTGCTGAAGCTCGAAGCTGATGTCATAGACAAATACTACGCTGCCCGTGTCTAGGTCATGATCTTATATGGCTCCGTGGATTCAAAATTTCAAATGCAGCAGACATGCATACTGCCTGATGGGTGCGATGTCCAACGACCCCGCCAAGCTTACTGTGTTTTCTGTGCATGTTGACCTATCGCACGAGTTCCATCCATCTTTCTGGTTAAGATCCATAAAAACAAATTCGTACAATCGGTAGGTTCTGGCGTGCTTACCCACTTGGAATCCGTGAGTTCATTATGTCTCTCCTGATGATCGTTGGGATGGTCTTCGCTGCACCGATGGTATACCTTCGCGTTACTGACCACACGTACGTTGAGGATAAGGGTCTGTAAATGCCTATGAAGACCAACGTATGTTACCGGTTGACATCTACGACAGGATGTAAA
This sequence comes from Suillus cothurnatus, assembly GCA_016758765.1. NCBI lineage: Eukaryota > Fungi > Basidiomycota > Agaricomycetes > Boletales > Suillaceae > Suillus > Suillus cothurnatus. Next base: position 232,411 of record JABBWL010000096.1, read on the forward strand.
TTGCGGGCGTGGAAAAGATCTAACTTCCCGCGCTGCAACAGATAACGAACGAAGTAGCCGCGGTCACATTCTCAAGGTAATTATTCATGCGTTGTACTGTAACTCCTTCGGTCTCACTGACAAGCTTTACATCAATAGCATTGTATGCCTATGGCTCATGAATGATGAGCCGATATTGGTCACGATATACCAGTCCGTGGTAACCGCCGGGCCACTTGGCGAACTTCGAATTCTTGTCATGATCTTGACACGAGTATCTTCCTTTGGTGAACGCACCATTCATCTTTGTGGCTCACTAACCGGATAGGTTTCCACGTACCATAATCAGACCTAGAACGCCTCTTTCGTTCCATCTTAAGCTTCAGCCAGGCATCCATTTATTTAGGCCGTGCTGATGTTTAATCAGGTATGTGCTACGTCCTGCCTACGGAATTCCGGGTGCCTGCAATTCATATGAACCCTTGGTAACCATATAAGAGGAACGCGGTAGTTCCTTCTTGATAATGAGCCCTTGTACCTTTATCTTCCAACCACTATGTCTGAGGTATATGCAGAGGTCGACAAATTTGGCAGCAGCAAGGAGTCTGTTCATCCGCACACAGAACCCTTTGACCGTCCGACGGGATGGAGGAGGTACTACTACCATCCCATCACCCAAGTGTCGATGTTGGGATTCGTGTGTTTCATGGGCCCCGGCATCTTCATTGCGCTTACTGGTCTTGGTGGTGGAGGCCAAGTCAACAGTAAGGTCCAGGCTAACGCTAGTGCGATTTTGTATGCAACTTTTGCATTTTTTGGATTATTTTCTGGGTGAGTCAAGGTCGTCGATTTGATATATGGTGACTCATGCCGTTGCAGTTCTATTAACAATATCCTTGGTCCTCAGTGGACTCTGATGATCGGAACTTTGGGTTACTCGTTATATATTGCCTCGTTCCTGTATGATGACTTGTACGTCCATTCGATGATGTTACTGAAACGATACGCTTCAGTGTTATCAACATCCATCCCGACGCCGGTGCTTTCGTTGTCACGGCCGGTGCCATCCTTGGTATCTGTGCAGCTTTACTTTGGACCGCGCAGGGTTCTTTGATGATGGCGTACCCCACAGAGGCTCAGAAGGGCATGTTCATATCTATCTTTTGGACAATCTTCAATCTTGGAGGAGTCATGGGTTCTAGTGTAGCATTTGGAACCAGTTTCAAGAATACCGTGAGTGATACATATATTACGTTCACGAATAGGAAGCCGTGCTCATGTCCTCCACCATCAGACCAACAGCGGTGAGGGCCAAGGCGTAATATGACTATGATTCTGACGGCGGAACTGATTGATCTTTTCATCCCCAGTTAGCAATGCCACATATGTATGTCATTCGATAATCTCTTGTCACCAGAGATTGATACTTAACTAGGTTGGCTTCCTGATTTTGACTCTTATTGGCGTATTCCTCCCGCTGTTGATGGTAAACCCAGACAAGGTGATTCGTACAGATGGGACTCGCGTGAATCGGGTCCGCCACCCATCATGGAAGACGGAGTTGTTCCGCCTGTACGCGGCGCTAAAGACCGACCCTTGGGTTATCCTCCTCTTCCCGATGTTCTTTGCCAGCAACTACTGCTATACTTGGGGTTCGTACTGTTCTTGAGATCAGCGTTGTCGCTGATAGGTTACGCAGAATACAATAATTACAACGGCGCGATATTCACTATTCGTGCACGGGGCCTGAACAGTTTAATGTCTTCTACGTCTCAGGTCTTTGGCTCTGTCTTCCTCGGTTGCTTTATTCTTGACCGGAAAAGGGTTCGGCGCAGAGTCCGTGCCTTCTACGGCTGGATCCTCGTATTCCTTATGGTCCTCGCGGTCCATATCTGGGCATATTTTTACCAGAAGTAAGTCATCCTGCCAGTACGACACCACAGCCCCACATTACCATGGAAGTGTTCCTTAGGACATATACCCGCGCTAAAGCCACGAAGGGTGCTTACAAGATCGACATCATGGACGAAACCTATGCCGCCCATGTCTGGGTCATGATAGTTCATGGCTTCCTGGATTCAATGCTGCAGACATATGCATACTGGCTAATAGGCGCGATGTCGAACGACCCCGCCAAGCTGGCCGTGTTTACTGGTTTCTGCGCGTATTGACCTTTGTTTTCAAGTTCAATGCTGATCAGACATGATACAGATAAGTCCCTGCAATCAGCGGGTGCGGCGAGCGCCTGGAGTACTGATGCTGCTGGCATCCTGTGAGTTTCTCAATCCTTTGTGAACAAATCACTGAACTAGCACTTCAGATATATGAACATCTTCCTGTCGACTTGGTGCCTAATGGTCGCTGGCATGGTCTTCGCCGCACCGATGGTATACCTTCGTGTTACCGATCATACGGACGTGGAGGATGAGACTATGAGTATTCACGATGACCAGTGTGCGAGTCGCGGACGTAGAAAAGGTCGCGCCAGCGGCGGCAATGACGGACAAAGCATAACCAAACATTGAGCATAGACGTGAGTTTGGAAGTTAGATAGGTCACTCAGGCCAGCGAGACTTGTCAGATTAACTTGCTGCTTGAAATGTATGGTACATGCCAAACCTTAAGTATCAACGCTACGTTGGTTTTCCATTTTGAGTGGGTCGAACATTCACCGCTTAGCCTCAGAAATCGTCTGGAGCGCCAAACGTTCCTCCTTTCGTCTTGAAGGTCCCTCTCTTCCCACCTCTCTTCCCACCTCTCCCTCGGGAGGTGGTATTCGACGAAGACTTCGAAGCTCTTGAAGTGGATTTTGCGCGCTTTGACGGCCCAGGTCCACCATTATCAGGACACGCTGTTATATTATGAATGAATAGGACGTCTATGCAGAGATACAGCAGCATACCAGAGGTCCAATGTCCTGTCTGTCCACACTTGAAGCACGCATCACCGGACGCCGATCCTCCCGCCTGTGATACTGGTTTCGAGCGGCTAGTCATGTCACCATTGGGACACGCTACATGTACTTAGCGACCTCTAACAGTACACAACTTTACTGTTACTCACCAGACGCCCAATGGCCTTCTTGATCACACTACCTGGAAGTTTAGTGCCTTAAAGCAACGTGATTACGTGTGCACACGAACCTTGAAGCACTTTCCGCTACTGGGAGTCGAATCGTTGTGTTGTGTTACTGATCGAGATGTCACAGGACGTGGAGCAGCAGCACTTGTAGGTTTGGATGATTCATCATCCCACTCGAAGAATTCACACCCCCCGTCCTTTCCTTTGGAACACCCCCAGAATAATCGTCCTTTGTTTGGCCCCTCCTTAGTGACGGTACGCCGTGCCGCGTCTTCACGACATTTGCATTGACGTGCGACGGCATCGACCTGATTAAAATTACACGGCTCTATATGAAACAGGACATTGTACAAACATGAACTCACTGAACGTTCGCTAGCCAATGCACGCTTGGCTGGGACGAGCGGTATGGGATTTGCAGACATTCCAACCGGTCCACCATCACACCATTTGAAAAACCCACATCCGTCACCGACTCCGCAGGCATAGAACTCCTTGCCTTCACGAGCTGACTTCTGTGTGACTGTTTTGCGCTGAGATGGAACACCGCATTCACACTCAGGCGTCGTGCTTGAAGAAGGCAAGGAGTTGGTTCGAGAAGTAGATGTCGAGGTAATCACCCTCGAGGATGTAGGTTTACTCCCGGAAGAAGTTGTCCGCGAGATAGGAGCACTGGGATTTGATGGTTCATTGGTTGCTCGTGAACGGCTTCGAGGTGGTGGGGGAGGCGGGGGCATATGATCATTCAAATCTAGAGAACCATATCAATTCTTATCGTTTATAACGTAAATATGCATACCGTCAATGTCATTGGAAGGTGGCGGTGGGGCTGCCCTAGCAGCGCCTCGTCCACGGCCTCTAGAAGCTGGAGCTGCAGCGCCCCGTCCTCGTCCCCGTCCTCGACCGCGACCACGACCGGCACCTCCTGGTGGGGGTCCTCCGTTATCGTTATCATCATCATTATCACCATTGTCTCTACGACCACCCCTTCCTGCACCACCTCTACCCCTTCCACGGCCGCCACCACCATTACCACCCCCACCGCCCTGATTTTCCCCCGCGTTACGTTCAATGTACCTGCGCACGCTCTAAAGTGCAACGTGAACGGGACGACACCAGTGTAAAACAGACCACCTACAGAGACAACTTTATCGAACTCTCTTTTTGCGAGAACATACATCTCCCTATATTGTTCGATGCTCTCTGTGAGCATCTCTGCTTTAGATTTCGTACCTTCGCAAACTCGAACCATGCCGCGTTCGGTTTCGCGCCTGAGCTGTGGCTTTGATAAGCTTTTCTCAAACCCAATTTCATTATATCCCTCTATAAGCCCAATTCCAAGCGTTGAGGGCATGAGATGCTTTGTTGCACCATCCAACCGTTCGATGACATATTCTCGGTCGATAATTGTTTGGATGTGCTGGGCAATTGTAGCATCAGTGCCTGCAGAATGACAGATGATCAGATTGGGGCGAATAACGTTGTGTACGGAAACCCACCAATGCCGTTCTTGTCCATGAGGGTGACCAAGTCCGCCTCAGTGAGGAGAGACGGCGAGGAAGTTTGACCGTCCTTGACTTCACATACCGTAGGTACGAACTGCTCTCCTTCCTGAAAGTTCGGTATCTCTTTTGCCGACCACTTGTCATATGGGTATACTTCAAGGTAATTTCTCTGAAGGACAATCAATCCTACGAGGGCGTGAATATGAGTCGTAGTCGCAGCAGAAATACTGACCGGTTGCACTAAACTCTTCACCACCGTAATCCACTTGCACGATTGTCTCTTTGCCTTCCGCATCCTTGCTACAACTTGCAAGAAAGCGCCGGGTGATAAATTCGTATACCTTCTTCTCGTCACCAGCAAGGTTCCCTGCATGAGCAGTAGGGTGGATGGGTGGGTGAGCTTTGTCATTGTTTTTGCCCCGCCTTGGAGTATTGAAATTGCCCTCGTGTAGGCTGAGCATGTATTATAAGTCTAGCGTTCATAAAAATCATGGGAAGCATACCCAGTGGCGAATCCTCCCCAAGCAGGATCGGCGGTTTGCTTCTCGATGAGTGTCATGAAATTGAATTGAGGATCGTACTGGTCTGTTTCTGTGCGTGGATATGACAAAAAGCCTTGTTGGTAAAGCTTCTCCGCAATCTGGGTGAGTATGATCACGGTCAACCGGAAAGCAAGAGGCGCCTAGATCTTGGTTCAACTCACATCAAGGACCTTCTTGGGAGCAAGCCTTAATAATCTGGACCCTGCTTTCTGCAGCTCTACAGTTGTTAATGGGAGCGGTTTGCTAAGATGTTCAGCCCGGTCTAGTGCAGTGCAAACAACTAAGAAGAAAACTCACTATTTTTTGACATCCTTCTGTGTCACCTTCACCACTCTGGCAGTAGGACTCTGCAAAACCTCCTCGTATATCTCAGCAACGACATCAGATTCGAATAAGTGTCCCCTTTTCCAGTTAAAGTCGACCTTCTTGTCATCACGATCCACAGAAAAGCTTATATACCAGAAGTCTTCAGGAACGAAGGACTTGACTTGATTATATCTTTGGACGACAAACCCGAGCGTTGGAAATTGACAGGGACCTGCTCGGAAATGTGTTATGACAAGACAAATAGCTCGGTGATGAACGAACCATACGAGACGACTTCTCTGTTTTCACGAAACTGGGCGAGCCGTGTCTGTAGTGTAAGAGTTTGCATGCGGGTAAATGCAGCACCTATTCTCAGGTCAAGCAATATGCGCGCCTCAACAGCGTGGGCTTGAGCCATGTCAAGATCGACGGGGTGCTGAGCAGCACGATGAATTTGTCTGGGATCACAAACATTTGTTACTAAAAAAAAATCTGGCCAGGAACCAGATACTCACTGAGGAATGATGGCACTAAATCTAGCTCTCTTCACAACGATTTGTGGACGTGATTTTCTGCATACCTTAACAATCTCGCTCCCAATGTTCTCCCCTTCTCGATCACAATCTGTCCAAATCATAAGGGTATCTGCCGTACGCGCTTCAGTCAAGAGATTGCGTTCGATACTCTTGCTGTCTGCGGGCACTGAGGAGTGAATGGGTGCATCGAACAGTGTAATGGGGTCACAAGAATTCCACTGCCTGTATTCGTCTGGGAAGTCGTGGGCTAGCAAATGACCAGAGACGGCGGTTACTGTAAATTGTGAGTTGGTTTGTGGGTAATCGAAATCAAAGTTCTTGATGAATCTATTGGACGTTGGACGCTGGAAGCAATGTATGGATTTGAGAATGGCACTACACAGAAAGATCCAACTTACTGTTTCAAGACGACCGCCGGAGAGAATCGAGCTGATTGAGCGAGCTATGGAAGGTTTCTCTGCCACACAAAGAACTCGCATGCTGCAGTTGAAGAATGATTCTGTGTGAAGAGGTGTGGAAAAGTCTGGTTCTTAATTTGTCGAACTGGGTTGTATAGCTTGTAACAGAGCGAAATTACCGGGATAAATCAGGTTGATTAGAACACAGACGTGCTCACGAGAAACGGTGCTGCATCCCGAGTTCCACTTGAACCGGACAGAACGCGACACGGTCAGCACGCGTCGCGGATTGGGACTCCGCGAAACACGTGTTAACGCCAATCAAAACGTCTACCATCGTTTCTTTCCAGCACACGCCTTCGAAGATTAAGCTCAGGCCTGCATCATCTCTTAACCGTTCAAATGCATCTTCGGCACCTCTGTATCAAATATTGCTGTTACCGATCTATCACAATCGAAGTTCCACGGACGAGATGTGGTCCAGGCAATGACTCGCAGTCATGCCTGGATCAAGTTTCATCCAGATCATGATGCTGATGGAAAGAAGCACCATGAAAAAGACGCGTTCTCTGTCAAGAAGATATGCTCAAATGCGGATTCCTCTCACCATGTGGCCATTAAAATTTTGCGATACGTTTTAAACAGGTACTCGAGAACACTTTCCGACCTTCACAATGTCCCATGTCACGGATCAAGACGCGACTATCCCCTCATCCAGTAGAGCTGCTGCAGAAATATGTTTGGTCTTACCACATCAATAAGGTCAGTTGTACTACTACTAGTACCAAAGTTTGCTTGAAGTGGTACCCAAATGCATACGTTTGCAATGTGAATTGGTTGTGTATCTTCCGATACAGCCGCAGTTTCTGCGCCAGGATGAATAATTCACATCCGGAGCAAATATCTATGGTGCCGCTTGATTGATCGGTCCCTGAGGCCTGAAGCTTGAAGGCTCGTCCAGGCTACCTTGCGCCTTGATAATAACTTACAGTTACCAAACCTGCACCGCTGCATCGTTTCCTGATTGCTATTTTCTGTGCTCTGATATTCACGCACGCAAGTGTCCTCGGTGAGTACTGCTCCAAAACGCCCGATGGTTGCGCCAGGGGCAACCAATCATCCCCACTGAAATCGGATAATATGACGTCCAGTTAAATCCAGGTATGAAAACTTTGCATAAAGCTCCATCATGATGAGGACTGCATCACTTCCAGTCCCTGACTTCAGTGACCATGAGTTAAGTAGTTTGGAGTCTAGAGTCACGACGGGGATGATGATACGGTATATAACTCCTGCTCGTTTTTCGTCATGCGTAATGTTCACTGTTCGAAACGACCACTTGCTAAAGCAGTGAATGAAACTAGCTAACATAGTAATTTTATCTTGTTAGACCATTCTACCACATCCTGCCATCGTCACATCTCGTTGAAAGCGGCTGTAGCGTGGTCTCGCACACATCACTCGTCACTGTATTTCATATGCATCGGCTCAGACGTAGCGTATCGTTTTGATACACTCGATTGTGTATGGTACGACAATCGTTGGCCTGCAGTCTACCGCCTTCATACTTATTCTATACATTCAGTTCACTGACCCCAAGTACAGGTTGACCGTACAAATAGCAACGAAGTACCAGCGAAGCACAGTGCGTCATAACATATGTCTACACTGCGCATAAATGTCCATTGGCATCTTCGTCCTAATACTACTTAGGATAATAATATTGTCATTTTAGAACTGAGCAGCACTAATCGAACACGATAGTTACTCGCATAATATCTCATTACAAGGAATGCTGATGATTTATCCTTTCTGCAAATTCAGCGAGACGCTTGAAGTCATGAGGCACTAGTTTCCGTTACAGCGAAGGAACACGTTTTCAAATTTTGAGCGCGTTATAGTCACATGACTAATCATGTGATCGTTCTTTTTTTCATGAATGGAATCGGATTTGATTTTGTATCTTGTCAGTGTCTGCTTATACCATGGATCTCGGCGAGAATGTCAACACCCCTACGACTCGTCTCCTGACGCTACTGAATGTATCCGCTTTGAAAAGCAGAAAGAGAACACGGGATGAAGATTCGCCAGCACCCAAGTTAAACAAGCGAAAGACGGTTAAACTTGCAGAAGATATTACCTTGGACCCGGGCCCCTCGATATTACACGACAGAACTAACAATGACGCAGATGACGAGGTCGTTGGAGGGGACGAAGACAATGACGATGTGGATTCACAAGGTACATTATCAGTATGGTTTAGAGAAATGTACTCAAATACACTTCGTCAGATATTACATCACCATACGAACAGCATTATGGACCAAATACTGATCTTGTATCAGAGGCATCAAGAAGCTCTGTGGATCAAAGGCGCTGGACGTCTTCGAGGGAGAAAATTGGCACATTACGAACTGTGTTTAGTTTACGAAACGAGGACACCATCCCTCCATCGAAAAAACTGGCTAAACAGACAGCAGTATGTTGTATCCTGTAGTATATTATATGATGCTGAAATATTCATGGAATGATTACCAGATAACACAACGTCTGAGAGGCCCATTTCGAGCGCGACAATCGAGGCAGTCGTCAGGTATGCTCAGCGGTGTGTCGTACGTCGTGGTATTGATCTCTGTGCATTTCAGATCAGAGGCAGGTACAAGATGATCTACTCTCCATCTTGTCCGCCCACCTTGATTTATATAATCCTGCACTTTCTCTGGAGGATCACCGAAGTGTACGAGATGTTGTTGCATTGCACGCGCTGGACCACATCACAAAGTTTGTTTGTTCCCCATCCCTAGACTTACGCGCATTCATAGAAAAAATACAGAAAGCGAAGACGAGTTTTGAAAAACAATGAACGTCTCGCACACGCGAAAACAGCTTCAGTCTCGCCTCCAGAGGACGTTCAAGATCAAGGTTTTACTCGACCTTCCGTACTTGTTCTTCTCCCATTTCGCTCTTCTGCACTCGCTTGGCTCGATGCATTAACCACACACACACCCTCTCCGGCATATCAAATTGAAAACCACTCCCGTTTCCTATCTGAGTACGCTCTTCCACCTGATGCAATCGATAAGCTGGTAGTTGCCGAACCGGGGACATATCCTCGAGACCATGTTGAGACGTTCAAGGGAAATGTCGATGACAATTTCAGAGTTGGAATTAAACTCACGAGGAAAAGTGTCAAATTATTCGCCGATTTTTATGGGTGTGATATTATTTTTGCAAGTCCGCTCGGTTTGAGAATGTCAATCGAGAAAGAAAAGTACGTTTAATGTACGAACCCAATGCAAAGGTCAATCGTAACTTCTCTTCAGAAGCGCAGATTTTTTGTCGTCGATCGAGATATTGGTGATAGACCAAATGAACGCACTGGCAATGCAAAATTGGGAACATGTCCAGGTGTGTCCATGTCATATTTCATGTCAATCCCCCTTTTGATTATGTGCATGCCAGTATGTCCTTTCAAACATGAACAACCTGCCGAAAGATTCCCATGACGCGGACTTCTCGCGTATCAAGCCATGGTATCTGGACGGCCAGTGGGTTTCTTCTTGACAATCCATTATGCACGATGCTTAGTATCCGCAAGTTCTGCGTACCTTCGACAGTCTATCTTTTTATCACCATTCGAGACGCCAGAATTGAGAGCGCTGTTTAACAATACGCTCAAAAACACTGCAGGGAAGGTTAGGGTCGAAAAAATGTGGCCTGCTATACAGGTTCCAGAGTCTATCGACCAAGTGAGTACCTTCTTAATTGCCCCATGAATTCAATCTTAATCATGCAAAGATGTTTATTTCTTTCGACTGTGCGAACCCCAAGGACGAACCCGAAAAGAGATTTGCTTATTTTACCACTCAGGTAACTTCTGCGACTCTGTCTCTGGCGTCTCTCATCTTACATCATGTTAAGCTGCTGCCAAGGGTACTTAAGTCTGCAGTACAGAGTGCCAACACAGTAATCTTCATACCTTCATCATTCGATTTCATTCGCGTACACAACTACTTCCGGAAGCAGTCTTCCCTGAGTTTTACTGTGCTCTCTGAGTGAGCTCCGCATTAAAAAAACCCGAGGACGTTAGCTAACTACATATAGATACTCTACCAACCAGGAGATTTCTCGAGCACGAGAAACATTTTTCTCTGGCAAAAAGGCATTTTTGCTCGTTAGCGAGCGGTTCCATTTTTACCGCAGGTATGTCACTCGAACAGTCATGAAATTCAGGTTTACACAGCGAGTCCTGTATCTGCAGATATAAGATCAGAGGCATTCGCAATCTCATTTTCTACGGCCCTCCAGAACATCCTCAGTTCTTCTCCGAGTTCCTGTCTTTCCCATTCCTCGACGATGGGGTGGAGGCTTCTGATGTGATGTCAAAAGTGATCTATTCCAAGTATGATAAGTTCAGGCTGGAAAGAATTGTCGGGACAAAAGGTGTGAAAGGTCTTTTGGAAGGTCTCCTGTAGTTTGAGGGCGATGCCGCCTTACCGCACTACCGCACGCGTGGGTCCTTGGCCTTGACGTTCATCCTTTGGAAGACGACCTCTCTGGGGTGTAAGAGTGTAAGATACACCGAGGCGCCCCTTACTTGATTTCGATTGATGCCGTTCGTCGTCACTAGCCTCTGACGATGTCAGTCGAAGTGTTGCATGTAGTAGAAAATAAACGTCCGAACCCGTATCGACGAGTACCAAGGTACCTGCGTGGTGGAACCTTCATTGAAATAAAGCTTGGTTTCCCTGAGGCCTCTAGATCTAGCGCGCCTCGTGGATTGGACGTCAATCCTATTAAAAACTCCGGGACTGGATTTCACTTCCGACATGTGCTTGGAGACCTGTAGTTGTTTGCATGGTCGCTCTCAGTGCACGTAGGAATGATGTTAGCTGGTTGTCCGGGCGAATACTTTCTGTAGCACATACTAGTATGTACTGGCAGGCATCGATGGTGCCATAAAGGAACATTCAAATGTAGGGTTCATGCCTAATGCATACAATACCGACCTACAAAATGTGAAGAGTAAATCTCATCGTATATTGTAGTCAGAAACAAGTTTCATCATCTGCTAAACTTATTCTCGTATGTGGACCACCAAGGCTTGAAAACCCGCCATTGTTCCTGGTTGATCGAGTGTTCTACGTCTTGGGACAAGTTGAAGTTCTCCAGTGGGGCTACTTGTGATCGCGTAGCTTCGGTTCTGAACACAATCGTGCTCTGAAACGGAATTATAATTTACAGGCAGTTATTCAAATGGTGCTCACCAAACCACCATCTTGACTCTGGCCATGACTCACTGGGACCCTCCGAGTCTCCTGAAGGAGCAACCGCCGATTGAACCTGCAAGTTACGTCGGTAAGTTCGTCGCGTTTATCATTTGTCAAGTCCATTCGGTGACTGACGAGATCAACAGGGAGTTTCCGATGACTACAACGATACGTGGGTCAGTTTACTTGAAGTGTAGTATTTCATGTCATTACCATTAGGCCACATCAACCATGCTCCAAACCACACATCTGCATCATTTCAGTCGAGCTTTGATGTGGGAAGTACTGACACGCTCACAATTCTGTTTCAGGACTAGAAACTTGAAGCTAGTTAGAGAGCCTTCATTTGGGTGAAGATATGGACGGTGAAGTCCTTACCAATATTATCACCGTAGCGGCGAGCAAACTAGCGGACGTCATTGATGGAAACGCCTTATGAAAAGGCTAAATACCTGGTGATCAGAGCAGTTTCTGTGGAAATCATCAAAAAGGGCATTCACCCCATGAAGTTCTTATCTTACCAATGGTCCAAAAAATCAACCGGTCGATCATTGTCGTCGTGCCATGACTAGCAGACGTAAGAAATAGTAGGCAAGATGTTGGATAGACATACTCGATAATGCCAGAGCCTTGTTTCTTTTTTAAATACCAGGCGATACCAGCGGTGGTGATCCAATCACAGACTGCACGTGAGCTGAAAGCGAGCATGATCAGCATATTTTGCTTGGCTTCAAATGCTGTGAGGTCGGTCATAGAAAATGCCCTTGCTGAGAGAACGAATGTCGCAATTTGCGCAATCACGGAAAACATTTGGCAAATAATGGGCAAGGAAACATTTGTAGTCAACTTCCAAAGTCGAAATACATAAAATGACTGATATCTAGCCGTAAGCACCAAATAATGAATATGTTTGAAATCACTTACCTGCACAATGGATACGGTAAAGCTGCTCAACAGAATGACCAGGTCTGCCGCAAGAGGAAAAACACTGAGTTGGGACGGGTCGCCATATGTGCTGACGGTCATTGTCCACAGCATTGATATTATGCAGACAAAGTGGCCCAGCTGAATCAAGCTGCAGAGCATGAATCAATATTCGAAAGAACAAAGTCATACATAGGGCGCACAGGACCGCAGATACCTAATCGTATGACGTGAAAGATAAGATCAACATGAATTGTGCCAGCTGTGACCGACTTACAGTTGCTTTCAGGGCGAGGGAATCGCTCGTGAACTTTGAAAAATACACGTAGGACTGGCAGCCAAGGCAGCCAAACAATGCACCACTCAAAAGCCCAAAGACTTGCACGGGCCCTATGACAACGCTTGCATCGAAATTGCTCGCGGATCCTTCTAAGTTATTCATCGTGTCCATACTACAAAGTGATGCAAGGTTATCAGAGACAGTATGGTCCGTTGCATGTGACTTACGAAAACGTTAGGTAGATGGCAGACAGACGACTCGGAATGGCACGGAAAGGAGTAACGACTAAAAACTTGCAGAAGATAGAGATAAGCAGCCTCAAATTTGGTGTATGAAGTACATATAACAGTATGCTTGAGCAAGTGGAGCCTTGATCACTGAAATATCTGAGTCAGAGGGAAACTAACACAGCCCGCCGCAACGTCATCGCCTATCTCTGATGGGCTCTATACTTGTATCTGCAGCGCCTTGATGATGGATGTATAGTGCTCGGGACAACTATCTTCAGCGGAAAGGATTCGTGTTCGTCTCACGAATTTAAAATAATCACACGCCGGAGTGTGCAAGAATTTCGCTAGTACCGTCGGTTCTCTCTAGCCTCACCAATTGCGATCGACTCGTCTCGAAAATGCCTGGCTTATATTTCAACGTTGCGATATCGACAACATATCAAAATGTTGAAATATAAGCGGGGCCACATCGGAGGTGCTTGTAACTCGTGTCCTTGGCATGGTCGTTGTCGGTATACATATCCATGATTCCCACGTTCAGCATCAGGTGAGTCCTTGGTACTGTAGCCATGGCTATTGCCAAGCTCAAACCTATAGATACATTCGCGGCGAAATATATATAAGAGTACAATTGAAGTTTGTTACGAGAGTACTGTAGGGGAGCGCGATCACAGGAACAAATGCACTTCTCTCGACCTTGATGCAGATGTATGTTCTCACTTGTCAAGTTCTTTAATGGCAGAAGGTAAGATTTTCCTAGCCTCGTGTAATCAGGCAAACCAAAATTTACAGCCAACGCAGTTGGGCCAATCCCCTAATATAAGTGCAAGAAGTCGAACTTTCGACTTACAACACTTAATCGCATTCCTACCATGGGACGTCGCAGCTTCCTTCAGGTGAGGACGTTACAGCACCACAAAAATTCATGGTATCTGACCGGAAAATGTAAGTCAAACGTTGTTGTCCTGTTTTCTTTTTGACAATTAGTGGCGTTCTGCAAGGGCTCTTAGTCAGACTAAAAGGGATGGCGTCTTTGTTGTCTTTGTTTGTCCTAGAATTCAACGTTGAACGTTCAACTTCTGCGTTGGGGGATAACACCTATCCGATGATCTTGCAGGCGTCCTTTCCAAACCGGATTTTTATTCAAGTTTGATACACTTTTCCTCATCCTTCTTTTCATACAACTTAATGATCTAGTGGTTTGACTAGGTATGTCCAAAGAGCTTAGACTAACGAGGGTTCTTACTGCATATTTATGTGTCATACTAGCAGAATGTGAAGCCACATGACACCCTCACCTCTCAAATTTTACCCCGGGTGGTAAAAAGGCGCCCACTGGAATCTATGAATAATTGTCCATGCCCTCATAGTGTTCTCATGTTGTTCAGTATGCCATGGACACGCAAATTCTTGTCACTGCCCTTGGTCTATCATAGTGGACTGCCAATCCCAATGCGCGGTTCGCGATAATTTTTAATGGCTCACAATGTCTTATTCTTCGACACTACTGAAAGCAATCTGATCCCTCTACGCATCATCAACACTGCACCAGGGTTGTAACATTCGAGTTGTCAACGAACGTAGTTGACACAGATGTAAGCACGCTGGATCACCAGAGTTTCCATAATCTACATAAATACCGTCCGCGATACTGAAACATAAGCTTTCAGAATCACTGCCTTTTGGCGTAACAGTTAAGCGGACGCGACAGTCTTTACTAAGTTACAACAGATTAGCGACTGACGGGGAAAGCCAAGTGCATTGGACACCGTGGACGGCATTAGCAACGTATGCTATGGTCCGTCATGATGGAAAGCCCTGCTTTCTGAGCTTGTATGGGTCATGGGAAGCCATGGGCCTGTTGTCAAGGCCGCATATATGCGGTCACATAAGGTCCCATTTCCAATGTAAATTAGTGTGAAAATTCCCTGCGATTCCGCAATCACTGCCAGTCGCAATGCACACAATTGCCGTAGCTCATGGTGGACCCGACAGCTCATTTTCTCCATGATGATCGCAATAAACGATATTTCTGTGACTTGAGCATTTCAAATTCCAGGCGCTGTATTTCTGGAAGTGAACCCTGGCTCAAATGGCGAAGAAAGGGAGTGTGCGTGTCATCCCGCTTACCAAGTATCAGCAACTCTGATCATGCCATAGAGTTTGACCCATTATTGCTAACAAATCCGCAGAGTCAGCTACCTTCTCAAGTCATCGTGCATGTAGAAAGACATGATGCGTACTAGTGTATATGCGGACGCGTGATCATGTGTGTCATCCATCTTTGTGTATGTGTCGCACTGGCATTGGAATGTAGCTATACAGCAGTGCCTCACCCATGCAGTTAGAACCAATCCGTGGCGTTAACCTATGCCAGTCACAGTGCTGATGGATAATTTGCAACCTTAATTCAGAATGTTTAGCGAGGCTTTTAGGCCAGGTCACCACCCTACTGTCCCAAAGTCATTCAAGAATCCCTCAGACCAATTCTACGACACCTTCGCATCAATTCCAATTCCAAGCATGCGTTTCTCCTTCCTCGCTGTCATTACGGCTTTGACAGCAATTATATCTGTCAGCGCAGCACCAGCTCTGTTCGACGTGCGGTCATGTGTTGGTGGTACCGACTGCGTAGGGTCCACCTGCTGCATTCAATCTTGTGTGAGTACGTGGTTCGTTTGCATCTGAGATTGACTCACCCTTTGTGCCTTCCGATAGAGCAACGGGATGTGCACTGATGTCTGATCAATGAGGAACAAGGAAGATACTCGAGATCTGATACCTAACGAGAGTCATTGCGAGCCATATTTCTGCTTTCATGATGACGAGGCCATGTGATGAAATGTATAGAGTAAATCAGAGATTGTGCGAGGGGGTACGAAACGGAATTAGAATGAGCGGTGTACGAAACGGAATGGAATGGAAGATGTACGAACCTACATAGGCTGCGAAAGGAGGTGATTGCAAATGCACAAAGTGATATGGCAGACAGAAAAACAAAGCGCGCAATGAGAAGAGCAGGATAAGCGATAAGTAGCAAATGAGGGCAAGTCCATTATCCATTTACTTGCCACTCGATACCTTGGACATCACCGATCCATGCAACGCTATCGAGTATCCTATACAGAGAAGTCAATGTTCAGCAAGCAGACAAGCAGGCCGTTTGTGAGAAGTAGGAAGGGGTAGTGTGAGGTACTGCTTCGTCTATAGCAACGAGTGACTCCTAATGTGCCGACTATGGCATTGGATGAGGTGCTAGCCATCCTGTGATTCTCCCCATACAAAACGGAGCAGCTCCAGGCCCTCTGTGAAAGAATGACCCAGGAGTAGCATGGCTCAGACTCTAGTTCGACTGAGGGACGTGGTGATACATTCACTTACAAAAAATCTTCGATTAATTTTCATGTCTAATGTCGTGAAGAGCACATCATCTTGTCATACACTCGCTCCATAATTAGCAATGAGTTTCGTGATCTTGAAACTCAGGCCCGTATATATGGACCACTGCATGCTTGGAAACCCGTTTTGGCTCCATATCGATTGAACGTCCTGTTTCTTGGAGCACTTCAACATCTCGGTTTTCGAAGTTCTCTAGCGAGTCTTCGTATGATTGCCTAGGTCCGGCTCTGAAACACATTGTGTCCTGAAATAGAATTGTAATTTATACACAAAAATTATCATTGAAATGGTGCTCACCAAACCACCACTACTAAGAGGCTGGGTATCACTTCTTGAGGCTCTCCGAGTCTCTTGAAGTAGTAACCGCCGATTCAACCTGTATGTGACGTCGATAAGTCCATCGCGTTTATCGTTCATCCCATTTAGCGACTGACGAGGCTAACAAGGAGTTCCCTACGACTGCATGATAGGCGGGTCAATATTTTTACTTCGAAGTATTCCATATCATTACCATTAGACCACATCAACGATACTCCAAACCATACAACTGCGTCGTTTTAGTTGTGGCCAGATGCTTTACCAATGCACTCACAGTTTTGTTTCTGGAGTATAAACTTGAAACCAGTTAGAGAACACTTCATTCGGGGGAAGATATGGGTGGCAAAATTCTTACCAACAATGTCATGGTAATGGATATCACACTGACAGATCATTAATGTAAAGGAAACATATGATGAAAGAGGTAAATACCTAGTGACCAGAGCAGTCTCTGTGTAGAGGTGACGTCAGAAGGCACTCACTCAGTTAAGGCACTTCCTATCTTACCAAGTGTCCAATAGATCAACCGGTCGATCATCGTTCCCATGCTATGACAGAGGCAGTAAGGAATGATAGGCGACATCGGATACATAGTCATACTTGAAATCAGAGACTCGTTTCTTTTTCAAACTCCAGGCGACGCCAACGGTAGTAATTAAGTCGCAGACTGCACGTGCAATCCAAGAGAGCGCAATCAGCACAATTTGACTGTTTATAAAAGTCGTGAGGTCCGTCATGGAAATCGCCCTTGCTGAGAGAATGACCATGGAAGTGTGTGCGACCACGGAGATCATTTCGCAAAGAATGGGTAAGAAAATACTTCTAGTTAACTTCCAAAGTCGAAATGCATAAAACGACTAACGCCACCAAGTAAGCACCAAATAACTAATATACATTCGAAATCACTTACCTGCACGATGAACACCGTAAAGCTGCTGAAAAAAAGGGCCACGTCTGCCGCTAGAGGAAAGACATTGAGTTGAGATGGGTCACCATAGGTGCTGACAGTCATTGTCCACAATGTTAACATTATGCAGACAAACTGGCCCAGTTGAATCAAACTGCAGAACGGGCATCAATACCGTTCGAAGGAACCAAGTCAAACATGGAGCATACGTGATTGCAGATACCTAACCGTAAGATACGATCGATAAGATACATCACACAACAGTGACAGTGACAGACTCACAATTGTTTTCAGGGCAAAGCCGTCGCTCGTGAATCTTGCAAAATACAAGTAACACTGGCAGGCAAGGCAACCGAACAATGCAGCGCTCAAAAGCCCACCAACTTGGGTCGGCCCAATGATGGCCAGCTGTGCACCGAGATCGTTCGCTGACCGCTCTAAGCTATTCATCGTACCCACACTAAGTTATGCAAGGTGATAGGAAACAATCTGAATGTTGTGTCTGGCTTACGAAAGCGTGTACCAGTACCAGTTGGTGATGGTGATGCGAGGATCCTGAAGAAATGCACAGTATGGTCAAGCGCACTGCGGAATGCATCCTAGCAGTTCGATGTCCGATATTTATACAGCATGCGCAATGGAGCTAGTGGATCATCGGTCACCGTTGGACTCGGAAGTATCCCGGGCCCGGATATCATTGGTTAGAACTTAGAACAAAGTTCCCGCTATGATAGACCTCGCCGTAAAAACGAGGCTCGTGATAGTATTTACTTGTGGAGGTGTTCGAGGGTTCCACTTATTACGTACGATAGTTTTGAATGACAATGGCGCTCTGCCTCGACGGACACGGCCGCATGCACTCCCGGCTGGTTTGTACATAGTGGAAACTTGTTATGACTGTGATCTTTTATAACCAAAAAATTGTACAATGTACATAACAAAAATGTGCGAAAAATGCCAGAAGGCCCGAGTCCCTCGGGGAAAAGGCGGGGTCCTGTTGTTCATCCAACTCCACAAGTAGATAGAAGCGATAAGATGAACTATGGTCCAAATGCCACGATGAGGTCTATTGATATGACAGTAGCTGTAAATTGATCATTTCGAACTGACAACATGCAAATCACGCTTCTCTGTTTTGTCGGTCGACGCATTGTCGACTCAGGTGTACCAAACAACCCTATATTCGGGCCCGATCGTTGCTCGCCACACAATGGCACCATCACCTTCAAATAATTACAGTGCCTCGTGATCTTTGACAGTGAGCACGTCGGTTGACCAAGGAAAGGCCAACCCGATAAACTCGGTCTTCTTTGGCTGTCCGGAGTCTCAGGTTCACTTCGGATGAAGTTCTGCTTCAGCGACGTGACTAGCATGAGGTGCATTACTGCACTTACTTCTCTAGCCTCGCTAATTAACTTGATTATCAATAACTTATGCCCGGCCTAGATTTCACTCTTACGATATGCTGGGAGATACGTAGCTTGTGTGGCGTACATAGACTGGCCATAGCGTGTTTATGACTCGGATCAGTCCATACAACGCCCTGTTATTGTATTAATGACGCAGGATGACCAGAACCACCAAGGACATTCACGGACGTCCAATGACCTATACCCAAAATTCTACATGGAGCAGACATTTAGTGTGCGGGACTAGTTGTAAAGGGCAGAGGTCAGAAAGGAGACGGCAGATGCGCCCATAGTTTCGCATCACATATCACACGCGTCCAACGGATGACGACAGTGCTCATTACCAGAGAGCTAAGATCTTCAGCGTCTGATTTGCTCCACGTTCACGCTATCATTCTGCTGTTTCAGTAAACACTACGAAAAGTCGCTTCAGAGCTACACTTCGAATGATGACACTTTCTCCCACTTACCCGCTAGTAAAAGGCCTCAAGACGGCCTACAGCGTCTGTGCAAAACGGGACTTTGAAGTGCAGAAACGCCACCCGTCGCAATTCCACAAGCTGCAGACCACAATCAAAACTAACCCGGCCCAAACAATGGAGAAAATCATACCAGTTCGCCACTTTCCAAAGTGGACCCCAGACATTGAAGTAAGCATCGCGACAAAAGAGAAGGACGCGATTAGGGAAGACAAACAAGCCAACGAATGCCTACGTGTGTATTCAGATGGATCTGCGATAGACGGTGGAGTGGGAGGGGCGGCAGTTCTGATGAGAGGGAAACAAATGATCAGGGGGAAAAGATTCTACTTGGGAAGCGAGACAGAACACACCGTATATGAGGCAGAGATGATTGGGATGATACTCGCAGTAGAGATACTGAGGGAAGAGGGGAGAGAGGGCACGATGTCGCTTGGGGTGGATAATCAAGCCGCAATAAGAGCGATAGGAGCTTTCCACTCACAACCAGGTCATTACTTGGTCAACAAGTTCCATAATGATCTTCGAAGATTTCTCCCAGACAACGACGGCAGAAAACTGGTGATCAGGTGGACCCCGGGCCACAAGGGTATCGCGGGAAATGAACACGCCGACAAGCAGGCAAAGAGGGCCGCGAGAGGAGAGACGTCGGAAAGTAAACAGCTCCCTAGATCCCTGCAAACGAAAGCGAAGGCGACACTGATACTCCCGCTCAGCAAGTCAGCGACGAAACAACAACCCAAAGACAGAGTCAAGAGCAAAGCCAAGGAAAAAAATGCGTCAATCCACTCGCTTCTACAGCCTACATGCCATCGGTCCATCACCATCCAAGCACTTTGCAAGCGTCATTGAATATTTCTCGTGTCGTCACAGTTCCCTTCTTTTTCAACCCAGATTAGGACTCACCCCGTTGAACAAACACTTACATCGCATGTCAAAGTCACCGACGGCCCGCTGTCTCCAATACAACAGACACGACGAATCAGTAGGACACTTGCTCATGGTTTGTCCTGCGTACGCAGTACATACATTAACAAGCTGCGCTCCGTGAAGGGGCCGAAGATAGCACAAATCGACATATCGCACGCACCAGAAATTAGAATGGAACAAGCCGTTGGTGATGTCACGCCACCGAAAGACCGTGACGGAGACCTCAGTAAATTGAGCACCTACACCACATTATAACCTCTCTCTCCTTACCAGAATAAACCTTCAATTCATAATTATGATGTACTCACTATGTACTACTATCCACTGCCTAAATTTCAGAAAACTAGTCAAAATACATTGCCTTTTTGATGTGGCATGAAGGCTTCAGCTGTCGGGACTTCGAAGCTTCCCCAGACTCTCGGAATATCTGTTCATGGGTCTCGTCCCCATTTCCTGCGTCCCTAAGCCTCTCCATCCAGTTTTCGTGTGTGGTCTCTAGCTACCAACGCATCTAAGTCAATCATCTCAGAATCCGGACTCCTGCCTGCCTCTTTGTATGGATGCCGTCTCCAAACAATTACTCTCTCATCATTCTTGTTTTTTTTGCTCGCTGCGCAATACTGACCTCATCAGCCCTAAATACTTACAGCCCCTCGTTATTTTTGTCAGTGAGCACGTCGGCTGACCAAGGGACGAAGCCAAGTCGAGAAACTCGATCTCTTTTGGCTGCCCAGAGTCTGTGTGGGCTCATTCTTGCCAGTTCGATAACGTCCCCAACGATTCAGCGAAGGCTAGCCTTGACCTTTTCTTGACTACCTTACTTATTCGGGGGAGAATGTGGAAGAACATTGCATGCGAGGCCTGCCAGAGCAGAGATCAATGATGATATGACATAGCATCTGAAGGTCCGTGTCAACTGCGAAAAGTTTCAAATACGAGTGTTTAGAAATTCAGTGGAGTGCGTGCTATGAGAAGTCGGAAAGCTTTTTGGCAGTGTCGTCTTCTTCGAATACTTCAACTTATCCATCTCCAGCGGTAGTAGTTGGTTGTAGAGACGTTGAGAATATATTCTCCCATGCAAGTCGATATAATGAAAGAAGCGAGAGACAAGATATGTCAACAACTCCGCGACGAACTTCTGACAACATCCTCTTGATCCCTGGAAAGCACCCGACAAGTGTTAATCACCTGGAGCATTTCTTGTGCTACACACCACTGCCATTGATAGTTGACATATGCATGCGTTCCTGGAAATGAATTGTAGTGAGGTTAGTTCCTGCTTCAGAGTTGTCCACGCGCTCGGCATGATATTCCCGAATACCAAGGATAAGGTGTGGACCCAGTACAAACATCTGCACGGGAAAGACAAAAAGGAGAACACCATAATAGACTTGAGCTCCCACAGAAATTGAAGCCTACAGAAATGATGAGGAGTGATCATATATCAGTCACAGACCGCCGCACCGACAGCGTTGGAGAGAAATAACCGATGCTAAAGCAAGAAACCAAGAGAAAGCTATAACACGGGCGATTTCAGTGTGAAGAAAGCATTCAAAATACAAGCTCACGCTGTAAAGTAAAGCACCTGACTTTTTATTAACATCGTGAAACAATCCCCGACGGTCGACCCTGTCGATATTCCGATTCGTTTCGATTCACGAAAATGTCTTACGGCAATCCAGGCTGCAAGATACAGTACGAGGGCCTCCCATACAACGCCAATCGCCCGAGCCCAGAGGACAAGATGGGGCTGGTCTTCCATGACAGTGCACAAATAGGTACCGGAGAGGACGAGTTCCTCTGGTATTTGTCACATGAGCTTGAGCTCAAGTCTTTCATCCACGAGTAAAACTTACCCCCAGTAAAAGGGTGGGTTCCTATACCGTCCATCACCGAGCAGGTGATCGTAACAGCCAGAAAGACTCCAACAAGAAATATGAGTATCTTTCTAGATCGCTGGTACATGGCATATAACCGAGTAATCACGATAGCTTAAATGAAAAATCAGTCAAGTTAAAGTCACCCGAGTATTGCAGATGCACGACTCACCACCAAGCATGATATCTACAACGAACCATATCCACCATTGTGCGACGTAAGTATTTCTGCCTAAAAAATACATTATGATGAGTACTAGAGGACCACATGGAACAAACTCACATCTGTTTTACTGGTAAATTTGAACTAAACTGCAAGTTGCTCGGGAGTCACTCACCCCTGCGTAGGAAGTCAATTGAACGAGAATAGCAGGTAGTACTGTCGTAGAATACTCACTATATCTGTTAATGAGACTGTCGGGAGGTTTACTGCATGCCATTCAAGTTGGTCAGTATAAATTAATAGTGTATCGAGAAGACATGCCTAGCACGTTATCACTGATCGTGAGAGATGGTTTATGAGCACAGTGCCAACTTGTTAGTTCCTGAAAACATACACAGCAAATAATAGTCCAATATAGCGTAGCTGGTGTATTTTGAAGTCAGCCCAACTTGCTAACTAACTTACAATGTAAGTTAGTACGTACACCGAGATATAAAAAAGTCACAAGGGACCAGCGTTGGCTCTGCCCCGAATCAATCATATATGCTGTTATCCATGCGACGGGACTCTACTCACCCAGAAGAGTTCAACCTACAACCAACCATGGTGAGATAGATTCTCCGGCAGCGGTATCGCAACCTACCTCTTGGCCGAAATTCAACACTGGAAAATATCATAGGATCATATAAAGTTCCTCAATAAATACTGCCTTACTTACTCCAATCGTATACCACTGCAACAGAGGACGCAACTGCAAAACCACAGTCAGATATCAAGTAAGACATCACCGACATGCTCTCTACGAACCTGCAAAATAGCTGCTGACACGAGTAAAAGCAATTTGCGGCCAAAAACTAGGATCATTTGAGACGAAAGTCATATTCAGGGATTGGCGTGAGTAGGATGTATGAAGACGATGTTCGTGCTAAATATTCCAGCTCTTTTATTTCAATAGCCAGATATGAGATGCGATGCGGGTAGATGTTAGTTCAAGTTGATGGTCGTATTATAACCAGGTCCGCAAAGCACCAGCGTCACACGAAATGTCGAGACGCCAGAAAAGCTGTTGTACAGTAACAA
The DNA here is from genome assembly GCA_016758765.1 of Suillus cothurnatus. Lineage (NCBI taxonomy): Eukaryota > Fungi > Basidiomycota > Agaricomycetes > Boletales > Suillaceae > Suillus > Suillus cothurnatus. The sequence goes on from JABBWL010000096.1 coordinate 256,024, forward strand.
GGTAGCTGTCTTCAACTTGGTGAGTTAGACTACCTAGCAACATTAATATTGTTACTGTTTAGTCAAGCCGTAATGATGCCCAGGAATTACGTGAAATTGAAGTATTTTGGTTCGGAACTGTTGCTTACTTTTTGTTTTGAACCCAGTCCGCTATTTAGTTTTGCCACCAGCCGTCTAAAGACTCGTATTCACGGATGTGACTGCATTGTTTTGCAGATAGGTTGGGTTGTTGATACGAGAGCCTCGTGCACCATGGAGAATCGGTGTGTTTTGTTATGCATTAGGTGTTTTTGCAGTGCTGTTACGTCGTTATACACGTACGACACTGTCTTTATATGTAGATATCAGGGGCTCACAGCCTCAGGTCCTCTTATTCCGCATCAGTCAGCGTAAAAGATGCAAATTTTGTATTCCAATCTATCATAGGACTGCTTGTCATCGCATATGTATACCATCGAATGATAAGATGACACAAGTGGCTTACCCGTTCTTTGATTCTAAATCAGTTAGTACCAGTACTTGGTGTACAGGAGGAGATAAGGCAAAGTTTAAAAAACCCGCAGATCTTCATCAATGCAATCAATCCTTGAAACACGTGTCAGTATCTCGAAGAAGGACTAGTCGACCATGTCTTGAATAACGAGAACTGTTTGAAATAAATCACAGAGAACTCTTCTGCGACCATCAATTCGCTGCAGTCTCATATATTGCGTGATATTCGCGGGCGTGCTTGACCAAAGAAATTTGCATCTGATAAGATGTCCTCGGCAGGAGGGACTTCCGCTAGTTCCTAGCGGCCAAAGAGATTTTTCACCCCTGCGTATGTGACTGTTCATTAATCATTATACGTCTCTGTCTCACTGTTAGGCATAGCATTTAATCGGGGGAAAGGCCAAAAAGTACATAGTGAGCCCCGGACCCCCGGATAAAAACGCCATGCTTGATTTCCTCCCTTGCGGGGTCATGTTGCCCATAGGTGAGCTCGTTCTTGATAACGCATTAATATTGCGTTATTATGAAGTGAATATGATCTCCAACATACGCAATGATTGTGAAGGTGAAGGCCAAAGAAGGCTAGCCATGAACTCTTCTTAACGAACCTAATCCCATTCGGCGGCGAGTTTGTAAAGACCCTTACATGTGAGACCTGTGGGAGAGTAAACAGATTAATTTGCGTACATCGTCCAGAAAAAGGTTCACGTCAAATGTGAACAAAGTGATGCGCGCGAGATCTTATGAGGATTAGTGCATCCTTCAGAATCCGAAGGGGTTGACGGCACCATCCGCTTCGAACATCTGTCACCGCTGGTCCAGACCGTCAGACGCCAAGAGTTCCATAAACATCTTCCAGGCACACATGTCTCAGTCACAATTTCAAAGCCGAAGAGCAGGGATTTTGCAATACAAAGGAACGTGTCTTCCTTCGATTGGTGTATGAAAGTACTTGAGGTCGAGGATTGGTCGGGCATTTCCTTTTTGGCGTTTATTTGTTTTGAATTTTAGATGGTGATTGTTACCATCGGTCTGATGGCGTAGTTGGTTATCGCATCTGTCTAACACACAGAAGGTCCTCAGTTCGAGCCTGGGTCAGATCACATTTTTTCCTGTTCATCGAACCTGTCCTATTTTTGTTGAACAGCCACAAGGCTTCAGTTGCTTCTTTCTCCTGACTCGGATGAATGCAGAATGAGTACCTATCTTTACGAGCTTCCAACTACCGGTTCTATCTCTTTTGGAGACTTTTGTGTTGACACTACAGCCTCCAATGCATATGCAAGTCACATAGCTGAAGCCACCCAGGCCCGAGCGAACCTGCGCGGTGTTCTCAAAGCGATCAGACGCACTGACACAGACGACAAGGATTATCTGCGCTTGATCAAGGTGCGCATCACCGTTTCCAATCCAGGGCTCGCACAAGTATATGTCGCCTAGGTTCTTGATGAATACCTCCCATACTTGCTTGGAATCATGGCCTGTGTCGCATCAGGGGACATTCGCCTGAAATCCGAACCCCGTGAGTCTTTCTCTGATACTTGATCTGCTGTGCATTTGACTCTGGGATTAAAAGAATTCAGCTGGCGCACGACACTGTCCGCACATCTATTTCATATGTCCCCAAGAATCGTTCTTGCATCGCTGCATGCGGACCTTGCATCCTCATTACTCACTTATGGCTTTGCGCTATCGAATTTCGCGCGCGTGACGGTTGCAAGTCTTGGATCTTATGAGCATGATCGAGCGATCTCAGAAATCGAGAGAAAAGCGAAGGATGAGAAGCTCAATTTTGCGGTGACAATGCTGTGCAGAGCGAGCGGGATTTTCACCTATATGAGCGAGAGGGTGTTGTTGGATTGGGATAAAGCTGGGGAGGGTGCGTCAGGTAGGCCGCCTGATCTGAGCAAGGAGGTTAATGCTGCCCTCGCAAAGTAAGTGCGCTCCGTCATCCCATCCCATCCCATTTCAGATGTTATTTTCAGGATGGCACTCGCTGACGCGCAAACTCTGGCGATTCGCAAGTTCCTTTCCAAATCTGCATACGACAGCACAGTATCACCCGGTCCTCCGCTTCCCAAATCTCACCCCTCCATCCCGCTGATCTTCAAATTCCACCTTGAATGCGTGTCGCTTTACTCCTCTGCACGTACACTTGCGATGACGCCCGGCTCCGCACGCCCGTCTTCCCCGTCTTCTAATCCAGACCCCAATGCAGAAGTCTGCGTCGAGCTGCGCCGCTACCTTGCAGACGCATCAGCGTTTCATGCAGCGCTTGCGCATAAATGGCTTGGCGTTGATGCAGGAGAGAGTGGAGTGCAAGAAAAGGGCGGGGAGGCGGTGGCATGGTTGCTGTGGGCAAAAAAGGAGCTTGAGGACATGAAGGAGGGTGGCCTTGGCATCGCTGTAGGGCGGGACCGTGAGAAGCGAGGACGTAAAGGACGGGTCGCGGAAGAATTGGAGAGCGTGGGCGTGTTTTTGAAACACTACAAGAAAATAAACGATTCGGTAAGTCGGAGGCGTTTTGACTGCGTGGGATATCAGGTGCTGATCATTATTCATGTATGACGGCAGCTGACATTCCAGCCTGTGCCGAAGCAGCAGGACTTACAGGCGCGGATACCTACAGGTATTCTGGCAGTGCCTGCAAAGCCCTACAAACCTCCTTCCCCAGCATTTGGACCTGGGTCCGTTGAACATGCACGTCTTCAGACGGAAGCGCTAGCGCTAGAAGAGGATGATTCGTCGGGTGATGAGGTAGTTACCCGACGCAGTGCCAGTTCGCGCACGTATGCTGGAGCTGGTTCGTACTTTTAACCCGTGTACAGTCGAGTTTGAGTGCTGTGCACATTGTACGCCATGGTAGGAACAGTAAGGTATGACCAACATACTATATCCACTTCTAAATTAGGTTTCAATGGAATAACGCCTCCCTCTGACATCGTACTTCAGCTGATCTAGCTTGTTGCATCATTATGACATAGCAGGTGGCGGGCAGCGTCCCGTTATAACAAAACACCGTGAACTCCGGCGCGGTAGACATGGAATTTTCTCATGCAGCAGAACATGTTGGACTGTACTAGCTGGTCAGCTCGATCTCGAGATGTATCACGATTGTTTTGCCTTCAAGTGATTCCTATGGGCATGTTCAGCATGGCTGTGTTTGGACTTGGCCTGGAGTGAGAAGGTGAGCGATCATCACCTGCTACAGCATACACCATCAAACTTTCCGTGGCTCAGTGCTCAGCGCTCAGCGCTCAGACCTACGCGGTTCGTGACTTGGGTTTGTTCACACCTGCTCCATTACTTTGAGTTTCCCACTAGCATGCGCAGTACGATCC
>JABBWL010000097.1:0-259699 GCA_016758765.1 Suillus cothurnatus
CGTGTGCTGTAGTTACGTGCTGCTCCCTTACGTCGAATATCGCGAACGATATGTTTCCATAGGTGCATTTTCGGGAAGTCCCAGTCGAGCTTCAAATCTTCAATCGCAGATGTTTCAGCGCATGTAACATATGCCTAGAAATGAAAGTGTAAGTGAGTATTAGCTATGAGGTGACAGTAAAGGACTCTACCTTGAGCTCGGTGTCAAAAACCAGAAGCTCGGCTTTGATTTCTGCAAGCGTGCTCTTGGTATGCACATCAAGACCGATCCAACTATCCAACTGGAGGTAGCTGCTGATAACCCGGAGAAGCTGGTAGCCCTCTGGAGAGGCTCTAGGCGTCAGGATGTTCAAACCTGCATATAATGTTTGCTTCACAGTAATGAGCGACACATGCGCGAAACAAGTGAAAAATCTCACCTTAGAAGATCCTGGAACTTGTTCCCATCAGTGAATGAGATATTGATGACGGATTTGAAGTGGTTCAAGTTGCACCATTGAGGGAAGTTAGTGATCCTGAGATGTGAATTAGATTGTGAGAAGGATGAATATTGATATCATAACATTGATGACTTACAGTTCCTCAAACGCCGCCCTCGGCCTCACGTCCAAGCGATGCAAGGATTTTCTTCAATTCTCCAAGGAAGTGCTTCCAAAGACCAGCGTGCAATGAGTGCAATCGGTCCAAACTGAGTGCATCATGCGGATTTGAATTCAAGATGATCCAGAATATATTCTAAGCATGTTCTTGATATCAGCAAATCTAAATCACAAAAAAGTGTAGTGTACCTCAACAGGTCGCAGTCCAAGCGCTTTTAATAATACCTCGCCTTGAGCTTTACTGAGCCCGTAAGTGTGAAGCGCTTCTTTCGCTTCCTCCACAGATCTGAGGGGGTAGGTCTTCGACAAGTCGTGAAGCTCTGTCAATGGCACTAAGCACACGGGCAAGGGCACTTGCCACCATGGCCACGGATAAGCGACATCATGCACCTGTGAAACAATGAAATCAGTCTTCTTGACAAAGATATATCAATAAAATTAAGAGAAGGGAGGAAATCGTTGACCCGGATGAGTATCTTAGAATATGGATAAGATGGAGAGTTAGCTGTAGTAGAAGGAATAGGCTGCGGTAGTAAGGATAAGATGGAGAGTTAGTCGTAGTCGAAGTTTGGTGGCGGTGAGGATAAGATGGAGAGTTAGTTGTAGTAGGCATAGATTGGTGGCGATGACATACGGATAAGATGGAGAGTTAGTCGTCGTCGAAGTTTGGTGGCGGCAAGGATAAGATGGAGAGTTAGTTGTAGTATGTGTATGTTGGTGGCGTTTGATATACGGATAAGATGGGGAGTTAGTCGTAGTAGGTGTTGATATATGGATAAGATGGAGAGTTAGTCGTAGTAGGTATATGTTGGTGGCGTTGATATACGGATAAGATGGGGAGTTAGTTGTAGTAGGTGTAGGTTGGTGGCATTGATATACGGATAAGATGGGGAGTTAGTCGTAGTAGGTGTTGATATATGGATAAGATGGAGAGTTAGTCATAGTATTAGGTGTAGGTTGGTAGCATTGACATACGGATAAGATGGAGAGTCAGTCGTAGTTGAAGGTGGTGGCGGGCAAGGATAAGATGGAGAGTTAGTGTAGTAGGTGTAGGTTGGCGGCATTGACGTACAGATAAGATGGAGAGCTAGTCGTAGTCAAAGGAGGTTGGCAGTGATAGCGGGGCATGTATTCTTGGAGTCTGGCGCCAGTAGCAATGAGGATAACATATGAATGGGACTTACTGTTCCTCATAGTCAGCAGAAAGAATCAGTATGACAGGGAACAGCCATCGCAAGATGTCATTGTGACACTTGTGCAAATACCTGGTCTTTGAGTACTGTGCAGCATGTTCCAGCAGCTTCAAGAACAATTCGTGCCATACAACACGCTTCAGCGTGGGTATATCCAAGTTTGCCTTCTTCACCTGCATCTTCAGGAACCTGAAAGATATATGAGTGATCAAAACAAATGCAACATGTAAGAGCAAGACGACTCACGATAGGTAACCATCCGACAACGCAGCCGCTGCCAAATCCCTCGCCATTCCGAATATGTACCGGTAAGTTGGCACATCGTACTACAACCGGGTATCCCTTTACTGTGCCATGGGATGACAGCTTTGTTTTGTCAGCATACAAAATGAAACAAAATGGCACTGCGCCATCAACGTCGGGTGGAAGAGAAGACTATTATTGATTTAACAGTTATATACAGCTAGTGTGAATCTACATGCATGATATGAAAACAACTGTAACGCACTTGGATGTCCCACCAACGATCTCCTGTCCACAGTTTGTCGAAAAAGCACTCAAACCCCGCAGCACTGTGCTTGTAAATGCAACATGCATCCCAGACAAAGTGCGGCGCAAGTAGTGGGTATCCAATAAATCAAGGGCCCAGTCCCATATAGGCCATGCGTGAACCTCATACACTTGATCGTTCTTCTTATAAGTTACAGGAACTTGATGTTTTGAGAACTGTTAAATAATGGCTAAAGTATTGAACAACATTGTATGTACGATGGTCAAAGTTCAGACATACCGGTGTCAACTCAGCTGCAGCATTGTCCCATGTCTTTGAAAGATCGGCCTCGTTCTTCAAAGTGATTTCAGCATGACCTTGAGAGACGCGTAAGATCAGGTTGAGGAGCGCATCTATTTGAGATTTGTTAAGTGCAGCATCAAGCGCGATCTCAGAAAACTCGAAGTCTGCGCGTGATCTAAATGGATGCCATGGCTTCTCATCAATAGGTACTTGTTGGGCCTCCGGGGGGACACGGAATTCGTCAAAAGCTTGGAAGAGGGTTGGGCAACCAGAGCAAGGATGGTACTCAGTTTTGAACTCGCTGGGCGGCTGCACAGATGCTGCAGGCCGTGACTGAGCAGGCACAGAGTTACTAGCCATGCTGGCGTCAGATAATACTGTGCAGAATAATATGTTAGCCTCTGAATACAGACGTAGTGCATATTGCAATAATTTGATTATCAGTTGAGTAAAAGTGCTTACCAGGACTATTAGTGATTCCTGAGTCGCCGTGTTGATGTTCCTCAGGCTTGGGCAGCGTATGATTGCCTGATAAAAGAGAATACATCCATTTAATTTAGGAATTAAGAAAGTGGCGCTGTGCGACTTACCTTGGTTGTCATAACCCAGGTCTGATTCAGATAGTCTAATAATCTGAGGGTGATCACCATGAGCACTGTCGTTGACGTTCAACTCAGTGACATCGACTAGATTTGATGGGCCGGCCTTGCCGATTGCATGGTCCCTACGAGCCTTTCGTGCTGGGAATTGGTATTATTGGTAGGGGCAGCATGGTGAAATTGAAAGATAACTCACCTTTTCATTGCCCTTTCTCATAGTCTCAATTGAACCACTGCTGCTCCTCTTCAGCTTCCAAGCGTTTCTTACAACTAGCCTCATGTTTTTTGATGCCCTGCGCTTTGAATGTTCTGCCGCAATGAGAACATGATATCTGTCCTGTCAGCGTCCCTTCAGAATAATTATATTTCCCTCGGGAAGAACGGGTTGGAGCCATCGAAATCAGAGAGACAACAAATATATGTAGTATGAACTTATTTACAAGGCAGTCGACGGGGAAAGGTGGCAATAGGACAGAACAAGATAGGATATCAAAGTCATACGTTCATTACATACTGTCGTAATCCATCATAATGCAGCTCTCACGCTTGAAATGTTGGTCATGTGCCTTAAAAGGCACCTTGAAAGGGGCCTTGAAAGTCAGGTGACTGGTATTGTAAGCCGGCGGCATTATAATGGCACTTTACCTTTTTCTGACAATGCAATCACATAACCTCACCTTGCACAGCTCATGTTCTCTCGCAGAAATGCCGACATTCCGCATGCTCCTGTACACGAAGAGCTGGAGTACGTTTGATTGGCTAGTTGCCATCATGCCACCTGGCAAATCCATAGGGTTTCGACCAATTGGACACCTGTCGAAACACAAGGTTTCAAATATCTTTTACAGATATTTTTTCTGTGTTACAGACAAGAAACTAAGTATCAACCTGTCAACGATGGTGTCATAGGCCCAGTCCCTAAAGGGTGCAATGACTCTTCAATGATTAGCAGGGCATCAAGCTCAGAAGATAGCGATGCTGATGTCCTACAGTTTCCTGTTTTGCCTCTAACAGCCTGTGCTCTGCTCAATGTCCTCATCATCGCCATCGTTTGCCATTATAATGCTGAAGTAGATGGCATTTACGAAGGAACTCTGGGTGTCATTGTCCTGTGCCATCAACTTGTGCGCCCTGAAAACACCACCAAGCAAGTTCCCTGGCAGGTATATGTATTCAAGGCGATGGATGCAGTGAAAGACATCATTCTGGATGTAACACATGTTCTTCAAATACGTGATGTGAGTGTCTTTTATTATATTCAGCCTAAGGGAGAGCCACCTCAACATTGTTCCAGGACGATTTGGAGCGCTGTAGAGCATGGATGAGTCAGGCTGGATGTGAATGGCCTTATTGTACTATCGTTTTCCTCGCCTGCATTACATTGATAAATCTTGTTGTTTGTAATCCTTAACGCATGTATTATTGTGTACAACATGGCTTCTAATCATAGAATTCCAAGATCACGGAAAGGTTTACTAAGGTGACTTGCGCAGGAAGTCAATATTCGGTGTACTCAAGGTTGATTTTAGAAATGCATCGAGATGGATAACTTATGAGGAAACACAGGAATATGCTGCAAAGCAGGCGCATCAAGTCAAGGTAACAGGCAATACAGATATCTAGCAAACCGTTCAGCAGGTGGTGGACTACTTATTTAAACCAACTCATTTGTGAGCAGGTGGATCCAGGAAGAGAGCTTTGAGGCTAGCCTGATTTTATCTAGGACAAATGACAAGTTTGGGGCAGATAGTAAGAGACCAGTGATGGCGATGGGTGGGAAGTGCGGTACCTCTCGTCGGATGACCCCTGCTCAGTAACACATTTCAATGGGCATACCTATTGAAACACAGCACATGCAGAATGCTTCCAGCTCATCCAATTGTTCCTTAAATTTAGAACTTGTGATGATGATTGCAGGCATTGGGAAGCCAGGAGGATGATCATGACGTAGCCTAGCTGGCTGACAGTAAGGAGCGATCAATGGACGTTCGTAGCTTGACCGAAAACGCAGCATACACCATCTCACTACCAGAAAATAACAGGCCAGGATCCAAGTCTGTTCTCTATAGATCTATCTTTGATGTTATTAAGACCTCGTCAATGGGCCGCGATACTATGACTCACATGAGAAGAGCCATGCAAGTCGGTGGGGTGACTGCCATACCAAGTACACCAAATCTGAATCATTGCTCACGAGACAAATTGGGCAGAAAGCAAGGTATAAGATTCAAGATTCAGCTTGTATCAAGGCGTACAATTGAACAACATTGCATGGGAAAGAAACAAAAGTGTTGTGCAGACATGATTGAGATAACTGAATATATATTGGTGGGACAGTGGGTGAATGAAAGGTATCAAAATCACAAAAAATGCAATAAAACAGCGAACAACCTAAACACCTATGTGGACAAACACGATCTGCTGTTCCAGTGGAACATTATTGCACTGCAATTTCTTCACAGCCTTATGCAATGCTACCGCAGCCTGCCTACAATCCAGTCTCCCTGAATCATCAACCAACTTGTCATAAACGGTAGACACGACCTGCCGTGCAACATCGTCGTCGACGGACCACATAGAACCAATCACACTATGAAATCCGGAAAATTGCATAGCCACAGCAAGATGTATCGACTCGTCGGGACTGTTCTCATCGCCCACGGTAGTGTGGCAAGCCGATAGGAATGCAAACTCTGGGTTCTGCCAGTTCAATCGGATGATGTCCTTGATCATCAATGGCCCATCGCGCATGACAAAGGAAGATTTGAATGGTCGCTGTCGATTCGGCATTCCGTGACAGGCCAGGTGAAGCCACTGATTATGGTTTAGTGCATCGAGAACAACCTGCACCATTGCGTCGCTGTCCTGGAATGACGTGAAGGAAGACACGATGGGTGAGAGACACTGAGCTATGGAAGCTAGTTCAGGAGCGATGCATCGCAGTTCCTTCCCTCTATCGGGGTTTCCTTGACCGATTGCCACAAAATATTGACTAGATGCATTTTGAGAAACACACTGTCTCGCACGAACGAGTGTTGCCAAGGTGGGAGTATAAGATGAGATCTAAATCTGGGGCAAGTTGTCTCTCTCCCTCTCATACGGTCCTGCTGCATGTAGAGGAAGTAAAGTGAATTCAGCAGTGGGACACCACCAGATATGTGAACCAGGGCAAACATTCAGCACCCTAAGTGCTTGGACCACGGGTTTGACGATATGATGCCAAAGCTTGTGGAGGATGCCCACAAGCTTGTTCTGCTGATCGGAACAACCAAATTGCTCTGCGACGGACTGAAATTTGGTGGACAACTCGGAGACATAGGTCTGGGTGATATCGATTGGAATGTGCACAGGATCTTGGTCACGTAGGACAATCAACGCATTGCAGCTGTACTGACTAGCATTGACGATGATGACAGGACCTTCATTAGTGGCCTTCTGTAGGTTGGAAAACAGGGGAGGGAGGAGAAACCGAGAAAAATCCAGGAGCATATGGATGCGGGAGAGGACATCGTTCCATTGGATGGTCACTTGTCGGATTTGTGAAGACTGGTCTTTGGTAGACCAATCAAACACGGCGCGAAGACGAGAGCTCAACTGCTTAAATTCTTCCACCAAGACTGCGCCGGTGTCACTGGGCAAGGAAAGTTCATCGAACGGCGAGCTCAAACGTGCCAACTGGGTCCAGAATACTGCCCGACCTTGCTCCACGAGTTCCACAGCAGTTATCAGCGCGCAATGACGAATGCTACACGAGAAAGCATCCACAGCAAGGGACACCGTGGCCATCCTGATGACATCAAAATTACGTGATGAAGACGACAAAAGAGTGACATTCTGATCTAGGAATTTTAATGCAGTATGATATGCAAGCAATGCAGAGGCATGGTTTGTCTCTTCAGCAGCAGTGATCCATGACTTAGCAGCAGCAAGATCCTCACAAGAGACCGCATGAGATGTGTGAGGGAGTTGTGAGAATAAGTTAAATGATTCATCAAGGTCAGATGGGACTCCCTGCTGCAAGAATCTGCCTCCAAGGCTGATAGCGAGATTGTCAAGAGACTGTGATCGATCAGAATGACCAGGGGGACAAAGGAGTAGTGCATCTCGATGGAGCTCGATGCACTCATCAAGGTCAGACAGGACGCCCCGCTGCAATGGTGGTAGCATAAGCGGTTGAAATCATGTTGATGTCCGACCACAGGTTCTAGATGTACTGGATGTTCCCCCTCGACTCTGTTACCGGCATTGTGCACATCGAATAAACTATGCATCCAGTCGGATGACTGAACTAACGGGTCAGGTCGTTCATAAGACATTTCGGGACGAGGAGTGTGATAATAGGCATCACCGACATGGTGGTAGTGATTTAATCTATGGGCAGGTGGGTAGTGAGTTGTCTGCAAAGCCAGTATGAATTGTTCAGGGCCAGGATGGTCGTCGGAGAAGTTAGAATGATTGGTGGACTGATTGTGGGGGTTCGCGTGGGGCCTCAAGTTATTGTAGGTCGAAACATACATGCTCTGAGGATGCGAGATACCCTGGGGATCAGCATCATGCCGCTGATTAGTTTACTGATCATCAGGGTTCACGTGGGGAACAGAGTCGATGTATGTCGAATGATGCGTATTCTGAGAATGTGGTGGACCCTGGAGACCGATGTCACACGACTGATTTGTGTACTGATCTTGGGAGTTTGACGCATGGAATCCCGAGTCAACGTATTTCGAATGATGCATTGTCTGAGGACGCGAAACATCAGAGTCAATGCAAGTAAGCTGATTGACGTGCTGATCGTGGGGTTTCGCATAGGGAATCGAGTCATTGTAGGTCAAAACATGCGTGCTCCGAGGGTACAATGTGGCTTGGAGATCAGCGTCATTCCGCTGATTGGTGGACTGATCATCAGGGTTTATGTGGGGAACAGAGTCGATGTACGTCGAGGGATGCGTGTTCTGAGAATGTGGTAGACCCTGGAGACCGACGTCATACGACTGATTTGTGTACTGCTTGTGATGGTTAATGTGGTCCCCCAAGTCAACATACACTGAGTCATACATGTTTTGAGGATGTGATGTACCAGGGTCAATGTAGGGTGGCTGATTAGTGTGCTCATCTTGGGAGTTCAACACATTATGTAATCCAGAGTCAACGTATATCGAGTGATGCATGGTTTGAGAATGCGAAGTACTGGGGTCAATGCATGGCGGCTGATTGATATACTGATTGTGGGGTTTTGCATGGGGTATTGAGTCATCGTAGGTCGAAACATATGTGCTTTGAGGATGCGTTATACCCTGGGGATCAGCCACATGCTGCTGATTGGTGTACTGATCGTCAGGATTCACATGGGGCACCGAGTCAATGTAGATCGGGCGATGAGTATTCTGAGGATCAGTTGTCACCTGGGACACTTGGTTGGGATCTAAAACGAACTGTTGGATCAGAGAGGACTGGTATCATAAGTTGTCACCACCTGGGCTTACTTGGTAAGGTGCCATGGTGGGGATCACTAAACCACCCAACAGTTAAATGAGCTGGGGTGTTCTGATATCGGTCATGATGATCCGTAAAGATTTGTTGAGGGGTGTGGTTAGTGTCATAGGCCATAGAGCTTAGGTTATCTGTCACAGTGGTGTTGAAATGAGTCAAAGTCGAAGTTGAAGTCCATGCTGAGTAAATAGTTCAGTAGCCAACTGGTCTTGCCAGTTTGCACCTCTTGAGATTAGATTTGGAGGTCAGGGACCAACTATACATTACTGGTGGATAAGATTAGTTAAACGAATGGCAATGTCAAATGGTTCTGTGTCACGCACCTTCTTGGTAGTAGTACATGGCCCATGGCCACTAGGAAGATCTGCTTGCCCTGTGCACATGAAATTCGAATCAGAACTTCTTCAACCAAAACCTTAGTAACTTACCCCGACCATACAGTAGACTCAGAAGTTCCATCATTCAGAAGTAATTCAATTGCTAATCAAAGTTCAATCGATGAGTATTTCCTTCCATGTTTTCCAATCAACTACTAGTATATCTCACTTTCAAAGGTGACTGGCCTGGAGCTGTTATCCCACCTATGCGATGGCATGACCCAACGGAAGTATTTGATCGCAGCTCCTTTGATGGTCTCCATTTGGAGGTGTGGATCCTTCATCAATGAAGGAAGTGTCATTGCCTGGACAAAACCATATTGAAGTTGAGTTTAAAAAACCGAATATGAAAAGATCATCCATACAATTGAGCAATTGGTGTACAAGTCGTAATTAACGGTTGTCGTGTTCGTGGCGAGGATCTGCATAAGATAAAGTTGTGAGAAGTAGACACATCGAAGGCAAACGACTCATGTCAAGTCCATTGTTACTGCCAGGGATTGATTACTTGTACTATTGATATCGCCAGTGGGCTCGTTGTTGTCATTGTGACAAGCGAATCTGTGTGTCACCATGCAGCATGTTGTGGATGAATGGCAAGGCGGAAAAATAAAGGGAAAGGGCCACATACCTGCGTGTCACTTCGAGAAAGGAGCTGATGTGCTTCTTCAACCACTCTTATTATTTCCTGTGCTTTATTCGCTCGAGTATGGTCTTAATAGACCGGAATCAAACTTTTGCCTTTGAATGATAGCCTCTCCACATGCTCTATCATGGGAAATTGCAACACAGTAAACCCGCGCGGTCATAGGTTTGAGTGACTGTCCTGACTGTGGCTGGTGCAACTTTGTGTTGTACAGTCGTGCAGTATTGTCAGTTGATGCAGTGGCAATAAAATGCAAGTAGAAGGTGTCAGTATGACTGGTATCCGTTCGATGAGTTCCAAAATTGGCCCTGGTTGCCTTATCTGATGTGGGGACTTGAAGTTGCTGGCCATCAGGCAACCGCAAAACACTTCAAATACCATCTTGGCGAGCAATTTGGAGAATGAGTTCGGCATATCGGTGCGCCATACCCTGCTAGTACGGTCTGATGATCCAGATGCCAATTTTAGTCCATCTATGCTGAATGTGACATTGTACATATCACAACTGTGACCATTCAGTGCTGATAGGGCAGCACCGGTCTCTGCATCCCACATGACAACCTTGAAATCATGTGAGTCTCTTGCCGTTGGGGAAGCAAACCGACCACATCTGGCCTGTATGCTTCACCAGCAGATTGAAAATCTCCTGCTTGGTCTCGACATCCCAGATAATAATGGCTTGGTCATTTCCGAGTCATAGCACTACTTGCAATTTGCTCACAGTGCAGCAGTAGTATCCAAGCGACCATTTGGATCTACTTGAAGCTATTGCAAAATCAGTGAATGCTCGAACTTGACCCGGATGATCCACACTTTGAAGTTCAGCCCAACTTGGACCCATAGTGCGGTACTGCGGACCAGCACTGGCAGGCTGTCAGACTCGGAACGATGGCAGCAGTGATTCACTGACTTGGACTCTGAGTCGGTGGCTGGCAGCCCAAGTAGCCTTCTTTATGAAAGTTGAATAGATTCCGACACTAGTCTTCGGAGAGTAGAGACATCCAGAAATTGGTCAGTCTTTGTGAGGTCTGCACCACAGATTTAACGCAGACTGCGTGCAGGTCTGTTGCAGGTTTGGCGTCTTTTGGGATTTTCTGGCCAATAAGGTTCAAGATCATCATGTGATCAGTGACTCACCGTTGAGTCTGCGGCTGACTAGTTGGTTCAAAGTATTCATTTAACTGCTTAGAATGATTCTTATTCCATAGCCAGCTGGTTGAGAGACAGCAAATGTGAATTATCAGACATGCACTGCAGTCCTGTCACAGTGTACTCGTAGATTAAGTAAAGCACAGAATGCCGCGACAGGTACTCGATGCGCAGTAAAAATATATGGAAATCGATATCAGGCCTGCAAGGGATACTAGCTATTCTGTTGTGCCTGAGCCATAGTAGTCTGATGCTATGAGAAATTTTGCACTGAGCTCACCCTATCATCAGATGAAGTTAGCCCACTTGCATCAGCCGAAGCCTGAGAGACCGGTCCATCTGTTCCTGTGTAAAATGACCACTGGGAAGTAATGATCCTGCCGTGGAACAGTATTTCCAGGCACCTGAGGAGGCTGCTGGGTAGTTGTGGTCGTGTAGGGGGTGGTTGAGGAGAAGCAGTGTTGGATGGCGTGCCTATGTTATGTGGAGGAGTTGCTTGTGGTGCTACGCCAGGCGATTATGTTGTAGTCCACAACCAATATGGAGGTGACAGGTGGACATCAGCAGGTAGTCTGTTGATGGCAGTGATAGTACGAGAATGGGTGGCTGGAGCTTGCAACAAGTGCTGAAGAGACTCGGATATACGAACCCTACAATGGCCACCGATGCCATTGGTGTTGGCATTCTCTGTTACTGAGAAATATCAACCTGCATCATGCACTAATTCCGGTTTTGCAAGACAGCAGTTTGTGCGAGCTGGGCTACTAGTCTCGGTGTCTTGTTGTTAGAACGCGAGAGCATATTTCCAGCGTTGCTCCTCCCGAAAATCAACGCGCATCCATTTCTAACTAGAACGTAAGTCAGACGCACTATAAGAGTCATAAAAATCATGCCATTTTGTCTATAAGATAGTCCCAGTGGGTCTTGGCCAGACCTCCGAAATTGTCTGCTGGGCGCCGTCTATAGTTCCACTTGACAACATTTTTGAGGCTTTCAAAGCGTTCAAGGGTGCATGAGCCTTAATTCAGCAATGGCAATCTACATACTCATGAGTACTTCATCCGAGACAGATTTACGTTGCTTACACCTCAGTCACACGTGCTCAAGCACTCAGTGGTGGCACGACAGACCTTCCAGATAGGTTTTGCACGGATGGTCGCACTCCACTTGATCAGGCCCATGGTGTCCAGTCATCTTTGGTTTTCCCGTCTGCTTTGTCGTGTTCCTTGTCTCGCTTTTCTGTTTGGGAGACTTACCCATGCGGAGATATTTAAGAGGCGATGATTTGATCAGAGGTAGACTGTAGGCGGGGTTCAAACGATGATGATGATGAGGTTGTTGCTGTTGATTTTGATGCCGTAGCACCTCTACAGATATTGAGGAAGTAGATGGTGTCTCCTCAGGTGGCTCACTCTCAGCCTCATTGAGGTGAAGTGCCTATCAGCCACTGGAGACGTGCCAGGGGTGGGAATGAGGACAGAAGGCTGAATAGATGCGATGTCCAGTGGTATAGACCATGATGCGGGGGGTAATTTTATGGACAGGAAAAGAAAGAGCAAGGTTCGACAAATTTGAGACATGAAACATACAAGGCTGTCTTCAAGTTACACAGAAGAATGTAACAACTTCCCAGTCTTCTGCACCTAATTCAAAAATCTCAATTGATTGGAATTCGGAAAGGGCGATCACTGGCCCTGCTGTTAGCTCGAATCTGAGGCTAGAATCTGTTACCGTATGGCATCCTCCTTTGGTTGTGCCTTGGCCCATCAGATTCTTACCCTCCCGGTGTGTTCCATGCATCATCAGCACCCGACACTGCTGGACATACGAATACCACTACATCACTATCGGAGGGAACAACTGGCACAAGGGACAAGGGCGTGTTCAGGGTGGTGGCGCAGACAGGAATACCAATCATAGAGTTTACACTACGATGGCATCAAGTTCTCAGGTTGACACTAGGCGGCCGCCAGGCCAGGAAGCGCAAACTGGCCCGATAGTAGTGAATAGATGAACAGGGGTTTCTTCCTTCAAAATGTTGGAGGAGTTTCTTGGTACGATATACTTGGAACCCGGTTAGCGATGATCAATGACTGTTCAAGCATTCAGCGGTGACGTACATTGTCACGGTTCCGCAAATGATCATGATAACCAGATATCTATTAAAAGACTTCCGAGTCAGCTTGGTAAATGATTCCTAGAGTCTCAAACAAACATCAGATGGTCATTGAAAAGAATAGAAAAGAGTTAAGCACGAAAATCACTGTCAACTTGAAGGACCACGGGTCGTCTGATGTGACAATTATTTTCTGACAGAATGCGGCAGAGTAAGGTTTTGTGATGCGGTGGCAGTCACGGTGGGACAAAAGAGACAGCCTCAATTTCAAATATCATATATGTGCACCGCTGTTGCCCTTCAAGCCTGAAGGACTGTATATCACATTCAGTCTCTCGACCGTCCAGAGACGGCGGACAATGAGAGAGGTACCATGAAGGCAGAGAAACTTGGAGATGGCAGGATAACTCGGATAATCACTGGAGTGGTGAATATGAATATTTTGAAATGGCACGCAGATATGTGACCTTTGGGTGCACTGGTCGGAAACTCCCAATAGACTCCGAAACTACAACACCCATGCACATGGAGTCCAGTCTAGTCTGTACAGACTTCACACAGATTGGCCAATTCCTGGTCTGAAGTTATGCGGAGAGTGACTGTCCGAGTATGATCATCCATACACAGTCACTGACTCGGATAGTATTGAACCTAGTATCGTGCCGTGTAAGCAACTTTTTCTGTGGACTTGACGATGATGATCTTGAATCCATCAGAGCCTTGTCTCAACTGCAATGACCCGGAACTCGTCTTTCGAGGCTTGCCAGTTTTTCCACTATCATGGATGGTCAGGTTAATGTCGTTAGACGTCGCGACTACCGTGACAATGAGGAGTCACAAACTCAATAACGACTTTGACTCAACTTCAAGTTGTGCCACCACTTCATTATCAACCCTCGGCTCAATGGATCAAAAGGAATCTAATCGATCACTTCAAATTCGATATGAGAGTCGAGTCGTGGTGCACCACCTGAACCGTGTCAGTGGTCGAACTTGTCCTAGATGAGACTCAGTCCCAGATGTGGTGTGTACACAAAGCTTGAAACAGAAGGGTCACGACTTTGGATTCCCACAGGCTTCATGTAACCAGACAGCTTCCAAACTGATATTCCTAATACAGATCTAACAACTCGATATGCCATGATTTGGGGCCAAAAGTTCACTAATAAGTAAATGGACTTAGTACTTCTCACCATTCTTCAAACTCCGCCGACTAGTTTATGAACCTGCTAGGCAGCTGAAATTCGACTTCAAAGGTACCTCAAGCAATCATGCATAGTGTGCCACATGCTGCCTATCTTACTACTCCTCCAAGTTCTGTTGGAAAGTCTAGTCATGACTATGATAGCAGCGACGAACCTCAATCTCGATTGCTCGTTCAAACACCACCTAGCTCTCCACCTGAGCTACCACAGGGTTGCCGTGACAGCAATGACAGGATTCAAAAATGCAGTAACCATCCTACAATAGAACATTCCCGGCTCACAGCACGCTCCAAACGTCGACGATCACCATCATCTGACGATACCTCTCCTGATTCAGAAAATGAACTCTTTGCATTCCTGCGCATACCTCCCATAATGGACCGCTTGCCTAGCATTGCGGGGCATGCACAGAAAAGGTTTAGGCCTTTTGAGCAGCCCAATGGTTTGCTGCCTAATGCACTGGAACTCCAGTTTTCTTGAAGATGTCTTGAATCTGGTGAGACTGATATGAGTCTAGCAGATATCCAAGAGGTATGTTAGTCTAATGCGCGCCATTTTACAAATATTGAGAAGCATTTAATATCAGGGCAAAGACATCCTGGCGTGTTGCCTGAAACTCATGCCCAGGAGTATTGTCGGTCAAGCTCTCATCGCGAAGGAAGCTGATTGCAAATACAAGTGTTTGTCTACTCTGGCAATGGCTTGGGCGGCTGAGGCGAGGGCCCAGGACAAGCAACTCCATGAAATGCTTATCGAAGAGGAACTTGCCAAATATGCCGTCAGCGCCGTGGAGGCTTCCATTCTCCAGAGGGTCTTGGTTGGACGTAGTGTGGAGGAGCTTGATGCTGATGTGGACTTCTGTGTTGGCGCATACAGTCATGATTTTCAGTCGTTTTCTGTTGCCATCTCCACCCTTAATCAGATTGAGGGTGCTGCTTCATGTCTTTCCAAATCCAAAGAGGAACCTCGTGCTGAGTCAAGTCACTTGGAAGATGACTCAGCTTCCTCCGACTTTGACATCAATGATTGAGGTGAGACGATTTTTAACATACTGGCCTTTCAAGTTGTAATACTAATCACGATAGAGTAGATGTTGTTCATTGATACTTTTTTGTGTGACGATGATTCTGTTGACCATTGTAAAAATGCATCGTCATCTGGCAGACGATCTCCACGAGTCGGTCGCAGGTCTTAATTCTTGTACTATGCCAGAAGTATAGCCTTTAGACAATTGACTCTAAAATGCATGTATCTTTTATTTTAGGACTGTTGGGAAAGTGGCAATTTAAATCGAGTGCATATCATGCCATAGATAAGTGTAGTATGTCAACTGAGCTTGAACATCATCATCTTCAGGAGGTTGAAAAAAGTGAGTCAGGAAGCCTCAACTACCCTAAGCACTTGCCAAGCTCATGGCAGTTGTGAATACTACTGTGTCCATAAACTCTACCCGGGCCCTCGGCACTTTTATGTGTCTTGAAATTTGACTCGGCCGCAGTAGCAATGTGACAGTAAGAGTAGTACCATAATGCAGTGCTAAGGCTAGTAGTACCTTTTCACGAGGACTGTCGCAGCGGCTGAAGTCGAATGCATGACAAGTTTCTATGGCTTGTTCTCAGTTTATCATTCATCGTATATTTGATGGTATCATGCAATGCTCCAGGCTGCTCTTGGGAAAGAGCAACCAACAGTCGGGGACTTACTAGGCATCGTGGAACATGCAAATTCTACCAACGGTCGAGCGTCGTCAGCAGCAAGAAAAGACAGGAGAGGGCGAAGGATGCAGCTAGAACCCTAACACGACAACTGGCCACAAAATCAGGCTCAGCCACGCCTGCTAGTAGTTCAGGTTCGGTGAGTCTCCAAGTCTGCATTTTATGTTCTTGATACTAACAACAATTCTGAAATTCTAGAAAATATCGCCCATCGGCAAGTATGTTGGGAGTGGTCACTTAAAACCTATCGTTCCGTGCAGACCTTCGTCAAGCAGGTACCAGACTCGGGTCAGGGCGACTGGCATGTCTATCAGCCCCATAGTGCCGAGTGACTCGGAGCACTTCCAACAACAGCCTATGTCAGAACAGCCGCTGCCCCAGTCTGATACTGATGATAGTTTTGACAATGCAGTTGATTGCAATGTTTGTGGTATGTCTTTGAGTTAGCACCCCCCACTGGTCGACTGATAACTTGTTCCGCTCTTCGCTTATCAGAAGATTCTTTACACCCTCCAAGTCTGACTCAACGAATACCTAGACATTTTGAGGATGTTCTTCTTTCTGACGAGGACACCGATAACTTGGATAAGGTTGATGCTTCTGAGTGTTCTCGAAATTCAGCCCCACCTCAATCCAGGATCCGGAGAGTTCTATTGACGCTACGAGATACCCTTCAAACAACCTTCAACTCTCTAGGACTTTGTTGAATATACCCTCGTCGCCCGTCCTTTGAGCCAGATCAATTTGTCCCATCCTCGCTGCTTTCAAACACTTGTCCAATAGCTCCGCCACTGGAGACTGATCCAGACATTCTCCCACCTCCATACCCATTTCCCAATATGACAATCTATCGACTCATGTGTTGGATGAATTCTGGCAGCGATAAAAAATCCGAGGTTGAAATTACCCGCCTCATTAAAGAAGTGATACTGGCAGAAGATTTTGACTTAAAGCACTTTGATAACTTCTCAGTGCGGAGGAGTTTACAGGAATTAGACAATGACCTCAGCAAGAGGAAGATTGAGTTTCCAGACGACTGGAAACAGGCC
Organism: Suillus cothurnatus; assembly: GCA_016758765.1. NCBI lineage: Eukaryota > Fungi > Basidiomycota > Agaricomycetes > Boletales > Suillaceae > Suillus > Suillus cothurnatus. Next base: position 16,931 of record JABBWL010000097.1, read on the forward strand.
AGTGTCACCATCAAGATTCCCATGAAATCGAAGGACGACAATGCAAGACCTTTTTCCATCCCTGGATTCCATTTTCATCCCCTCGTCAAAGTAATTCGGTCAGCTTTCGCAGACATACAGGCGAGTGCATTTCACCTTTCGCCTTTCAAGCGTCTGTGGAAGGATCCGTTGAATAGCCATGAAGAGCGAGTTTTTGACGAATTGTATACCTCTGACTCTTGGCTGGATGCCCAAGACCAGGTGCAGAAGCTCCCAAGAGAGCCCGGATGTACATTGGAATGGGTGGTTGCTGGCCTTATGTTTTTTTCAGATGCCACGCATCTTGCGAACTTCGGAACAGTGAAGGCCTGGCCCCTCTACATGTACTTTGGAAATCTGACAAAGTACGCTCATTCTGCACCCAAGTCCGGCACATGTCACCTTGTGGGTTTCTTACCATCGGTGAGTTCTACTACTGTAATATGAAGAATCACTATCAACACTGTCTCAGCTTCCTGATACAGTCAAAGATGTTCTGAGCAGCCTTCCTCGCATATCCAAAAGTGGCATGGCTGCCCTTCACACCCACTGTTGGCATGAATTGTTTCATGCATGCTGGGATACTTTACTCGATCAAGACTTCCTTCATGCATACCGTCATGGTATCGTCCTCAAATGTGCCGACGGTGTGTTGCGCAGAGTATTTCCTCGTATATTTACATACTCAGCCGATTATCCTGAAAAGTGGGTTCTTTCTGTGATTATGGGCAAGGTACTCAACAAGTTTCAGGGTTTTGATCACTACTATCAAAGACATGGGTTCATGCCCGTGTCCACATTGTCTCACGCCAAAAAGTATGTTCCCTTCTCTAGGTCTCCTTCAAGATATGAAGAATCGCATAAACAATCTTCGAGTCTACGTCTCAACTAATATTGTCAGGGCGTGGGAATATATCTATAAGTCGGGAAATACTGTAGATGGTATGAAAGTCGAGGAAATGCTGGGAGAGGGCTCGTGGGTGCCTGTTCTAGTAAGTGTGAATCATTCGCTGTTCTCTTGTACCAGCTTAAATGAGCAACTCGCAGAACATTTTTGCCGAGAAGTTGGGAGCGCTGGGCCTTGATCTGTTTAGGATGCTTGTTGTAGATTTTATGCACGAGTGTGAGTTGGGCACCTGGAAGGCACTGTTCACTCACCTCATCAGGATCCTTTATTCACTTCCAGGGGGGAATCAACTGGTGGCAACCCTAGATGCAAGGTAGGTAAAGTTCGGACAGTCTCTCCACATAATAAACTCTGTTCGGTCATAGATTTCGTCAGGTTCCTACTTTCGGTAACGGGGCGATTCGAATGTTTGCAAACAACATGTCCGAGATGAAGAGACTAGCAGCACATGACTTCGAGGACATACTACAGGTTTGTTTTTGCTTGATTCGACTATTTTCTGCTTGGCTTGCTGATGGCTTTTTCCAGTGTGCAATACCTGTATTTGAAGGCTTGTTTCCCAATAGCCATGATATGATTGTGCAATCTCTTTTATACAGATTCGCTCAGTGGCACACCCTTGTAAAGCTATAAATTCATACAGAGTCAAGTCTGGGTTTCCTTGAGGATACATTCACAGTTCTCTCTAAGCAGTTGCGGAAATTTCGCAACTTTACCTGTGCTGCCTTTGAGACCGTGGAATTGCCGAAAGAGAAGGCAGCTCGCCAATGAAGGTTTGCCCAGCGTGCTGGACCTAATGATGGTTCTTCAGAATCTAGGGGACCCAGAGTGAAAAGGTTTAATTTAAGCACCTACAAGTTTCACACAATGGGTGATTATGTACAAACCATCAAGCTCTTTGGTACGACGGACTCTTTTACCACTCAGATTGTAAGCATTGTCTCTCCCCTCAAGGTTTGTTCTGAAGTTGTAATATTGGTTAGGGGGAGTTGGCGCACAGAGCCTTAAAGGCATTCTATCCCCTAACTTGCAAGCTAGATACTCTGGCACAACTAGCAAAGCACGAACGGAGGCACCGTGTACTGCGGTGAGTTGCGGAATCAGCAGGTATCTCTTCGTCAATCAACCAATCACTGGCCGACTCTCCTGCTTCGATATTGTCTAGAGACCCTCACTTTATTGCAATCAATCGAAACGAGCCAGTCTCTTTGTTCAAATTCCTCAGAGAACATGATGGCGATCCAGCTACCAAGGTAAATTTTTGGCTCAGCTCGACCGCCAGTTACCTTATGACAACTTTCAGAACTTCATTTCGAAATTGAAGGATCACATTTTATATCGGCTGAAGAAGTTGGATGTCAGTCAATGTGACTATACATTTTCGGACGAGGAACGAAATTCAGTCATCATTCCTAACTATACGGTCTACTCGGTCAACACCATGCAGGTACACTACATGACATACGACATGAGGCGCGAATACGATACCATCAATCCCAAGGCTAACGCAGATATCATGGTGCTCTCAGGAGAAACCTCACCTAGCCACCCATATTGGTACGCTCGTGTACTGGGCATTTACCAGTTAGACATGTGGCTCGAAGGCAGTTGAACTGAGAAACAACACCTCGTGTTCCTCCATGTCAGGTGGCTCGCACCGTTGATATCATCGGATCATCAGTCAGGCATACGGTGTGCTCGCCTGCCCAAAGTGGCCTTTGTGGAAGAGTCGGATTATGATGCATTTGGATTCCTCAATCCAGGTCAAGTGATTCGAGGAACTCATTTGATTCCTGCATTTGTTTCAGGCCGTGGCATAACTTCACTACACTATGGAACTTCATTAGCACGAGCCAAGGATGAACTGGATGACTGGGAAGAGTTCTATGTTGGGATGTGAGTACAATACGTCTCGTAGCTTAACAACTCTGATTTGTCGGAGCAAGTTTTGTCGATCGCGATATGTTCATATGTTACACTGACTTAGGCGTAGGGCACCCAGTAACCTTGAGGAGGATAGTTAGAGACTGTTCTACCCTTGAGTCAGCAACAACACCAGTGGAAGATGATAGTATGGACGTTGACTTAGATGACGCCAGGAGCCATGATGAAGGCAGCCACAAAGACGACAACGAACAACAGATAGATGTTGATTTTCAACTTGACTCGGAAGGTGAGAACATGCAGTCCGAATCGGAAGACAAAGATGATCATGGCTGCAGTGGTATTGAGGGAGGTGACTGGGGTGAACTGGCTCCTGCAGTTGAGTCACGGTCGGATGACTCGGATGATTCGGACTCTCCAGATGATGACCTCTCTTTTTGAGATGATGAGTCAAAGTTAGTACTGTAGTGATCGTGTCAAACTATACCATCAATGCCGTCACTTGGACTATCCAACTTGAATGATTGGTTGATCATCATTAACATTGGGCCAGCTTGTCATTCATTCGTGCAACGTCCACGAGCAACAACTTCAAGTTAGTCTTTCAACATTCCCCTAGTCTGAACTTGCCTTATGTGGACACTTTCCCACCATGACAATCTTGTAAAGGATGGGCGATGCCTGGGCCGCGGCGGCAGGTTCAACAACCTGACTCAGAGGTCACTAACACATTCGTGTGTCTCTAATCAGTCTGACATGTACTATCTGGTAGGTTCAGATATTCATGTGTTCCCCAGATATGTTCAAATAACCATTTGAAATTTTGAACAATGTGTCATGGTCACATGCCATCCAGTGAGTGACTCAATCAATTGAGAAAGTTAATCAGGGCCCACAATGACTCCGAAGGTTGAACAAGATATCGCCCTCTCGAGTCTGGTCCAACATTTGCTTTGGTGATACTTTGCAGTGCCAGTCTTCCGCAATATCAAATGGACGATCTGTGAGGGTGAAAACCAGACTGTCGAACTTAGTAGGCATGGAGCCTGGGTTCGAAGCAAAAGAAAGCCCTTTGCAGGTGCGTCATACTGACTCAGATTATATTCCGAGGGTCTGCATCAACAAAATCACAACACATTTTAGACACTCCCCGATCACCTACTATGTCACAAATTCTTCACCCAACGGTTACCTTTCCTCTCAGACCCTCCACAAGACCCATGCACTTGCCATGTGGCTTTGGTATAATTCACACATCGGTTTTGTGCAGTAGGTGGTGCCCTTTATCAGAGCTCCTCATACTTGGTGAACCTTTGAGTGAGTGATTTAACTTAAATTTGAGGAGCGCAAATTGCCATCACTAAGTTAGTATCTAGCTGGCCTCGACATCAAGACCTGCACAATGTTCTTAGGTCACTGCATTAATCTCATAGTCTATGCTTTATTATGGGCCTCAGGATGCAAGACCCTGTTCCTGGCTGGGTTTCGAACGTCGCTCTAGTGATGGGCGAAACTATCCTGACAGGTATAGAATATAGAATAACATCTAAGCATGCGGACTATCACACAAACGAAGCTGAGCACACTCAGTCATATCTTTGATCATGGCAAGCCAGTGGTTGACATAAAGTACTTGAACAAGATACAACAAAACAATGGATGTCCCATCTGATTCCTTGTAGTATGGTGATGCAGAGTGTAGTATCAACATTAACAGGTTTGTCGACACCGGTTACTCATGACCATGAATGCTGACCATACTACTACCCAGGAATCACATAGAAGTGCTCATTCTCATTTTTCGACATTGTGGCGTCTGATGATCATTCCACCCAAGTTATACCAGGGTTTCTTCTTGCTCGCTTACCTCTTGGCATTGTGGTTTACAGTCGTGCCCATAGTCAATCTTATCATGCTGTCATGACCTCCCGACAATCGCTGCGACTACGGGATATGATACGATGGTGACGTTGCTGCTCGCCACTCCTCCATCAGCTCAGATGGGTGCTTTTACTCTTTCAAGGTTAGTAAACTAATTTTTTTCTATCTCGAATCTTGTGGACGATCAGCTACTCTAACTATACACTAAAGCATTGCATGTTCGTTCTTGGATCGAATGCATTTGCTACCCTTGGATTCACTATATCCATCTGTACAATAAACATGGTTGCATGTTATTTTCCATGTAAGCGGTATCATCACCCAATAGAATGATGCCTTGTGTACTCAGAGATGTGTTGCAGGTTTCTGGTGGATCAAAAGTGCTGCCGGACAAATGGTGCTCTGGCCATAGATAAAAAACCTTTTTTAGAGAATATGCGAAGAGACTCCTGCTACTACTATCGCTGTGATTAGTGGAGTGTCTGCGATGGGGAATATCGCCAGATTGTTAGTGCCACCGATCTCCCGCTCCCGCTGATTATTTATCTCAGCTCATTCTAGTAGGTTTGTCTCTGCTTTGCGGCACTTTGGGTGAGTAACGCTTGAAGTACTTATAGAACTACTGCCCATCCTGCTGATTATCATGGACGCAAATCCCCACAAAGATAGTAAAATCACAATGTGAATTTGTACCGCTTCGTGGTAAATTACAATTTTTGCTACGTGGACCTGAACGTATCATGCAGTGACTCTTTCCTTCGCTTTCTAATGGTCATACTATATCTTGTCGTACATTTGGCTGTTGGTCGTAACATAGAAACCATGCCAGACGGTCCCACTCTGCTAGTAGGCGCGCAGGCATCGCTACTGAATACTGGCACACAACAGCTTGCCACATAAAATCATCCTTCAAGTTCACCAGCCACACATTCAGCGATACCTGTGGCATTATGCCATCCCCAGTGGGCGACTTCACCATGGGAATATGAATGCTTGTAGCTTCTATTGGATCTCCTTCACATTAGGGTGGTTGGTCTTGTGCATTCTGTTCCATTGGGAGCAAGAAGTGCAAAATGCAGCATGAGCGTTATGAGAACTTGATTTAAACAAACCTTTGGAGGTCTACCTACTTGGAGTATGTCACCGCAACTTCTTGCTAGATCTTACTCCTGAAAACGCTTTTCTCAACCAGACCTGTATACTAATATGTCATCCCCAGGACCGCCTTCCACATGCTGACTTTGAGTGTGACCACGACTGGCGTCTCAGGTAGCACTTAGTCACTTGGTCCCTGTGAATCACATTGCAATGGGCTAGGCATTCCACGACCCCAAAATTCAATATTGTTAACATCTCCCAATTAGGATCTCTGTTTCTTCCCCATCAAGGTTCCTCATTGCATCACATATGGTTAAATAGTACTGTAAGTCTCCCATCATGACTAAACCTCATCTGAGTCATTGATAACTCCAATATGTTCTGCTTCTCCAGTCATATTTGGTTGTTCTGGGTGAGGATACTTACACATCATCATTATTCAATGCCCAGGTTAACGGTACTAGTAGTAGTAGTAGTACTCATCTCACCAATTTGAGCCTTCGCCGTTTCAATAAAAGTCGAATACGGTGAGTGTTGTTGCTCAGCCTGTCACACACTGCACCCCTAGGATGGTCAACTCAATTCCTTCTGCTCGTCAGCACACCCATGTGCAAACTGCTGCATTTCTCCTTGGTGTTCATCCAGAACTACCAAATGTCGACGAAGAGGGGGCCAGCAGCATGCACGCGGATTGACATTTTTATGGGGAGATGGGAGAAGAGCTGTTTACCACACAATGGGACAATGTCCAACTCAAAAAAAGTGAGCAAAGTCCATTTCACTCAGGCCTGATGGGATGCTCATGTAATTTCACCAGTCGAGTTCAAAGTTCCTCTTCATACCACAGATACAGATAAATGGACCACATATGTGGGCCAGTCCTACTCCGAGTCAGATTGCCGCCTCAATATATTTGATGCCATCAAGGCTACGATGGATGTACCCAAGAAGCTTCAACACTTAGGCTGGCACCTGTCTACTGCCCGCCGCATGGACCCACCTCATCGGCTTTTAACGTCACTTGACATGGACAGCGCTTTCAAAGCCGCGAGGGCAGAACAAAGTTCTGGCAGGAACAAGAAGGTGATTGCTATCGAAGTTGTCAATACTGTGCATTTTTTTTGGTTATGAGTGGTCAGCACGACATGACAGTAAGTTCTTGCAGGATTCTGTACCAAAAGACTTCAAGCAAATCAAACGAAAGGCAGTCGCATCTTCTTCAGGCAAGCAGAGCCCGTCATCGCTTGTATCATACACGAAGGAGTTGGAGAAAGTCAAGAGTAAGTTGCGCTGCTCTGACCATCAATTTGGAGAGGACACATTCTGTTGGGTGGATTCATCGCTGCCAAACGCCCCACACTACCCACTGAGTGCACAGGACCTACAGGAGCGGGCTAGATATTTGGTTTGTGAAACTTATTTCTGCAGGGTATGACATGATGCTCATGAGTTGTAGCTCGAAACTGGAGATCCAGGCAACTCCTGCGTTACTTTGCCCAACACGCCTCACTTTGATGAAGTTCGAAAGACACATAAGGAACGAACTACGTCGCCGCTCCAGAGGGTGCCCACCGAGATCATATCGCCGATCATTCATAATCACATTCACCTGTTATCCTCTTCCAACGACATCTCTGACGGATTGCTTGCCAGAAAACAGGGAGAAAGCCACATGGCTCCTCAACCACTCAAGAGGTCATTCGCACTCTACATGGACAGTGATGAAGAGTCTGACAACAAGGAATTGCCGCAGCATATCAAGGATGTCCTTACCAATGTCCACTCGCACTACCCTGCCATGAACTTCCCTCAATATGCCGATAAACTGAAGGATCGTGGCATCTTGTATCTGCAGACCGCAGCTCACTTCAGTATTAAATTCTATGAGGAGAAAGTTGGGATGCCAGAGGGCGCTGCATATACCTTTCAGAGTTGTGTTTCTAAAACTCACATGAAGGCAGAACTTGTGAAAGGGAGAAGGAGAGCTAAAGGGAAGAAAAAACAAAGAGCCCAGCCTGACGATGAAGACAAAGAGAACATCCGTCCCAGCTTCTGATCGAAATGCAGTTAATAGGCTGATAGTTATTGGTGTCGTAGTACATGACGAGGCCTTAAATATGACATGCCACTGGTTCAGATGAGAGTCCATTGTAAGCTGCAAGTTGCCGAAGGAGTCGATCTACAGTATGTAGTACTACCGTGACTACTCGGTCCCATAGTATTCGGGATTTGATGAACTTGATCTCATCTGACTTTGTTCAACATATTAGGCTATAGGGCCTCGGCCTGCTCGTCTTTATCTGCTACCGCATTCGCCCAAGTCCTTCTCCCATCCAGAAAGTTATCCTTCCATATTGGCTCAGAGGGAAGTACAAGCAGATCACCTTTAAGTTGTTGACAGTAAGTTGTTGAGTCTATGTATATGGTATTCATGAGATCTAGCTATGAATGGCTTTCTGAAGCGCAGAACGCTTTGTTCTCTGTAAAACAGAACAAGCCTTGCGAGCCTTTGCTCTAGTCTCACTTATACAGCTCTTTCTTGGCGATGTACACAAAGGGTATACATACCTGACCGCATCTATATACAGTTTCTGTGACTTCACTGCGACTCTGGACCAGCTCGCTGTCATGGATGCATGTTTGCCGCCTGTATGACATTCCCTGTGCAAAGCAGATCTTCAAGCAGAAAATTTCGCATATACAACTCTTTCTTGGAGGCCTATAGTACATCCATATTGCATTTGTCAAGGAGCCTGAGGATAGAGCTTTATGGGTCAAGGACGTGTGTCACCCTTACGATTCCATGAAAAATGTACATATCAGAGAGTCCACCTGACCGCGTCTACATCATATGATATACTATCATGCTCTTAGCGTGGAGACGGTACACTTCATTCGTCTCCTTACTTTATTACTCTGATCACTCTTTCTAGATTTAATCCTGAGTCTGACACGCCTGTCTACCACCTCTCCGACTTGCCTGACTTGCCCAACCCGACAGCCCTCCTTAGCAATCTCATAGAGCGAGACATTTCACCTACTGCCATCATTGCCAATCATGTTTTGGCATCGTCAGAACTTGAAATTCCTCTCTAAATCAGCAGTAGATCTGAATCATCCTCGCAAGTTGGCTGAACTCCGAGGGTTGGGCAGAATTCCTTGGGAGCCATGTCCCAGACCCATTGGAGGGCATCCTGGAAGTCAAGTTTGTCGTACGACTTGCTGTTAGTCAGTAGGTCACGGGATTGCAGTGTTCTTTCACTTGCATCTCTCTCACACCTCCCCAGACACTGAAGAAACCTTGAACTTGAACGAAAACGGGAATGTAATGCCTGCACAGCCTTGGGAAGAAGTTCCCTTCCATTGAATCCTCAATAACTTCTGCAGCCACTTTGCTCAGCTCGACGCGGCATCTCAGCAGACCTGGCTTCCTGACAGAAACTCTTAGAGAAGGCAGTTTATCATGTTGCAGTAGAATGTCTCTGGCACGAAGCCAAATTTTCGATGAGCTAGGTCTGGACAACCGCGAACTTCATGCAGATTTGCAAAAGTGGGTGTGGGACTGGCATCAGAAGCTTAAGAAGCAGTCTTGAGGCAGAAATACAAGAGATCATCAGTGCAGAGGCAACTTTCAATCTGTAAGCACACATTTATATTAACTACCAGCTAGCTGAAAACAAGCAAGTTCAACAGATGGGCCTCGTTGGCCACACTGATGAAGACGCGATGAATATCGACAAAGACGAACCCCAGATCACTGACATGGTGAGTTTCATGTGTCTTGTGGTGCTTTATATCTACACTACGCTCATCTACACTATCATAGGGAGAAATGGACGTTGTCGCCCTCAATGACAAAGACGCGATGAATATCAATGAACACGAACTCGAGATCACTGACATGGTGCGTATCATCTGTCTTGCGGTGCTTTATATTTACACTACGCTCATCTACACTATCATAGGGAGAAATGGACGTCGTCACCCTCAATGATGAAGATGTGATGAATATCGACGAAGATGAACCCCAGATCACTGACATGGTGAGTTTCATCTGTTTTGCAGTGCTTTATATTTACACTATGCTCATCTACACTATCATAGGGAGAAATGGACATTGTCACCCTCAATGACGAAGACACAATGAATATCGACAAACACGAACCCAAGATCACTGACATGGTGCATATCATCTGTCTTGCGGTGCTTTATATTTACACTATGCTCATCTACACTATCATAGGGAGAAATGGACGTCGTCGCCCTCAATGACGAAGACGCAATGAATATCAACGAAGACGAATTCCGAATCAATAACATGGTGGGTACCATGTCTTGTGGTATTTTATATTGACATTTATGACACTCATTCTACACTACCATAGGGAGAGATGGACGTTGTCGGCCTTAATGACGACAATGTGATGAATGACATTGATGAGCACGAGCACAATCAGATGGTGCGTATAGTAGTTGGTCTCACGTGCTTTTGTTAACGCTATAGTGCTCCTTCGCTACCGTAGGAAGACATGCACGGCATTGGTCTCAATGACGATGCAATGAATGTTTATGAAAGCGAAGACAAACAGATCATGACGGTGCGTATAGTAGTGTGTTTCGCAATTTTTTCTATTTACAATATGTTCCTTTGATGTTTCGCTAACTGTTAGGGAGCCATTTTTGTCATCGGCATCGACGACAAATTGAATCATATGAATATCGATGAGGATGGTTTGGACATCATCACGGTATTTTGAAAGTGATCTGAGTCGATTGTATGGGTGTGAAGAGTACGTGAGTACTACTAGTTTGCCTTTGATACACGTTGAAGTCTGATTCACTGTGCTAGAGTGGTGTCAATCTGCGGTTCACCATTTACTAGTGAATTTGGCGATACTTCTGAATGTGGATAATGTACTACTAGTGCTATCATGATCATGTAGGACGGACCGTCTAGTTTTACTTCTATGCGAATATTGGTGACAACTGCTTATTACACTATGTCACAGACTCCACGAGTACATTCAGAGTCTAGAAGCATAGATCATACATGGTCAGTAGCTTCTTCCAAGGTCAAGTCTTAGCTCATCTGGCAGCAGATCCACGTGGGTCCTCGAGGAATATTGTTCCCAATATCATCAATAACGGGTCACTGTTTGGAACTGTCATCACACCCTTTTCAGACTATCCCCAAAAGGTCTCGCAATACAGCCCAGAAAGGCTCGGTGGAAAGAACTCATCAGTGATTGGCACATGGCAAGTTCCCCGGACTATCCAAAAAAGGCTTGAGATTTACGCAAGTCAGGCCAATGACATATTCCATTGGAGTCGTGACAGTGCCAGGGCCGCATATAAGACGGTCTGGTAGGCTCTTTCACTTCTCATTCACTTTCCATACCCTTTCCGCACCTCTTCTTCTCCCCAACCATTTGATACTTCTATGTCAATATCTGAGCACGACTTGAGCAACCCTCAGCCTCCAGATGTCTCCTTGTGTTTACAAACTTCTCCCCATGCTAGGGCAAAGCGGAAAATTGCTACCCTCATGGAGGATATTGAAATTTTGAAGCAAGACAAGGTGACAAAGCACAGGTGTGTTGCTTTCAACTTCTCCGAAAATTGCGTTTAGTGATGCCTCATTCAATGTCACAGGAAAATGACTTATTATGTGTCGCAAGGGCGAGCAATTCGTCATATGGTCATCCTTTACACCCCAATAGAAGACCTGATCACTGAAAATGATCGGCGTTGTGAGGAAAGAGACGGCAGCTCCACTACAGAGTAAGTCACTAGCCATGTTCATGCTGTTGTGCTTATTGACGAAAGAACAGAGAAGACCACCTTCAATGTGGCTATATTGAACTCGCGAAGGTACTGCCGTGGCTTCACGAGACACTGGCAAGACTTGACCATGAGGAGTCAGAGGACATGCTCAAAAAGGTTCGTCTCAACTTGTCGCTACCTGTCACTTCCATTCTCATCCCCAATTTAGCTCAAGTGAGGCGTGGACTCAGCTTGTGGCGATGACACTGGAACCCTCAAAGATCTCGTGGCTTCATGGGTAAATGTGGAGTATTGTCCAACTCCGCTCATCAGGTCTGATGATAAGCACCATCGAGGCTTTGTGAGTGATGCTTGCGGTAAGCTGCTCTGCCCAGCAGAATGGTGCTGGGATGACCCACTGTAAGTGTTGATCATTGTTACTCACATGTTGCTAATATTTTGTTCAGCATCAGGGCTGGCATTCATGACCACACAGCTGCTTTCATCGTATCCGAGAATTTGTGGCTGTCATTCATGTATGAAAATTATACAGCAGACACTAAGAATCTGGAGCGTGGTTTGATGAAGTCTAAGTTATTAGTTATGGTGAGCAGCCTGTTTTTGAGACTGATTGATGATAACTAGTCGCATCGCAGGGGTTCAAAGCCATATTTACTTCTCCTTCCTCGGCCAACGAAGTGGATCGTGAAGGGGATGGCACCGATATTCTTGAGAACAACCAGCACACACAGAGACGATCAGATCAAGCCAAGGTAAAGACTTGCGTGGCTTCTATCATAGGTATGAGAAAGGTGACACCTCACTCAATCGCGTACACTGCTTGTCAAGTTAGTATCAATGCTCGCCTTTAATGGAAGTTGAAGCTGAATTTTGCAGGTCCGATTCGCACTTTCCTGCATCACTTCCTGGCGCACTGTGGACGGAGACTTCAACTATCAGCTTTTCTGGAATAATATCGTAGATTTCTTTGAGGATGCTCCAGGTCCAGCTGCGCAAGTCAGGCTGGACAGGCTTCTTGAATGGTGGACCAGGTAACAGTCATTAATCGTCAGTGACTCGCCATGATTGCTCACCCCCTGCGCAGAAAGGTTTTCGGAAGAAACCATCGCCAGGACTTGACGCTGGACGTCATTTCTAAAATGTTGGTCAATGTTCTCACTGCTCAAAGACAGCAGATGGAAGATGCCACGTTTGACTCTGACTAGCTAGTACTTTACTATTACATATTTGTTGATCACTATCATCCTTGCTCGCCGCTCAGTTCAGTCCTACTAGTACGCTGTTACCCTCTGCGTGAATGCTATCATTACTTGATGAATTTTATCTGGATGTGAGATTTGAATACGATGTGGTCCAAGTCTGTCCAACGAGTCGCTTCTGGTGTTCAGTATGCCACGATATTCCTGGTACGTGACATTGTCAGATACAAATATTTTCAAGCTCGGATGGGAGGTTAGGGAATACCGACTTACCCTACTCTCAGCGATCCAGGAGGACGCTCTTCTTCATGAGAATAACTAGGCCTTTATTGTGACAATGAAGCAACAGTGCATCAAATTTTTCTGTATGTTAGTTTCTACATAAGACTGAACAACATATATAAATCATGCGCAAGTTGCTTTGAAGTTCTCATGTTGTGGCTCAGCAATCCGCAATATTATGGCGTCAAGTTTCACTGTAAGTGATTTTTGGAATAAAACCGCGTAATGCATACAAGGAGGACGGTCTTCTCAGTGAGAACAACTAGGTCTTTATTGCAACGATGAAGTAGCAGTGCATCCATCATTAAATACAGATATTCCTGAGCTCAGATGGGAGGTTAGGGAACACCGACTTACCTTATTCTCCAAGATTTAGGAGGACGATCTTCTTCACAAAAACAACCAGGTCTTTATTGCGACGATGAAGCAGCAGTGCGCCAATCGTCAAATGCAAATATTCCCGAGCTCAGATGGGGGGTTAGGGAATACCAACTTATCTTGTTCTTAGAGATCCAGGAGGTCAATTTTCTTCATGAAAACAGCCAGGTCTTTATTGTGAAGATGAAGCAGCAGTGCGTTGGATTCTACTATAAGTTAGTTTTTGAATAAGACCGAATAACACATGTAAACCATGCGCAAGTTGCCTTGAGGTGCTCATGATGTGGCTCAGTAATCCGCGATATCATTGCATCGAGTTCTATTGTAAGTGAGTTTCGGAATGAGACTGCGTAATGCATACAAAATATACTCAGTATACCTCGATGTACCCATGATGACGAAACACAACGGGATTCAAGGGTGATAATTTTCAAAACTACGTTTATGTTGCAGATGACTGGTTTTATCAAAGTAAATGCATGCTATTCCTCGTTAGTCCTGCTAAAGACTTGTTTGATAGTTGTTCCAAAAATTCCGTGAGATTGTGATTTACAGAAGGTCGGGCAAGGATTCGAAGCAAGCTATACATCGGCAGTCGTCTGCTTTGAGGCACCCGCGAGGTAATTGAGCAGCCCACAGGATATTCAGATGTTTCAGGCTAGAAAGGCCAGCAGGGTTCAAATTGTAATGATAACAATGATTGTGTGAGATTACAATTTAGCATCATCATTATGTGTGCTTACAGCACTACATCGAGTTTCGAATCATTTACAAATATTGTCGCAACTGCAAACACTTCAAACTTAATCAAACTTGTATGCTTTTGATTTTGCACGAAGAAATGATCTGATGAAGCAATGTGTTAAATAAAATTTTGATATGCACCACTGTAGTGTTACTGTTTGTTTGTGAAGCACAATCCTTCGAGTAGTAATATCTCATGTAGCACATGTTGGAACATTGTTTGCCCTTCATAGAATGTGCCGCTCCAAGTGACGGGCAATCATCAATCAGTCAAGACTGGCGATATCCTCATTGAGAGGTAATGCAGAATCCTACGCACAAGAGGAGTAGGTTCTGTTCTAAAACATACTGGGGCATCATCCGTGCAGCGTGAAGTATATTTCTTTGAGTGACATTCGACCAATACCCGCGCAACGCGCACAACTCCGTTGTGATGGTCTGGTTGAAACACAGACTCACATTGTTTGCCCTCGAGAGAGCTGCATCAATGTCGTCATCACCCCGAGCTAGTAAAAAAACATTCAGTGAAAGCCAAATGACATATGTTCATATCACTGGGGACGTCACCAAAGCATATTTCACTTTAGCACATTACAACCTCCTGCCTTGACCCTCTCAGTATCAGTCTGTATTCAAGTTCATAAACCTGTGCCCGCTTTTTTCTTCTTGCATCCATCCAAACTCAAAAGGTTTTAAAACAAATAATGCCTATAGGCTGGCGTGCTGGTAAATTCGCCTTGCCTCGATAAGGCCAAAAGATTGTTGTGATGCTCTATTATATATTACTTTACATAATGTTCTCATCTGTTCACCAGTTCACTGATGTTATTACTGGATTCACACAGTGAGGTGGTCTGGCGCTTGGCTTCCTTGCGGTCAAAAAACATACAGCTGCATGCAGCTATCATGTTAAGCGCTCTTTTTATTACACAGTCGTTTGTGGTATATATAAGAGCTAGATACAGCGTCAGTCCTCAGTCGTGGTGGAACAGACTGCATAATAATATACCTAGATACAGCGTCAGTCTAGTGAGAGCGCCCGTTAGTATCTAGGTAAGGTTCGAACTAGTAAGAGAGCTTACCCTCAGTCGTGGTGGAACAGACTGAGGGAGAAAGGCATTACGATGCGATATATAAGTGTTGGTTCATATTCCAAAGGTTCAACTCCGCTTGTCACGTCGGCGCACATTGCACTAACACTCCTCCTCGATGCGACAAGCAATACTCCTCCTCGATTTCTCACTGTAGGCCGAGGCATAATCGCAAGCACTCGAAATCCTTTTGGGGAAGGGCTTTGGTGAAGATGTCAGCAGCGTTGTTGAGGGACTTCACGTAGCTGAGCTTAATCTGGTTACGAGCGACACGCTCTCGAAGGGAGTGTACTGCGATGTCGATATGTTTAACTTTTGAATGATAAGAGGCATCCTCAGAGAGTACGATTCCTCCGGTGTTATCACAAAGCAGTGGTGTAGCAGTAGGCTGTGCGAAGTCCATTTCGGAGAGTAGCGTACGCAGCCAGATGAGTTCTTTGGCTGCGTCAGAAGCAGCTACATACTCGGCCTCGCACGTAGATAAAGAGACCGTCTTTTGTTGATGCACACTCCAAGTAACTGCCCCACTGCCCAGCGTGAAGCAGTAACCGCTGACGGAACGTTGTGTGTCAGGGCAGTTGGCAAAGTCACTATCTGTGAACCCTAAAAGCCGGGCTGGGTGATCGCCTCCGAGGACCAGTTTAAGCTCGCGAGTGCCTTTTAAGTATCGAACGACGCGTTTAGCGGCATCCCAGTGAATTGGGCCATAACAGTCAAGATGGCGACATAGTTGTTGGACAGCATGGGCAATATCCGGGCGCATGCCAATGGCAAGGTACATCAAGGAACCAATGAGTGATCGGTATGGCGTTCGTGACATAAGCTCGCGTTGTGCATCGGTGGAGGGGGCGTGAGTGCGACGGGAAAGGTGCAGTCCAGTTTCCATTGGGGTTGAGACTGGGCTGGCATCTTTCAGGCCGAATTGGTTGATGATTCGGTCTATGAGCGCAGTTTGTGAGAGACTAATCGTGTGGTGAGTGCGATCACGTTCCAGAGCGATGCCAAGGCAGAAACGTGCATTGCCAAGGTTGGACACAGACCATTTAGTCCTTAGTTGATTCTTGAAGTGCGAGATAGCACCCTTGGTGCTGCCAACGGTGAGAAAATCGTCTACGTGGATGGCGACGAGGAGGATTCCAAGGTCCGTGCGTCGAAAGTATATACAGTGTTCACACTTGAGGCGCTTAAATCCCCAGGCGAGCATGGCTTTGTTCATGGTCCTATTCCAAACAAGACCCCCCTGTTTCATCCCGTAAAGGCCCTTTTGGAGCTCCCAAACCCAGTCTTCTTTGCCGACTTCGACGAATCCTTCAGGCTGATACATATAACACACTTCGTCAGATTTGAGTAGGCCGTGAAGAAACGCAGTTTTGATATCGATCTGGTCGATTTCCCAGTCCAGTGCAGCGCCGAGATGAGTGAGAACGCGGAATGATTCGAGGCAAGCAGTAGGTGCGGACGTTTTTGTATAGTCTTGGCCCCATACAGCTGAGTAGCCACGACAAATGTATCTGGCCTTAAAACGCACAGCCTTACCATGTTGGTCACACTTAAGTTTAAAAACAGGACGTCCACGCATGATTTTTCTCCCAGAGGGGACAGTTGACCGTGGGACCAGCTTGTAGACGCCGAGCTCCCACAAGGTGTTGAATTCCTCTGTAAGTGCGGTGGTCCAGTTGGATGCGTGTTCGGAAGCCATGGCTTCGCTGTAGGTGGTGGGATCGTCAGATTGCTCATGTTCCAGGTTGTCAGGCATGGCCGCAAAGACGGCTGCAAGGGTGGTAAGCTCCTCCTCAGAAATTGCCGTCAGAGTGTCCTCAGTGGCATGGGTGTTTGCGGTCGTGGGAAGAACGCGATCTGCCGCATCAAGGGCATCTAGTACGGCGCATTGAGTTGGGGATACATACAGTTTACCTTCCATTGCGCAATGATGTGCGGAAGGGACAGGAACACGTGTGGAATGCCGTGGAGGTCCCGTGTTGTTGGGAGGCAGTGGAGGAGGGGGTGAGGGTGGTGCATTGACGTCAGGGACGTCTTCAATGGTGACAGCTGGGAAGGGGGTAGGAGTATCGGTAGGGGGAATTGGTTGTTCTGTAGGGACAGCGGGTGATGGCATGCCGAGCTGATGTGATTCGATAAAGGAGACGTGATAAGAGACAAACACTTTATGGGAGATCCAATGGTAACAGCGGTAAGCTTTGGAGTCCAGCGAATAGCCTATAAGAACACATTCTACCGAACGACTGTATACCTTAGGATTATGTCGATTTTGTATTAGTACAAAGGCTCTGCAGCCAATCTCATGCAAGTGAGACAAATTTGGCTTGTGGCCATACCAACGTTCGAAGGGAGTGTGGTTCTCCTGAGAGACCACGGGAGTACGGTTGGAGAGGTAGCAAGCGGTGAGTACAAATTCATCCCATCTGTTGACAGGGACATTGCAGCTGATGCGCATGGCACGAGCCTTACCCATCAGCGTTCGATGCAAGCACTCGACATGCCCGTTCTGTGCAGAAGTATATGGGGCAGTGAACTGATGTTGGGAGCCACGGGAGAGAAGCCATTCTCACATGGAGTCGGTCTTCAGCTCGCCATTGTCGGAGCAAAAGATACCAACCTTTAAACCTGATTCCACTTCACGAGCCAGTGCCCAGGCTTGTAGGGCAGGGAAGGCGTCGGACTTAGTGGCGAGTGGAATGGCCCAAGCATAAGACGAAAAATCATCAATAATGTCCATAATGTATCTATTACCGGTGGCAGACACAGTATCAGGGTGCTCCATGAGGTCCACATGGACGATCCCCAATTTCCTACTTGCCCTACTTCCAGTCCGAACTTTCGGGACACTGCTCCTAGTCTGCTTGCCGAGAATGCAATTGTCACATTTGGGTGGCACAGCAGAAAGGTCAATAGGCATACCGATAGCGTTACCGGAACGGGCAAGGTTGTAAACGGCTCGGAAATTAGCGTGTCCAAGACGACGATGCCAGGAGTGGAGAGTAGGGGTTAAGTTCGACATGTAAGCGTGCTCGGCTGAGAGTTGTCCTCCAGAGAGTGCATAGAGGCGGTGGGAGGTCAAGGTGCCGGAGAGCATGTGTGTTCCATTACGGGATTGGACCCAGCAGTTGGTAGCATCGAAAGATGCAATGCAATGATGCGCTGAGCAGAGAGCGGACACGGAGATGAGGTGCACAGTGGCAGTAGGGATGAAAAGAACGTTGTCGAGGGTAACATGAATTCCTCTAGCAACGACAAGACGCAGGGTGCCAATGCCCACCGCTTGGATGGAGGAACCCCCAACACCATTGACTGGCCGGGGTGGTATGGGCCGAAGACTAAAGAAGTCAGCCTCGTTATTACTAATGTGAACGGATGCGCCGCTGTCAAGGAAGAAAGGGACGATGGATGGGTCCACAATGGTGCGTTGACGCTGATTGGGAGCCTTGTAGGTGATCCCGGCAAAGTCAACAGGGCGGGTGTGTGCACGCCAGTCAAGACTGGTGGTGAGGGAATCTGCAGCAGTGATGAGCGCAGTGTACTCATCTTCATCTACAGCGGACAGTTCACGTATAAACGCGGGAGTGATAGCGTCGCTGGCAAGACCCTCAAACTCAGTTGATGGGGTGTGAGTATCAACCGGTTCAGGAGCAGAAGCTACATAGATAGCCTGGTGAGACTCACTGTTGAGCAAGTATGCTCGACCACTGGTGTCGTAACGAAGACCGCCAGGCTTGCCAGTGGCTGCCGCAGCTTTAGGTGTAGCAGTTGTCTTATTGCCTGCCGATGACCCTCTAGCCTCCCGTGCGGCGCGTTTGCGTGCCAGGACCTCGTCACGTTTACCTTCCATAGCCCCTCCTTTGGCGAAGCAGTCTTTGGTTGGGTGACTCAAGTTGCCACAGGTACCGCAGGAGACACGGTCGCGGTGTTGAGCACCATTCCCCTTCCCTGTGGCAGCCATGACAATGTCGCCACTCTTGGATTTCTCAGTGTCGATGAGTTATTGTTCGACGTCAAGGTGCGAGCGAATGTTCGAGGGGCCATAGGATTTGGTGGAGGTACTGGTAGCGAGAGCATCTGCGATATGATTATGAACATGAGGGAGATCTTCTGCCATAGCATTAAGCATCATAATAGTGAGGAAATCTTCTTCCTTAGGTATGCCAATAGCATATATGCGGTGAACAATTTCGCCGAGTTGGGTACTTGTTGTGGAAAGGCGCTCAGAACGTCGATATCGAACGGCCAATGCTTGTTGGATCAATAAGATCTGGGCAATGGGCCCAACCTGTTCGTGTCTGGACTTGAGGGCATCCCATGCGAGATATGCGTTTGTGTAGTTGCGAAGGAAGTCATTTTCCTTGGATGTTGAGCGCGTGTGTAGTGCTGCTATGATGCACAAGTTGTTGAGGTCCCAATGACCGGCACTCACAGGGTCCACAGAAGGGTCAGGACATGTGACTAGACCCAGGATATATCCTCCTCCATGTTTCAGGAGAAGGTAGTTCTGCATACGGTCAGACCAAACGCTCCAATTGTTCTTGCTGCGATCGAGGACCTTGATTTTGTCAAGGTCGGTTTGGCTGAGGGTGATTGCTGTCACAGTGGCCTGTAAGGAGGACATGGTGGTAACGGCTGGGATAGCGGAAGTAGAAGCTGGTGTGCTGAGCGTAGTGCCTTTCGTGCCGGAGCTCCAAGAACGCGTATGTGCTGCAGCAGGCATGATGATGACGGATGGGAGGAAAAGGTGATCTGTGTCCTTTGAAATATATATACGTGCTTCTGGGGCTTATTGCCCGAAGAGGAAAGAGTTATGTGTCCGAATGACGTCGGTGTTCAGAGAGCAAAGGACTATGATGCGGGCGTCATGCTCAATGATTCAAGGACGCTAAATCGCCCGGCGGGTTTGTTTTGAGTAATTGACCCGCTGTTATCTAGATGGTTCCACTCCTCGTTTATTACGAGCGAGCAGGGCTCATAACCTATAAGAGCTAGATACAGCGTCAGTCTAGTGAGAGCGCCCGTTAGTATCTAGGTAAGGTTCGAACTAGTAAGAGAGCTTACCCTCAGTCGTGGTGGAACAGACTTAGGGAGAAAGGCATTACGATGCGATATATAAGTGTTGGTTCGTATTCCAAAGGTTCAACTCCGCTTGTCATGTCGGCGCGCATTGCGCTAACAGTATACACTTGTTTGCCCCAAGAGACCTGTCAGAGGCCCTTCGAGAATCGTTGGAAAGGTCGACCAAACATACATTATTACCATTCTTGGAGGTAGTACGTAAGAGACTTGAAAACATCCATTTTCTTGATTGTTCATCCCATCTAAACCTCACTCCAAAGTCTTTCTCCTGAAGAGCCGGCACTCGCTAATCGAAATATTTCAACTGTAATCAGCTGAAAGGTTGGGATGAAGAGATTAAACATCTGTCACTCGATGCCTGCGTCTTCCAGTAACACCAGCACACCATCCAGCTCTCCATCAGCTGGAACCGAAGGCCACCACGATATATCGGAGCCATGCATCAGAATCTCATTAGTTGACCAAGGAGGCCTCATCGAACCCACTACGAGCTCTAATTCACGCGCATATCCATGCTGAATACCTGTCTCCTGGTTCAAGTCCAGTTTCTCCAGTCACTCCTGGCTACGATCACGAGTTGGACGATATATCTGGAAGCCCACCACCACCTTCTTCCTCTCCGAATGCCTATCAAGAACCTCTTTCATATGAAGATGAAAACGAAGAGACGGCCTCTCATTCCTCTTCTGGCTCATGCAGATACTTCCTGGGTTGCACTACTCATACTGAAGCGGAGTCGGCACATATTTTGGACTGTCTAAGAATGAAACCTCGACTGCTCAGCAATACTCGAGAAAATACACCATTTGTTCAAATCATCTGTGAAGCTCCTGCTAGGCTCCAGTTGGAGAAGAGGTCCATGGTCGAGCCCTCGGTTCCTGCGCACCAGGGCGGAATGTGTTCTGAGCGATGTTCAAATTCTTATCATACTATGGCACATCGATCATGTCGGCTAAGAACTAACAAGACCTCGAGTCCAGCAAAGTCACTATCAAGACCCCAATTGCCCGTTAGCGATTTGAGCAAAGGGTGTTTCAAAAACCACGGAACTCCCCCACTTGAGGACCCAGGAGAATATGCTGAGCGGGAACCTCCAAAAAAAGCTAGGATTGGTCATCCAGCCAATGGTCGTCCTGATGTACCCAAGATACGGACTTGTTTTCTGGCGAAGGAACCAGCTAGTCTACGCAGAGCCCAGTCTCTTGTTTCACAAACTTCTACTGATAGGGACATCGAAGATGTCGTCAAGGTTCGTTGAAACGATCTCTTGTCCAAATGCCGTTTATATTCCTTCGCGTGGAAGTTGATGACACACAATAAAACAGCTTTTGGACGGGTCAAACTCTTCAGCTGGACCGCTTCTTCCGACTGTCTTGTACCGAACGACTCAGCTCGATTCACCTATATGTCCCCCTACTGTGCCAGCTACGCCTCTTCCTGACACTGTTGGCTATTTTCGTGCAAAGAGAAACCCTCTTTTGCGTACACCCACCTTCCGCGCGCCTTCTAAACAATCGCCGAAGATACCACCTGTCCCCATCATTGCGCCTCCCGAGTCTCCTGGCCCTTTCATTATCAAGTGTGGGGAAGATTGGGCAAGCGATCGGATCAAGATTCTTCTCACGAAAGAAAGAGAAGAGCATAAAAGCGATGACCTGGATCTTCCTCAAATTCCTGTTGATTGCTCCACTCAAAGCGAGAGTGAGAGCTCCGTATCTGACGACGAATACTGGGCCGACGAGAGCTCGCTTTCCGCCTCTGAATCTGAATCTGTGGCGAGTCGAAAATCGGATCCATCCCTGGACACAGAAAAGTCTCGAAGTCACAAACGATGGTCAAAGGCGCTCGGACTCAACGATTGCTTCCGCAAAGAAGTCGTTGGTTGGATGTTGGATGCAAGAGATGATTTATCCTTTGTGAATAGGCTCTGACAAGCTCACAGGTCTTGCCGAACATTCCTCCAATGAGCGCCAAAGTTGACGACCTTTTTGACCAATTGGACACCTGTCGAAACACAAGGTTTCACGTGGTGTGATGCACAAACTTGGCTAGGTAGTAGGATCACTCCCTAACCAATATGTGGCCAATACCCTGCCTAGCTGCTATGTCCTAGAAGACAGTGTTTGACCCTAAAGGGTTTCTGATCTAGGCTCAAGCTCAGAGGTAGTGAAATATCATCAAACTTCAGACTGGTACTGGTGAAAGGGAAACATGCTTATATAAGCCACAAATGTAAAGAATGTAAAGTAAGTAAGTAAAGCTAATATCAGCCCAAAGAAAACTTAGTTGTCACAGCGGTCCATCTCTTTCACAGATATCTCTTCCGTGTTGCAGATAAGAAAATAAGTATCAACCTGCCAATGATCGCATCGCCCGCCCAATCTCTAAACGGGTGCAATGACTCTTCGACGAATAGCAGGGCATCGAGCCCAGAAGATGGCGATGTCGAATTTACTGGCGAAGACTGGGACAATGAGTCAGATGCTGCATCCGATGATACAGTCGTAGTGAAAGGAGAACAGGTAAGTAGACACGAGTCTAAGTCAGATAATTGGCAGGACGGTCAGGAAGCTGTTATATGGGATACTGCTCTTGGATCATTAGCGCTATGCGTCAAGGTAAGGTCATTTGTACATCAAATATTCATCGACCCTTATTTGCATTTGGCAGTTTCATCGTGACTTCTTGTGCCCACTTAGTCCTGTATATGCATATGGATTTTTGGACCTAGCACGGCATTCCATATCATATCAGGACCTTGAGGTATCATCCCATTGACTCATCATGCATCAATAGCGGTTTCTTTTTTCTCATACTGTGGTTACTGATCAGGTTTCACAATGCGATATACTTTCTGCTTGCAATTTCAGTCTCGGTAGCATCACACCACAAGGTCTCATGGATGGACTCTGGCTAGCTTTGCCTACGCTGCGGAAGGCTACAGAACCTGTGAAGGATGGCTGGAAATCGGTCCAAATTGAAATATGGGACAGGCTGTTTGACGCCTTGTTAGGTACCCACCTCTCTTGGTCATACTTCATCAGCATCGTCATCGTCTGATCATGTCCCAGAACCTGACGTCCTACAGTTTCCTGTCTCGCTTCTAACGGCCTCTGCCCTGCTCGATGGCCTCATCATCGCCATCGCTCGCCATTACAAAGCTGAAGCAGATACGGAAAAAATGGCATTTCCGACGGAACTCTGGTTGTCGTTGCCCTGTGCCATCAACTTGCGCGCCAGAAAACACCACCAAGCAAGTTCCCTGGCAGGTGTATGTATCCAAGGCGATGGATGCAGTGAAGAATGTCGTTCTGGATGTAATGGATATCCTTCAAATACGTGACGTGGGTGTTGTTTATTATATTCAGTATAAGAGGGAGTCGATTGAACATTTTACCAGGATGATTTGGAGTGCTGTAGAGCATGGATGAGCCAGGCTGGATGTGAATAGTTTCGTTGTGCTTTCAGTTTTCTCACATCCCATTCTCCTACCATATATTTATAAATCTTGTTGCTTGCAATTCTGACGCATGTTTTATTGTGTACACTATAGCCTCTAATTATAGGATCTCAAGATGGTGGAGAGGTTTACCAAAGCGACTCATGCAGGAGGTGAATTGGGTGGCACCACTCTATGATGATTTTAGAAACACGTGACTGTATGAGTGTGAGAAGCGCAGGGGCCGTACCTCGCATCGGATGACTCTAAGCACACATACTGAAAGATCGCAGGCCATCTCCCAGGCATACCTATCGAAAGACAGCCTGATGAAAAGTGCTTAGCAGGCCCAATGAGTCAGGATGTTTCCAGCTCATCCAATGGTTCTTTATAGATGATGACGACGAAACCCGTAGCCTGAGGCGTTGGGATGCTTAGCAAGCCAAGAGGGTAACGATGACGTAGCCTAGGTATGGTAGAGAGAGGATATCATCAGACTCTGGGAGGGCAATCAGTTGTTGTTTTCTTCGTTGGCCCGGTCGACCTGCCTGGTCCTGGACCTCTTCCGATCCAACTGGAGCAGGAGCTCAATCCGTGTTTGCTGCCTTACATAATATTGTATAACAGTACAGCCCGTCCTCTATCGTGGGAGTTGGGCACGTTTCGCGCCGCTAGTGCAAGTGGCCGCACGAGTTGACCATGCCAATTCCTTCAAGTTAATTTCATTCACCTTAGGCACACCATTGACATGGATCTGTGACGGAGCCACGTCAATTTCACCTGGACTAGGTCACTATCATGATGCAAGCGTGTCCTGTTGTCACGCTATGGTCGAAGCGTGCTCGCTTCAGCATGTACCTGTACGTTCAGTTGAAGTCTTCTTCTACTAAATCAAAACATTAATCATCACCGTAGTAGCACAAACGGAGAGTCCAAGCTCCATTGCTTTATTTTGCCAATATAATTCAGAGGTTGGTACTACTAGTAGTGCTTTCTATTATGCCTCACATTTTTTTGGATGCTTTAGTCCGAGTTTCCTGAGTTCGCTCACAAGGGCAGCAGGCTAAGATTTGTCATCATAAGACACCCCTGGGCCTTGCAACATATAGTAATATGTGCCAGTATGTGTACTTGAACTCATTGTGTCCTCGTTATCGTGAACGAGATTTTGATGCGATATGCAGCTGCGGTCCCTAGGGTTTCATGACCTCATATTAAAATTGCACATGAACTTCACAGGCTGCTGCCGCAATGCCTCAACCTCATGTCACAGTTCTCGAACAGAACCTCAACCTCGCCGTGGCCTTGCGGCTCACTCCTAAGTTCCTGGCATTTCCAAGTACTCATCACATCATTTCCCTCGCACTAGCGGCCCTTCGGTGTACCAGTGCTGCAGTTTGAGCTCCCTAAGTGTGTATTCAGTCTGATCTCACTCCGTTTTGCACTCAGTTGGAAACCTTTCACAGTGAGACAAGGCAGTGATTATCTTACCCTGTTCACTTAGCAAACCGTGTAATGTGTCGAGTTGGATTGAAGTTTTACGGTGATCCATCCCATCGATCCTTGCATTCCAACAATCGTGCATTTAGCCTCCGAAACAAATTCCTGCAGCAGGGCATCGTTTCAGACTTTGACAGAGTTGTTGCGCACCATCGGGCTGCGCTGGAGCTCCTCCCTCCGTGTCATTATAATCGATCCATGTTTCTCAACAATCTTGCACTCAGCCTTCGAGAAAGATTCCTGCAGCATAGAATCATGTCTGACCTTGATGAGGCCATCGAGCTCCACCGGACTGCAATACTCCTCCGTCCCCTCGATCATTCAGAACGATTATTGTCTCTAAACTATCTTGCTGCCAGCCTTCATGACAGATTCAAGCAGCATGGACTCATGTCTGACCTTGATGAGGTCATCGAGCTCTGTAGGGCTACACTAGACCTCCCTCCCTCGTGTCATTCTAATCGATCCATGTTTCTCAACAATCTCGCTATTTGCCTTGAAGACAGATTCCGGCATCATGTAAATATGTCTGACCTTAATGAGGTCATTGAACTCCATCGGGCTGCACTACTCCTGTGTCTCCCCGGTCATTCAGGTCGATCTTCATCTCTGAACAATCTTGCTGCCAGTCTTCGAGAGAGATTCCTGCAGCGTGGAATCATATCTGACCTTGATGAGGCCATTGCGCTCCATCGCGATGCATTACTCCTCCGTCCCCCTGGTCATTCAGATTGATCCTCATCTCTGAACAACCTTGCTATCTGCCTTCAAGACAGGTTCCAGCAGCGTGTCAACATGGCTAACCTTGATGAGGCCATTGAGCTCCATCGGGCTGCACTACTCCTGCGTCCCCCCGGTCATTCGGATCGGTCCTCATCTCTGAATAATCTTGCTGCCAGCCTTCGAGAGAGATTCCTGCAGCATGGAATCATGTCTGACCTTGATGATGCCATCGAGCTCCATCGGGAAGCATTACTCCTCCGTCCCCCCGGCCATCCAGACCGATCCTTGTCTTTGAACAATCTTGCGCTCAGCCTTCGAGACAAATTCCTGCAGCATAGAATCATATCTAACCTTGATGAGGCCATTGAACTCCATCGGGGGGCGCTGGAGCTACTCCCCTCAGGTCATTCCAACTGATCCATATTTCTCAACAATCTTGCTGCCAGTCTTCATGACAGATTCTAGCAGCAGGGCATCATGTCTGACCTTGATGAGGCCGTTGAGCTTCATCGGGCCGTGCTGGAGCTCCTCCCCTTGTGCCATTCTAACCGATCCTCATCTCTGAGCAACCTTGCTGCCAGCCTTCACAACAGATTCCAGCGGCAGGGCATTATGTTTGACCTTGATGAGGCCATTGGGCTTCATCGGGCTGCGCTGGAGCTCCTCCCCCCGGGTCATTCTAACCGATCCATGATTCTCAACAATCTTGCTACCAGCCTTCACGACAGATTCCAGCAGCAGGGCATCACGTCTGAGCTTGATGAGGCCATCAAGCTCCAGCGGGCTGCACTGGAGCTCCTCCCCTCATATCATTCTAATCGATTGATGTTTCTCAATAATCTTGCTGCTAGCCTTCATGACCGGTTTCAGCAGCAGGGCATGATGTCTGATCTTGATGAGGTCATTGAGCTCCATCGGGTTGCATTACTCCTCTGTCCCCCTGGTCATTCAGATCGATCCTCCTCTCTGAACAATCTTGCTGCCAGCCTTCGAGAGAGATTCCTGCAGCATAGAATCATGTCTGACCTCAACGAAGCCATCGAGGTCAATCGGACTGCGCTGGAGCTTCTCCCCCTGTATCACTCTGATCGATCCATGTTTATCGACAATCTTGCACTCAGTCTTCAAGACAGATTCCAACAGTGGGGCCTCCAGCCTGACCTCGACAAAGTATTCAGCTTGTGTTCTCAACTCTCTCACTTACCACATCCAGCATCTCGCACAGATCTTGGTGTTGCCCAGTCATGGGCAGCCTCCGCTCACGACCTCAATCATGACTCTGCATTACTTGCATATAAGACTGCGCTAAAATTCCTAGATCAGCAAGTTGCTCTCTTGTCATCTTCCTTGCATCATTTCGACGTCATCAAGGAGGCTGTTTCTTCCCTTGCCGCAGATGCTTTTTCATGCAGTGTTCGTCATGATGCGCTGACAACTGCGGTGGAGCTGGTGGAGCAAGGTCGTATGGTATTCTGGAGCCAGTTAGCATGCTCCAGCACACCGCTCGATTAACTTTCTGCTTCAGGTGATACCGGCATGGCCTTGGCAGAAGAGTTCGAACGGTTGAGTTTTCGCCTTCGTAACGCGCTTGATAAGTCTGCTGAAGACCAGTCTCCGCAAATCCAACAACTGTCCATGCAATGGGACGACATTGTCTCGCGCATTCACACGCTTCATGGCTTTTCACGTTTTCTTCTTCCTCCCCTGTTCTCCGACTTACAAGAGGCGGCAGAATACGGTCCAGTCATTATTCTTAATTCAAGCCAATATGGCTGTGACACCTTGGTTGTCCTTAGCACAGGAGATCCTATCCATGTTCCGCTTAACATTACACAAACTGCAGTATCCAAGTTATCCTCCGAGTTCCAGTCACTTGCAAAGCAGTTTGGTTCTTGTGATTGCGAAGACGAGCTCGTCATCATCCTCCGCCAACTTTGGGCTGTTGTTGTTGGCCCCGTGGTCCGAGTTCTTAGGGAGTGTATGATTCACCCTGGCTCGCGCATCTGGTGGTGTCCCACTGCGGAGTTCACGCTACTTCCCATTCATGCAGCAGGACCCTACAAGGCGAATAGAGACAATTTGTCTGACATTTACATCTCCTCTTACACTCTTACTTTGTCGACGCTCATTCGTGCGAGAAAGCATGTTTCTCGAGACACATCCCCACAACATTTTGTTGCTATCGGTGGAGATCCGGACAAAGGGAGGGAGCTCGAATGTGTTGCTCCCGAGCTAGCAATTGTAGCTGAGTGTCTCGAACCTGTCGTGTCGTCCTTCACATCGCTTGAGGACGGCGATGCAACAGTGCAAGGTGCACTCGATGCACTGAATCATAATCATTGGCTCCATCTCACCTGCCATGGAATACCAAATCGGACACAACCCTTCGAGTCTTCCTTTGCCATGCATGACAGGCCATTGATGATCAAGGACATCATCCGATCAGACCGGCAGGATCGGGAGTTTGCATTCTTATCAGCTTGCCATGCTACTGCGGGCGATGAGAACAGTCCTGCTGAGTCAATCCATCTTGCTGCAGCTATGCAATTTTCTGGATTTTGCAGTGTGGTTGGTTCTATGTGGTCTGTCAATGACGATGTTGCACACCAGGTTGCGTATACTTTTTATGGCTACCTGGTTGATAGTTCAGGGAGAATGGACTGCACACACGCTGCGGTAGCATTGCATGAGGCCGTGGAGTCGTTGAGCAAGGAGATTCCAATAGAACAGCAGATTGTATTTGTCCACGTAGGTGTGTAGTTAGAGACTTCATTTATCATATTATTCCATTCGCTATATCTCTGGTTTTTTCATTCCCTCGCTCTTCTGTTGGCTTGTTATTTAATGACATTTCCACATGATAATTTGTTGTTCTGTTTTGTACCAGTGCTACACACCATTCCGGTAATGAATCTAATCTACTCCTGCATCGTCAACTCGATCATGGATATAGTATATGATTCAGTGTGTGGTGTTACCCGTGAACTACCTTTGTTGCTCCCATGGCACATGTATCTTCTGTACTGATTGTACATAACTTGTAGATACCATCACGCTGTCTCATGTCGAAGCTTCTGATGGGATGAGATATCAGGAGTGTGTATAATCATATATGGATGCAGCAGAGTACTGAACAAAATCGTGAGTAATATAATATTGCCCCCAAAACGAGGGTACTCACATACTATACAAGCTACAGAGGTTGTACTCCCACATTTAGATAATGACGACATCACCGATGTGCTATGAGCGACAAGGGCTGCAGGATGTTCTCACCACATAGCGACAAGAATCACGGAACCACGTACTGCTAGGTCGTCGCTCTCTTCGTCCCTTTTGTCCGCTTTGCTATTGTCGGGGTCGATGAGGCACATTTTGTAACCACCCACAGGGCGCCCCAAGTCAAAGTGTTGATGTCCACCGAGTGATAGATATACAAAGCACTAAGATAATATTAGCTAAACGGCTCGAGGTAGATCATATATAGCCTACCAAGCCAATGTCGTACCAAATCAAGGTGAAACAACGAATGAAACCTCGAGAGGTTCTTACTAAGGACGACAGCAATGTCTGAGTAATCTTTGGAATGTCAGCATCCCCTCCATTGTTATTACACGAGGTTGAATGTAATACCAATGAGATCCAACCTCTTTTTCCTGAAGTCCAGAGTGAGTTTTTCAAGTAAGTAATCAGCCTAAATACGGTTGATGGACTTCTGGTTAATCAGAGGAAACAAAGAGGATGGGAGAGGAAAGGGAAGTGTGGACATTGTAGAATCGTTAAATGTAAAGAGCAAGGAACAGAGTCGCGATTGATCCTTGACAAGATGTAAGAATTACTGGCGCCAGACAGTATCAATAAGACCTACAATTGACTCGGAGGAAATTGATTTTTGCATTGCACGATGAGGTGATATGCCTGTCCTTCCTACACATAGTAAAGCAAGCATTTAATGTCGGTATGAAGTTTGAGGCCTAGGCATTGGGGTGTTGG
Organism: Suillus cothurnatus; assembly: GCA_016758765.1. Taxonomy (NCBI): domain Eukaryota; kingdom Fungi; phylum Basidiomycota; class Agaricomycetes; order Boletales; family Suillaceae; genus Suillus; species Suillus cothurnatus. The sequence goes on from JABBWL010000097.1 coordinate 46,931, forward strand.
GACGTTGGAGCGTTGAGGCCTCGAGGAACAAGTCCTACATTACGTTGAGGAATATTGTTGCCTGCAATCTTGTCGCATGTTTTATAGCCTCGTATAGAATTCCAAGATTGCGGAAAAGTTTACCATTAATTAAGGCGACTTGCACTGCGTGTTATCAAAAATTTCGGCTGTATGAAATGAGGGTAGAACCTGACCCTAGGTTAGGTTTCAGCCATGTCAGCGCCTTCATTGGACACCGGTGTTGACATGGCGGTTTTGTCGCATTTCCTCTATGTAGCAGTCAAGGTTTCGCGCTCTCGTCGACACCGGCTGAAACCATGGCCTATCCTCGATTGGGCGACGTCGACCTCACGAGCTGTTTATATATATATATATATATATATATATATATATATATATATATATATATAATGTATATCAAAAATATTATATATATGAAATGATTATTACAGCACCTCGATCGTGCACGTACGGCCACAATCGTTCTTCAGCTAGCCAGGCATTAACACTTGATAAATCAATGCTATTTTATACTTGCACCCACTGCGTATGATCAGTGCTAGATACAGGCACAGCTATAAGATGTAACAGACTCGTATACTCGTGAAATCCCATCATGCTTAGGGATCAGCAGCTGGGGTAAACTTGCAGTGTGCAGACACCAACCCATACCCATATCCCCAGCTCTAAATCGCAGCATCTGTTTTGTTGGCAACTTTCTTGCCAAGTCTTTTCCTCATACAGATTGGGTAAGTCTTGGGTGACGAAATGGTAGGAACAACTCACAGAAACTCTTTGTGTCCGAGTAATGGATGATGACATCAGCGCGACCTTTGAGAGAGTAGATGGGCAACAGTATCGTGATCCAGAATCATCTGCCACATTCTGATTAGCTTGTAACATGTAGGGATAGGTTGACGAGTGTACCTTTGATGCCCAAGTGAAGACACATAATGCCACCTTCACACATGGATGGAGCTACACACAAAGGTCAGCCAGGCACAAAATAAGTATGTACATTTGCAGGCTCCTAAGCGATGTAGTCGAACACCTTCAAGGGTCCAAGAATGGTGGGGAATGTCTCAATCGTATTGGAGTAGATTGTGCATTGTTGATTGCTTCAGGTTGACGACAGAGATTAGTGCACTATCTGGGAGAGATAAAAATGTTTCGAACTGCAAGTTGGACTTACCATTGAAATGGCTGAATTAGAAGACTGGTCAGGATTTGGTTTGGGAGTGGGAGTTGCTGAATGAGGTTATGAATAATGCAGCTTCAGCTTCAACCCCCAGCGCTTCTTCCAGGTGGGATTGTCAGTCATCGGATAGGTTTGAAAGGACGACTGAGTACACTCACTTTGTAGCTGCAGTGTACAAGTCAATGTTGCCAGAATGCATATGTTGTCGCACGTGGAAGTCAGGAGCAAAGGTAGTTTCAAACTCCGCACATATGGGATTCTCAATTAAGCCTATAGTACTACTGACTATACCGCACTGCAGTCTGAACTCTAAAGCGCATACATTCAGCTCACAGAGTGCATCAGAGTATTGCAAACATCCTTGTTAAGTTTGGTAAGTGATTGTATCAGGACCTGCTTGTATACTAAACACACTGATTGATTCCCTTTGTGTAGACATTTCTGTGCTAAACAGGACATTGATTGCAATCGGTGCTCATTATTGTACGAGTAAGTTGTGTTAGTTTGTATGTTGTATCGAGGACTAACTGTAACAATAATTAGTGCATCTCGGCAACCTTTTGAATGCTGCCCCTTATGTGGAGCCACAATATGTCTCAGCTCGCTTTGGTCTTCTCGTGCGGGGCCATCCTCGAGGACGGCATCATTCGACAAGTATTTAGGATCCCCCTCTGGATCCCAAACTCGCTCGTCATCTTGCTTGTCACCTTCCTCAATATATTCACTGGCACTGACCCATTCGTAATGCTCGCCATGTGTGATAGCAGGAGTGCCGAGATCGAGAGAAAGTACACTTTGGTTGTCAAGAGACTTGTTGTCAGATGGTGGAAAGTATAGAGGAGGAGAATCGGGTTGGGAAGGGTGTTCACGAACATCGTTGTCAACATAAAAGTCCCTGTCAATAGGATCCACGTCCATGTCCATGTTAATATCAGTGTCTGCTTCATGATCAAAGTACTCATTTTCCTCCAGGGTAGGTGAGGGTGGACATTCAAACTCGACAGCAGGTTGCAAGCTTTTGAATCCCTGATCTAAGTCATCTTCGAACACAAGCTTGTTTGGACCTGGCTGACGACGAGCATATCCATTTCTCCTGACATGGAGTTTGATTATTCGACTCGTCTGGAACAGACCCGCTGGTGTACACACAGTGCAAGGACACAAGCGCCGTGGTGGCTATGAATCAGATACAACAGATGATCAAAGAATGGTCTTTGAAAGACCAGGTATATTACAAACCGTACATTAGTCTTCATATGTGTAATTATCCTCGAGTCGACGGCTATGATAGATGTTCAAATCCAAGGTAAAACTTGCACAATTTGCATGTGCTATGGTCCTGGCCCAGGTGGAATAGATCAAAAGACTGATAAGGTGGTATCAGTGAGAGGTACCTGTAGTTTTGAAGGCAAGGTACTTACATAGGAGAGTGCTGTGGTGTCGATTGTGTTCGAGACAAGCAGCGCCGAGGACGTGCAAACAAAGACCAAGTTCGAGTTGCCTTTTTCGTCAGATAAACCCTAGCTATGGGTTAACGTTATATGTATACTAAGCTGGGTATGCATTGAGGTGTGTTGAAGGGTTGAGTCGACGCCGTATATACCGAGTGGAAATCAAGGCGAGGAGGCCTGACAATATCCGCCATCGTTGTGCAGAGCGTTAACTTAGAGTATCAAGTTGATGACTCAGTACTGGCCGGCTGATACTTGGTGGTGGTGACGTGGCTGAAACCTTGGGGACCCCCCAGAATTTCCGCCAAGTCTCAGACGTCGGAATTTTTGAACAACACGCAGTGTTGCGCAGGAGATGAATCGGTGCATGAACATAGGATTTTAGAAACACGTGACTGGCGTGTTGAGATGAATGTATTTATAAGAAGACGCAGGAATATTACGTGGCAGAGCAGGCAATATAGATGTCTAGAAAACCAGATCAGGAGGCAGCGGGTGGATTCGGGAAGAGAACTATTAGGCTGACGAGATGTTATCTAGTTAGTAGGACGGATGACAAGTTTTAGAAAGAACGGGGCAGATAGTATGAGACCAGTCATGGCGACAGGTGAGGAGTGTGGTACCTCATCGGATGACCCCTGCTACATGATGCTTCCAATGACTCTTTAAATTTGGAACTCATGATGTGACAATAGCAGGCATTCGGAAGCCAGGAGGATAATCATGATGTAGACTGAGGTGGCTGGGAAGGGTCCATTGATCGACGTTCGTAGCTCGACCATGCAGTATACACAATCTCGCTATCAGAAAATGTAAAACATCGAAAAAGACCAGGATCCACTTTACAGTCTGTTCTCTATCTTTGCTGTGGTATGGCCTTGTCAATGAGCCACAACATTATGGCTCGCATGAGACGAGAGCCACGCAAGTCCGTGGGGTGACTGCCAGACAAAGGTGAAGACGAAGTATACCAAGTCTATGAATCATTCGTTGCTCATGAGACACATTCGACAGAAAGCAAGGGATATGATTGGGCTTGTATCAAGGCGTACAACAATGCATGGGAAATAAACAAAAGTTTTGTGCAGACATGATTGAGCTAACTGAATATTGATGAGACAGTGGGCGAATGAAAGGTATCAGGATCACAGAAAATGCAATAAAACAGCGAACAAGGCTCAAACAACCTAGATACCTATATGAACAAACATGATCTGCTGTTCCAGTGGAACATTATCGTGCCGCAATTTCTTCACAGCCTTATGCAACGCCACGGCAGCCCGCCTACAATCCAGTCTCCCTGAATCATCAACCAACTTGTCATAAAAGGTAGACACGACCTGCCATGCAACATCGTCGTCGACGGACCACATAGAACCAATCACACTACGAAATCCGGAGAATTGCATAGCCGCAGCGAGATGGATCGACTCGTCGGGACTGTTCTCATCGCCCATGGTAGTGTGGCAAGCCGATAGGAATGCAAACTCCGGGTTTTGCCAGTTTGATCGGATGATGTCCTTGATCATCAACGGCCAATCGCGCATGGTGAAAGAAGATTCAAATGGTCACTGTCGATTTGGCATTCCGTGACAGGCCAGGTGAAGCCACTGGTTATGGTTTAGTGCATCGAGAACACCTTGCACCGTTGCATCGCTGTCCTCGAGTGGCGTGAAGGACGACACAATGGGTATGAGACGCTGGGCTATGGCGGCCAATTCAGGAGCAACGCATCGCAGTTCCTTCCCTCCCTCAGGGTTTCCTTGACCGATTGCCACAAAATATTGACTAGATGCATTTTGAGAAACACGCTGTCGCGCACGAACGAGTGTCGCCAACGTGGGGGTATAAGATGAGATGTAAATCTGTGGCAAATTGTCTCTCTCCCTCTCGTAGGGTCCTGCTGCATGTAGAGGAAGCAAAGTGAATTCAGCAGTGGGACACCACCAGATACGTGAACCAGGGCGAACATTCAGCACCCCAAGTGCTTGGACCACGGGTTCGACAATATGATGCCAAAGCTTGCGGAGGATGCCCACAAGCTTGTCCTGCTGGTCAGAACAACCAAATTTCTCTGCGACGGACTGACATTCGGTGGACAACTCGGAGACATAGGTCTGGGTGATATCGATTGGAATGTGCACAGGATCTTGGTCACGTAGGACAATCAACGCATCGCGGCTGTACTGACTAGCATTGACAATGATGACAGGACCTTCATCAGCGGCCTTCTGTAGGTCGGAAAACAGGGGAGGGAGGAGAAACCGAGAACAGTCGGGGAGCATACGGATGCGGGAGAGGACATCGTTCCATTGGATGGTCAGTTGTTGGATTTGTGAAGACTGGTCTTCGGTAGACCAATCAAACATGGCGTGAAGTCGAGAGCTCAGCTGCTTAAACTCTTCCACCAAGACTTTGCCAGTGTCACCAGGCAAGGAAAGTTCATCGAACGGCGAGCTCAAATGTGCCAACTGGGTCCAGAATACTGCATGACCTTGCTCCACGAGTTCCACAGCAGTTGTCAGCGCGCGATGACGAATGCTACACGAGAAAGCATCCACAGCAAGGGACGCTGTGGCCATCCTGATGACATCAAAATTACGTGATGAAGATGACAAAAGAGTGACATGCTGATCTAGGAATTTTAATGCAGTTTGATATGCAAGCAATGCAGAGGCATGGTTTGTCTCTTCAGCAGCAGTGGCCCACGACTTAGCAGCAGCAAGATCCTGACGAGAGACCGCATGAGATGTGTGAGGGAGTTGTGAGAATAAGTTAAATGATTCATCAAGGTCAGACGCCGCTCTCCGCTGCTTGAATCTCTCTCGAAGGCCAAAGGCGAGATTGTAGAGAGTGTGTGATTGATCAGAATGACCGGGGGGACACAGGAGTAGTGCATCTCGAAAGAGCTCGATACACTCATCAAAGTCAGACGGGACGCCCCGCTCCGTGAATCTGTCTCCAAGGCTGGCGGCAAGGTTGTTGAGAGAGTCTGATCGATCAGAATGACCGGGGGGACGAAGGAGTAGTGCATCTCGAAGGAGCTCGATGCACTCATCAAGGTCAGATGGGACGCCACACTGCCTGAATCTCTCTCCAAGGCTGACAGCGAGATTGTTGAGAGAGTCTGATCGATCAGAATGACTGGGGGGGACGAAGGAGTAGTGCATCTTGATGGAGCTCTATGGACTCATCAAGGTCAGATGGGACGCCCCGCTGCGTGAATCTGTCAAGAAGGCTGATAGCGAGATTGTTGAGAGAGTATGATCGATCAGAATGACTGGGGGGATGAAGGAGTAGTGCATCTCGAAGGAGCTCAATGCACTCATCCCGCTGCGTGAATCTGTGCCCAAGGCTGGCGGCGAGATTGTCGAGAGAACTTGATCAATGAGAATGACCGGGGGGACGAAGGAGTAGTGCATCTCGATGGAGCTCAATGCACTCATCAAGGTCAGACGGCATGCCCCGCTGTCTGAATCTGTCCCCCAGGCTGATAGCGAGATTGTTGAGAGAGTCTGATCGATCAGAATGACCGGGGGGACATCTCTTCAATGCCGCTCAACGCTGTTCCACAGCATCTACCATGCTACGATACCACAATCAAGTTACACTTAGACTGGCAGGGACAGGGGAGGATGAAACCGAAGAGCGCAAGTGGGCAAGGACGACACTGTCAGGTTATTATCAGCACAACATCCAGATAAGTTTCAATCGCAATATGCATGCACATTCGTAGAAGTCCAAGTCACGATGTAGTAGAAATTTGTGAAAGTGGTTCGAGTGGTTCGAGTTGAGAAGGCTTAAAAAAATCATGGCTGCAGGCTGTAGCACTGGGTCTATGGATAATGGCAGTGCATGAGCCTGAGAAATAACATTCCAATATGTTTCACATCTCCGCTTAGACTCGTAACCAGTCTAGACTATGTCTTTAAGATGTTAAGTGTTTGACATAGTCAGACTGGTCGATCTCGGAGAAATTTGGCAGGCAAAGCGAGGAGTTTGAAATTTGACAGATGCCGGTGATGCCGGTTTAGGTAATCGTTGTAATTGTACAGCATTGACAACACAAGTCCTTCGTTCGCACCTTAAGCAAAGTATTGTATGCTTCTCAAACATCACAGTCCATCGAGCAACAGTACTTAACATCTAATAGGACCATAAAATTATACCTTTTCATGCCTTTCACCTGCCCATGCCGCAATATCAGCCACCTGTTGAGCCTTTGATTTGGATTGTCGATCCTTCAAGCCTCAACATTGACGAAATAATCCTTTGTGAGCTTCGGATGACAGTCATGGACCTCATGTTGCACTCTATCTCAAACAAGGCCTCCATGCTACCTTGGAGGGAAGGTTTTTTTTTGAAGCAGGGCCCTTGTGCAGTTTCTCAATGTGTTGGATGCTGATGAGCAAGCGAGCAAGCAACTTTGTGTCATTTTATAACCAATGGCTATCAAAATAGTCACTGATGAGGTTGGTGTCAAGATGGAGGCTGCTAAGGATATTTTCGGCATGTCGTCGAAAGATGTCACCCCCAAACTACTCCTTTCGTTTGATCTTGATGCTTTTCTGACGGCGTGGTTACGAGAAACTACTCCGTGGCTACGACACATTCTTCTGTCAGCTATGCAGACAGCACGAGCTGCAAAGGAGAACAAGAAGCAGAACATCGAGACGATAAGTGTTGTGTGCATTCAGTTGATCATATTGCAGCTCGAAGTACAACATGTCTTGCAGAAAGTAATGATATGAGGGATCTGAGTTGGAACAATTTCAGATGTTGTGATCCTTGGGAAATAAAATCGAGTTGCAGGAAGGCCTCAAGAACTTGCTGGTGTTGTGCCATTGAAAGGGCACTTTTAAAGTCTGTTGGGAGATTTTCAATCGCGTCTTGAGCAGCGAGCGATAATGGTCGTATGAAACTCATGATTGAAACTGGTATATAGTCTGAGCGAGGGCAGCAGACAGGAGCAGACACAACTTCTAAGTACTGTATGATCGCAAGTACCTCTGGCATCACCGGCATCTGTCAAATTTCAAACTCCTCGCTTCGCCTGCCAAATTTCTCCGAGATCGACCAGTCTGACTACGTCAAACACTTAACATCTCAAAGACGTAGTCCAGACTGGTCACGAGTCTAATCTCCGCTGCGGTCAACACAAGGTCAACAGCTACTAATCTACCACAGTACTAAGTTGTCCCTTTGCTCGCCTGGCCTTGGCTGCATTATTGCATTCCACATCCAGATTTTCATGATTTACTGACATGTATCAATCCATCTATCTACCCGAGAAGAGCCTGAGTGGAGTCGTTACAAAGACTATGCCTCACCTTCGACACCAGCTGCACATGTCTCAGCAGAAGACAGGGTACGACAATGTGCTGATGACTTTGATGCCATTTTTTTTTAGCACAGCGGCATCTCTAGTAGATCAAGCTTGATGACTATTTGCAACAACCAGTAAATCATACCAAGTCCCACTGCAATTGTGGTTCCACAATCCAAAGATGTATCCGAATTTGCACCGGATGGCACTTGTATTTCTGGTAGGTCGTGCACCATCACTCTCGCTAGCATCACAGCTTATGTGTTACACACCATAGCTACCTCGACTGCAGTTGAACGTGTATTTTCGCAAGGCCGGCAGCTGGCACCTTCTATGCTTCACCCGAAACTGCTTGTGTCCATCATCGACCATGTATTCCTCTCTCTTGGCTCGTGGCTCCACTGTGATCTGGTAGCAACTGTGGACCTTGCTGAGATCATGAAGTGTCTGAAGAAAAGAAACCAAGCGGATGAGAGTGTTGGGTGAGGTTACGGGTTAGTGCTTCACTGTACTTGCCAGGATGTTTCTGGTCTGTTCATCCAATGTTCTTTAGAACTCACGGTGACAGTGACGATGTCAAAAATCATAAGCATTGGGAGGTTTTGCAAGCCAGGAGCATATCAGTGACCTAGGTGGTTGACAGACAATATGAAAGGGCGATCAATTGACATCCGTAGCTTGACCAGTAACGAGCCACGCAGTATACATCATCTCGATACCAGAAAAAATCATGGAACAGGAAGTCTCATATGTCCGAATTGATATAGACGGATGTGAAGTCCTAATTTGTGTTGATATGGAAGTGGGGAGGCGGGAATGAATCGAGAAAGCAGGTGGATGAGATCGTTGAGGAAGGCAAGTATTGAACGAGCAAGCCCTGACCCATATTGCAAGCTGAAAGGAGACCCTGTTGTGAAGATTATCCGTCAAGGTGCTAACAGTGATATGTAAAGTGATTTCTTCAAAGTAGGAACAGGCGTGGGAAACGACCCGTCTAGATCAATGTACTCCAACACTTGGACATGCCAATATGAGCCTGAGAATCGAATTCACTCAATCCTTTCATAACTGTCTTCTCTCTGCTTTTTTCTTATTTTCTTCTTCACGACCACAGGACTACCGTCACTATAACCAGGACCACAGCACCTGCCTGCAACTTTTTTTCGAAAAATATATCATCATACCTGATACCATCATCTTCTTCATCTCATAGATTCGCAATCACAACGTTGATCCCTAATTGAACCCTCAATTATTCCGGTCAACGATGGCACCAGGTCCAAAAACAGGTCCTGCACTATTTCTCGGACTTGAACTTGCTACCGATCAATTGCGCGCTTCAATTGTGGACGACAGCTTGGAGCTTGTGGGAGTAGAATGCGTTGATTTTGACACGGAATTACCTGAATATCAGTACGTGCTTTCGTGGCATATATTCTGTTCTTCCGTGTTCCACTGTCTGTGACTTGGACGCGCCAAACTGTTGCGACATGCTCTCTTCACATCATGTCTACAGTCATTTTATTGGAGAGCTAATAATTTAATAGGACTCAGGGAGGAATTTTCACTACTCCAGGAGATGCATACACTACGCCAGTGGATATGTGGGTCAAGGCTCTTGGTGCGTAAACTGGCGGAAGCAAATTTTTTGCTTCGACTCAACCAATTTGGATTTTTGGGTATCTGTCCGATCACTTACCACGTGTGCGGGAACATTGTTTACTTGCCTCCTAAACACAACCTGCTTTTTTTTTGCTCGAAAAATTGACTAGGAATCATGATGTAACGAGGATAAAATCAATCCGTATTTGTGCTCAGGTGATTCGCTCGTATCAAGCTGAAGGCTCCATCCTAATGTGATACATACAACTTTACAGCATGCTCTCATGTGGTGGAAATCGACTCCCATTCCTTCATTTCCAGCACTCGACCCGCGACTGCCATTCACTCTCAACTTCCTCCCAACACTTTCTCATTACCGAATATTCCAGTCGCTCAGGATACGTCTGCACACACACATGCCCTGGCCCTCGAAGCCCTCCTTGGGGGGCCAGACCTCATGGCTGCTCGCGTCGGCACATGCGCCAATGCATCACTCTTAGCTGCCCAAAGTTCGTTAATCCTGTACATCTGATGTCTGGTCACGAATGGGCAAGATGCAGCTTGCCAGTCAATTTGTTGCAAGTATGGTCATGGGGGAGTGAGTAAATATGGGTGTCAGAGGCCTGCGTGACCGGTATGTGGGTGCATGCCAATGCTGGTACTGGCGCACAAGGTGCGGCTGGACTGGGCTGCTGGGATGAAGGTGTTTTGGAGATTGTAGGTGAGAGCTGGGAAGAAGGTTGGAGGATCCGAACGTGGTTGGGCGACATGGAGGTCGCTGGTGGGAGGAAAGCAGTCCATACCTCGCAATACCTATGCGAGCGATACGGATTCGAATCAGGTGAGTTTCGTTTGCTATAATGTGTGCCACCCATTAACGTCTTTACAGATACAGTCGTCACTCCCTTCACTTCTGATTACCTTTCTTCATACCTATCTCTCTGTCCATCTCCTGGAGATGCAGTGCTTTCATTCGGACCAATGGATACCCTTCTCACTCCGCTCAATGTTACCTCCACTTTACAGCCTATTCCCCCATCCTGTCCCGGATCACAGTGAAAAGTGATGATACATCGCCATGTTAAGCAGCAGGTATGCAATCACATAGCATCACCTTGCACAACTCATGTTCTCTTTCAGAAATACTGACGTTCCGCGTGCTCCTGTACACGAAGAGCTGGCCTGGCGAATCCATAGGGTTTTGACCAACTGGACACCTGTCAAAACACAAGGTTTCACGAGGTCAATAGCCTTTAGAGATATTTCTTCTGTATTACAGACAAGACACTAAGTATCAACCTGTCAACAATCGTGTTGCCGGCCCAATCCCTAAAGGGTGCAATGACTCTTCAATGACTAGCAAGGCATCAAGCTCGAAAGATAGCGATGCTGACGCCCTACAGTTTCCTGTTTCGCTTCCAACGGCCAGTGCTTTGCTCGATATCCTCATCATCGCCATCGCTCGCCATTATAATACTGAAGGAAATGGCACTTCCGAAGGAACTCTGGGTGTCACTGCCCTGTGCCGTCAACTTGTGCGCCGAAAACACCACCCAATGAGTTCCCTGGTAGGTGTATGTATTCAAGATGATGGATGCGGTGAAAGATGTCGTTCTGGATGTAACGGATGTTCTTCAAATACGTGACGTGAGTGTCTTTTATTATGTTCAGCCTAAGGGAGAGCCACCTAAACATTGTTCCAGGACGATTTGGAGCGCTGTAGAGCATGGATGAGTCAGGTTAGATGTGAAGGTCTTATTGTACCATCGCTTTCCTCAACTGCAGTACAATGACAAATCTTGTTACCTGCAATCCTGACCCATGTTTTATTGTGTGCACTATGGCTTCTAATTATAAAATTTCAAGATCGCGGAAAGGTTTACCAAGCTAACTTACGCATAAGGTGAATATTTGGTGGACTCATGGTTGGTTTTAGAAATGCGTCAAAATGGATAACTTATGAGGAAACACAGGAATATGCTGCAGAGCAGGCGCATCAAGTCAAGGTAACAGGCAATACATATATCTAGCAAACCGTTTAGGAGGGAGTGGACTACTTATCTAAACCAACACGTTCATGAGCAGGTGGATCCAGGAAGAGAGCTTTTAGGCTAGCCTGATTTTATCTAGGACGGATGACAAGTTTGACGCAGATAATAAGAGACCGGTTATGGCGATGGGTGGGAAGTGTGGTACCTCTCGTCGGATGACCCCTGTTCAGAAACACATTTCAATGGTCATACCTATCGAAAGACAGCCCAGTCAGAATGCTTCAAGCTCGTTAAATTTAGAACTCGTGATGATAGGATGATGATGATGACGTAGCCTAGCCGGCTGACAGTAAGGGGCGATCGATTGACATTCGTAACTTCACCGAAAACGCAGTATACACCATCTCGCTATCAGACAATAAAAGGCCAGGATCCAAGGTCTGTTCTCTATAGATCTATCTTTGATGTGATTAAGACCTTGTCAATGGGCCGCGACACTATGACTCACATGAGAAAAGCCATGCAAGTCCGTGGGGTGACTGCCAGACAAAGGCAAAGACAAAGTATACCAAATCTGAATTGTTGCTTATGAGACACATTCAGCGGAAAGCAAGGAATATGATTGGGCTTGTATCAAGGTGTACATCAATGCATGGGAAATAAACAAAAGTATTGTGCAGACATCATTGAGATAATTGAATATTGATGAGACAGTGGGCGAATGAAAGGAATCAGGATCACAGAAAATGCAATAAAACAGTGAACAAGGCTCAAACAACCTAGATACCTATGTGAACAAACACGATCTGCTGTTCCAGTGGAACATTATCGCGCCGCAATTTCTTCACAGCCTTGTGCAATGCTACCACAGCCCGCCTACAATCCAGTCTCCCTGAATCATCAACCAACTTGTCGTAAAAGGTAGACACAACCTGCCGTGCAACATCGTCGTCGACCGACCACATAGAACCAATCACACTATGAAATCCAGAAAATTGCATGGCCGCAGCGAGATGGATCGACTCGTCAGGACTGTTCTCATCGCCCACTGTAGTGTGGCAAGCTGATAAGAATGCAAACTCCGGGTTCTGCCAGTTTGATCGGATGATGTCCTTGATCATCAACGGCCCATCGCGCATGGCGAAAGAAGATTCAAATGGTCGTTGTCGATTTGGCATTCCGTGACAGGCCAGGTGAAGCCATTGATTATCATTTAGTGCATCGAGAACAACCTGCACCGTTGCGTCGCTGTCCTGGATTGACGTGAAGGATGATACTATAGGTGCGAGACGCCGAGCTATGGCGGCCACTTCAGGAGCGACGCATTGCAGTTCCTTCCCTCCCTCAGGGTTTCTGCTGTCTTGCACGAACGAGTGTCGCCAATGTGGGGGTATAAGATGAGATGTAAATCTGTGGCAAATTGTCTCTTTCCCTCTCGTATGGTCCTGCTGCATGTAGAGGAAGCAAAGTGAATTCAGCAGTGGGACACCACCAGATACGCGAACCAGGGCGAACATTCAGCACCCCAAGTGCTTGGACCACGGGTTCGACAATATGATGCCAAAGCTTGCGGAGGATGCCCACAAGCTTGTCCTGCTGGTCAGAACAACCAAATTGCTCTGCGACGGACTGAAATTCGGTGGACAACTCAGAGACATAGGTCTGGGTGATATCGATTGGAATGTGCACAGGATCTTGGTCACGTAGGACAATCAACGCATCGCGGCTGTACTGACTAGCATTGACAATGATGACAGGACCTTCATCAGCGGCCTTCTGTAGGTCGGAAAACAGGGGAGGGAGGAGAAACCGAGAACAGTCGGGGAGCATACGGATGCGGGAGAGGACATCGTTCCATTGGATGGTCAGTTGTTGGATTTGTGAAGACTGGTCTTCGGTAGACCAATCAAACATGGCGTGAAGTCGAGAGCTCAGCTGCTTAAACTCTTCCACCAAGACTTTGCCAGTGTCACCAGGCAAGGAAAGTTCATCGAACGGCGAGCTCAAATGTGCCAACTGGGTCCAGAATACTGCATGACCTTGCTCCACGAGTTCCACAGCAGTTGTCAGCGCGCGATGACGAATGCTACACGAGAAAGCATCCACAGCAAGGGACGCTGTGGCCATCCTGATGACATCAAAATTACGTGATGAAGATGACAAAAGAGTGACATGCTGATCTAGGAATTTTAATGCAGTTTGATATGCAAGCAATGCAGAGGCATGGTTTGTCTCTTCAGCAGCAGTGGCCCACGACTTAGCAGCAGCAAGATCCTGACGAGAGACCGCATGAGATGTGTGAGGGAGTTGTGTGAATAAGTTAAATGATTCATCAAGGTCAGATGGGACGCCCCGCTGCGTGAATCTGTCTCCAAGGCTGACAGCAAGATTGTTGAGAGAGTGTGATTGAAGAGAATGACCGGGGGGATGAAGGAGTAGTGCATCTCGATGGAGCTCGATGCACTCATCAAGGTCAGACGGGATGCCACGCTGCCTGAATCTGTCTCCAAGGCTGACAGCAAGATTGTTGAGAGAGTGTGATTGAAGAGAATGACCGGGGGGACGAAGGAGTAGTGCATCTCGATGGAGCTTGATGCACTCATCAAGGTCAGACAGGACGCCCTGCTGCCTGAATCTGTCTCCAAGGCTGACGGTGAGATTGTTGAGAGAGTCTGATCGATCAGAATGACCGGGGGGATGAAGGAATAGTGCATCTCAATGGAGCTCGATGGACTCATCAAGATCAGACGGGACGCCCTGCTGCCTGAATCTGTCTCCAAGGCTGTTGGCGAGATTGTTGAGAGAACTTGATCGATGAGAATGACCGGGGGGACGAAGGAGTAGTGCATCTCGATGGAGCTCAATGCACTCATCAAGGTCAGATGGGACGCCCCGCTGTCTGAATCCGTCTCCAAGGCTGACGGCGAGATTGTTAAGAGAGTGTGATCGAAGAGACTGACCGGGTGGACGAAGGAGTAGTGCATCTCGAAAGAGCTCGATGGACTCATCAAGGTCAGATGGGACGCCCCGCTGCAAGAATCTGTCTCCAAGGCTGGCAGCGAGATTGTTGAGAGACTCTGATCGATGAGAATGACCGGGGGGACATCTCTTCAATGCCGCTCGACGCTGTTCCACAGCATCTACCATGCTACGATACCACAATCAAGTTACACTTAGACTGGCAGGGACAGGGGAGGATGAAACCGAAGAGCGCAAGTGGGCAAGGACGACACTGTCAGGTTATCATCAGCACAACATCCAGATAAGTTTGAATCGCAATATGCACGCACATTCATAGAAGTCCAAGTCATGACATAGTAGAAATTTGTGAGAGTGGTTCGAGTGGTTCGAGTTGAGGAGGTTTAAAAAAATCATGGCTGCAGGCTGTCATCACTGAAAACCAACCAGCATGATATGACCATATTTACCTTATAAGGCCAAGCGAATCAGTTTTTCCAATATATGTCTATGCATTGGCTTGTGAGATGCACATCAGGTGCCTAATCTGTGATCTCTTTTGTCTTCTGCTTTGCCCTTTGGTGAACCCATATTAGCCCATATTAGCTCTCTAACTAGTATTCGTATTTCTACACTCCACCATCCAAACTGCCAATCACATTACTGATCTGTAGTATCTTCTTCATTTTGGCTTTCTTCCGATAAACTAATAGGAACCTATATTAGGTTCCAAGCTGGTGTTCTGACTTGTCCAGTTTTCTATCAAAATTATGTGTTGAAATAAGATTTTATATAGCAATCCAGTGTGACTGTAGTTTGACTGTGACTTTGGAGATATTGAGATCACACACTATGAATATTATAGCTCATCAACTATTAGCCAGAGGAATTGTAAGCAATAAGAATAATATGTCAGCATCATATGCCCATACATGTGCCAGCAGTGGTGAAAGTAGTCACGGTACCATTGGACTTCAAGCTTTCAAGATGCATAGTATGATGGCATTCAAGGGACCCATACAGATCAGTGTAAAGGAACTATCTTCATTTGCCTAGCAATTATGATGAGATACAAAGTTCTAGTCCCACTACATACACTGCGAGTTCAGCTATGTTGGGCAACAGAAAGCAACAAGGGGTTTTGGTGCGGTGGTAGTCTCTGTTATAGGCTTCGACCGCTCATCAGGGCTGAGGTGGTGCGCAATGCACTGCTCTCGCAGGTCGACTGTTTGCAGCAGTGCTGGAGCAGAGAGGCAGTGAATCATGTCCTGTTTTTGTGTTGGTCTGGGGTAGTTGTGAGTGAGTGCGTACGTGTTTGTAGGAAGAGGAGACTCACTTTGAATGTACTCATTGTACATCCAGAAGTATTAGATGGTCGCCACTGGGAACGGCAAGCAGCACTTCTGCAACATCCGCCCAGGCCTCTTCTTGCTTGTTATTTGGCTGTAGCCATACATCTGGCACTGCAAGGCTGTCAACAGCGGGAACAAACCTCCCAGATGAGTGCACATCTGATAGTATCGCAGTGATCATCAATGTCTCGTTGCTACATTTAAACTCTGAACTGATGATCAGCATCTTTGAGAGCTGGGAGCATGCATCAGAACCGTCAGGATGCACCACTAGGACATCCACCTACCTGGGGATCTGGGTGACAGTGAGTGAAGGTTAGAACCCTCATGAGGATGTCAGTAGCAAGGGTGCGTTCGTGAGTGTCATCGACGATGATTGTGGAGTAGCAGCTGAGACCAGGGTCATGCATGACTTCATAGAGGAGTATGCTGTTGGTCATGTATTTGAGGAAGGTGGTGCAGGACTTGGTCATTTCTTCGAAACCATCAAGTAACAAACTTGTTTACCAAGTTGGACTAAGAAATGGAGTGAGCTCGGAGTGAGATCAGAATGGTAAAACAAACGGACTGTTCATCTCATCTGCCATGCATTCTGCTACGGCTGTTGTAGCGACTCTGTGGGTCTGAGTACATGCCACAATCTTGTTCTTGGTGTGCAGAAGATCTGAGTAGTGTGATGAACTCTATAAGTAACAAAAAGTGTCTATGATAAGTGACTGTTCAAAAAGACATGTTTCAAGGGGTGCCAACTCACTGTGTAGTCTTGCCTGGGCTGGTCTTGCCGACAATGATAATTTAGTGTTTGTTGAACTGCAAACATCAGAGTAAATGGAGTGAGGTATGCATAAAACTAACTACCTTATGGAACTCGGCCATATGTGCTAACACGGGAAGTGTTTTGTGGTATTCAAGGATTTTTCTGGATCATGCAGCATGGAGCTGATTTGTGAATGGGTTTGTATCGTGTTCCTAAGTGAATTCCTGGGTCAGCCATTCCCGACGTAGTTCTCCTATCGAGGACATACCAATGCAAGGTGCCTTGATCTGCTGGGGTAACATCTTGGGGAAGACAACCAAAATTCCCCAAGGCACAGTCAATCAGTGCACAAAAAAAACAGATGCTAACTTCTTGAAGTTCATTGAATGATGGCTTGGAGGCATCATGTGACGCACTGCTGCAACAGTCACACACATTGTTCGCCTGAGTCCAAGTCAGTACTAGTACTATCATGATGTGCATGAGTTCAGACTCTGCACTCCATAGTAGTGACACTTGGTACTAGTAGTAGTAGATCTCAAAGGTTTGAATGTAAAATTAAGGTTAGAGCCATGCTTTATTCAGATTTAAGAACGCAAGAGGTAGCAATAAACCCGACTCAGGTTTATATTTTTGCTCAATATAAGTAAATGAAATAATAAGATGACCCTAAAACTTGAAGTCTGGTCCTTCGTCTTCAGATTCCCCATAATCTTCTGAGCTACCATGTTCATCATCTGAGTTGATCGCGGATGTATCATCGTCTTCATCATCCCATACATCAGATTGACTGTCTTGTTCGTCATCAGTTGTTTCCCCTTCAAGAGCTCAATTCTGTTGGTCATTAACACTGGGCTCAATGATATTGCTTGCGGTAGGTCCCATATCACCCTCATCCAGAGGTTCATCGTCGTTGCTCGGGTCTCCGACAAAAATATCATCATCAGTTGCATTCAGCAAAACATACTGAATTTGATGCCCGACACCGATACGCGCAAAGTGAGCATACATATCACGATCAGCGAAACTGTATTTGCATTATTAATTAGAAGGAAAGTTTTAAACTACATCTGAGTCAATGGACTCACATGTTAACATAGAATGCAGTCCAGTCATCTACTTCGCCAAATGGCCGTGCAACTGTGGGGCCATGATGAAGGAGATCATCTGTGCAACCATCAGCAAAGGCTGGTATGAGATGGCAAGCTCTGAGGGCGAGGGAAGGGTCAAGAAAGCCAAATGTAGCAGGTGAATCTGGTATGAATCCAACTTTCGGGAGCCAACCTTCCTTCAAGCCCCACTGATAATGCGGAACTATGCCAAGCCACCGAATCCACAAAAACTCCATTGACTGTGGAGAGCGATTACGAGCATCCGGGCCAACGTGGAGAATCTGTATACAAAAAGCACCCAAAACATGCGCATACCAGAACGGATGAGGGTTGGTGCCTTGTTCCCTCAACAACATCATTACAGCACAACCGCACCCTGGCTTCAAAGTGTCTTGATCGCGGCGAACATCATATGTTGTATAATTGATTTGAAGGCGCTTGGCCTGGGAGACTCTACTGAGGTTGTTAATGAACAATATGTTACCTTGTTGGGCATTGCTGAATTCCCACTCATCGCCATCATAGTCCAAGCCTAGGAGTCGTGAGAGAAGGTGATCTTTCAGTTTTGGAATGAAGTCCTTTGGGCATTGTTAGCAAAGAAACGGTCAGTCAGCTGATGTGTCTTACCTTGATGGCTGGATTGTCCTTGTGTTCACCGAGGTAAGCGGTGTCTTACTAGGATATGAAAAGCAATAAAAATCACCAATTTCAATATCCTACCACAGTCAATGGTTCAGACAATTACCAACGGTTGATAATGTGGTTGTTCGTGGGGAATAGGTTTGTTGAGTTCTCTAAGCAAAATACTAGTGACTAAAGGTGGAGGGAAAATAAGATCAATAACTGGCTTGATGCAGTGCTTATGATCTTCTACTAAGCTAAGTCAATAACTGGCTTGATGCAGTGCTATGACTTCTCTGAATATAATGGAGCAACAGAATATAATGACCTAAAGCTGTATCCTTCTTGGATATTCCTTATCCTCAACAATGGAGATCAAACTAAGATCAGGCACTATCAAGATGACCCAATATGTGACTTTGAAACCAACCCTCTGCTGCTCAGGCACTCACAATGAGTATGACACAGACCAGAACAGAATACACCCTCTTGATGTAGTCTTAAGTGACCAAGCTCTTAATATTGTTGACTGACTGCAAGCCTTATTTGTCTTCCCTAATTGCTGAAAATACTAATATTCTCCCCACAGAACTGTTTCTGTGTCTAAAAGAGAACCTGGAATGTACTGTGTAAGATGGCTCAGATGTGGCCTCAGATGCCTTGTATGATGTTGCAAATGATGTCAAAGGAATGGAGGAAATAACTTAATATTTCTCTCAAATAGTCACTCAGATATTCACTCACTGAGAACCTAGGGAATTTTCCCTATGATTCCCCTACTAATTCTTAGGTATAAAAGATGGGTATTGTTATTTCAAAGGGGAGAAAGTGAGCCCCTTATATACTACTCTACTGGTGGCTATGCTAGAAATTATTGGTATACAAGTAAAATACCTAGAATTGTTGAATAAAGTATTATGAAGCACTTTGGCATCCTTGGGTCAAGTAGCAGTGCTTCCTGTGCAGAGCTAACCTAATTTGGAAGTCTCAGGTAAAGTGCTTGAAAGGCTGTGTGCCAAGACTTTGCACTGCCTGAATGCTGTACTTTTGGCTGTGTGCCAAGACTTTTGCACTGCCTAGTTGCTGTGCTCTAGCCACTAGCCCTAAAATAGACATCCTTAGTGCTCTTTTACTGAATACCTTAATTCTGAGTTTGTTCATATTTACAGACAACACATTACTCAAATGATGTTGTGTTTGTTTACAATTCTTCAAAGCAAAATTCCCTACATAGACATAACTGTGTCCAGATGTAGAATTGCTAATATTTTAGATGTTGGGGTGTTTCTGTAAAAGTATCTCAAAAGATGTGAAAATGTGTGAAAAAATTATGAAAGGTGTGGGAAATTGCTGACTAATGAAAATTAAAGGGTTTTGAAGCTGTTTTCTGACCAAGATAAGTATTATTATGAAGAGATAAGTTGTAAAGTAATGTTTGTAGGCTCAGAAATTATTGAATAAAATTCTCCTTTGATTAGGAAAGTTCAGGACAGTATAGTGGACTATTATTAGGAGCTTGTATAGGGTAGAAACTTAGATGAAAATATGTCTATGACCATGTACAAAGCAGAATTTGTGCATGTCATTGGCCAAATTTATGTTGTTGCATTTATTGCCCGATAAAAAATGATGGGTTTCGGGCGGTAGATCACTGGTGTGTATGTCATGAAGGAGGGTTGTGGATGACTGGTGCCGTTGGATGCGAGTGCACCTTCGTTCCTGCCTAGCTAGCTGCTTTGAAGTATCTTGCTTGTTGGTGCTTTGATATAGCATTTTGATGAGACGATGAGCGAGCTCGCCCTGTAAAACACAAAATGTCAATACTGCCAATATAGCCAAGCAAGAAATGCCTACAATCTGGGTGGTATATGAATCTGTTGTACCAAACAACCTGATGGAAGCAGTGTAATCACCAAGCGCATGTAATTTGTAGGTTAGGATATTAAAGTTCTTGGGATGAGCACCTGACGACCTTGCTTCCCCTCTGGTGGACTGCAAATTAGCATCTTGCCTCCTCTGACGTGCAGTGACTTCATGTGGAAGTTCCATAGCTTGGAATGCTGAACATGTGAACTGCTGAAATCTCCGAAGTTGTTTGCCTAGGGCAGTCAGTGCTTGATCAAGTTTATCTAATGAATCATCGGTGTGAAGGCGGAGTTTAGCCAGGGCATGCCATTCTGCCAGTCGAAAAAGAAGAAGCCGAATAATGTCGTCATGTTCGTTAGGGAACATCCCTTCAAAGGCTGGGATTGTGCACTATTCCAAAAGAGAAGGCAGGTCAGAGTCTGAATTTTGAAACAGTGAAAACGCCAGGCTTACCTGTAAAACATCCTCAAAGTGTCAAGCAGCATTTTGTCGGATATCTGATACATTGGATGGAAAGTGTTGGATAGCACCCCTGCCAAAGGAAGGGATTGAGCGAAAGCTATGATAAGAAGGTTTTCACATTAGAAATAAGCTGATGGTTCGCAGCAGTCAAATGTCTTACCATTCATTCAGGATAGCTATCCCTTCAGAGTTTATGGCATAAAGCAGCCTGATAAGATGTTTGAAAACTGATTTAAATATGCCCAGCTCAAACTCATGTAAAAGGTCAACAACTAGCATGGGAAAACAATCGAAACCAAGAGGGCCTAGTCAGTCAGCGAAGGCATTCTGTAAGTGAGGTAGAATAAGTGTTCAACTGCAATAAAGTAGAGATAGCTTACAAGGGTGGGCACCAGTGAGAACTCTTTCAGAAGGCGTTCTACAATGGCACCCTTGATTGGAGCACCTGCCTTGTAGACGGCATTGCATGCAGCAATGATGGTATCTTTGAGAAATTGGCGCATTCTTGTAAGCCTTCCTGACATATCAGCCCTAAGTCCAATGCGACCAAAATATGACTTTGGAAGGAGACATCGAGGACAGGGACAAACACCCTTATCACAAATTGTCGCAATAAGAACTCTTCGAAGCCTCATTAGCAGTAGCAGAACTGGAAGGGAGTAATCCATGCACTTTTCTGGACAATCTGCAGAATAGGTAAATATCCTAGGAAATACTCGGCAGTGTACCCCATCATGACACTTGATTACAATACCATTTCTGTACGCATCAAGAAATTCGTCATCTATCAAAATACGCCAGATGGCATGAAATAACTCGCGCTTGCAGTGGGCAAGAATGTCGCTGTAACTCTTCCTTTTAACTGAGATAATCGATGCGATAAATCGTTTGATTGTTTCGGGTAGCTGCCAAGGACAAATCAAAAATTATTAGCCCAACTGTCCTACATGAAGTGTAGGTATACTTGCAGTAGGAATAAATGCTATGGGGTGACATGCACCAGAAGTAGGGCAGGCATGAGTGTATTTGGACTGATTTCCAAAATATAGGTAAACCATCCATGCTGAGGCATTTCCAAACTGTGCTAAGTGCGTAGAATCTGACCAAAACATTAGCCCTGCAATGACTTTTTCGAGTTTGCAGCTGTCATCTCTCCTTTGCTTTTGCAGGTCGTCATGAGCCTGAATCCATGCATCTGACGTATAGAGTTCATCATGAAGGCGCTGCTCTTGACCAGTTACAGGAGACTTCCAAAAATGCTTGAATGGAGTGAAATGAAACCATTTTGATGCTGCTTCAGAGAAAGCGGCGTGAATTACAGCTGTGAGTGGCCAGTACTGGAATCCGGGGACTGTAAAAACTTGCCCATTCCCATTGAGGTTCTTCTCTCGTGTTGGTACGAGAATCTCTGCAGCCACCTCTTTCCACCCATCCCTTCAGTAGATATCATTAACGTCAAGTTTAGCTTCTGAGGAATCCAAACGCCTCATTTCGGTATGAGCGTTGAAGCCCTTCATGTCCTTGATTTCGAAGTCTTCAGCTAATATGACTTCTTTGACTAGTCGAGTTGTTTGAGCTTCGGACGATTGGTTGCTTCCAGTCAGCATCCAAGTCATGAGGCGCCAGACACTCATGTTTCGCCATGGCCAAGGAGGACCCTTCAGGGAAGATATTGCCTCACAATTACTACTACTAGGTACACTCGAGTTGGGGTAAAAGTTAGATAGCTGATTTACAGAGACGAATGCATCAGGATCATGGGTCGGGTGATGGCGATACTCTCGTCCAATGCCGAATTGGTTTAGGGATGTCCGGAAAGAGTCAAATACATGGAGGATGACTCGGGGAAGGGTAGATGGAGGAGACTGAGGGATTGGGGGTGGGGGCACAGGAGGCTCGTCACAAAACCGCATAGGCAACCGGCGAGAGCAAGTAGGATGAATGCCTTCGGGAGTAGGGATTGTCGCCATGGATGGTTCGGCCTGAGGCTGTTCGTCCAAAAGACTACATTCCCACAGCTCCGTCGATGGTTGAAGTGGTGGTAGAGACTGATAAGTTTGAGAGGTGATGGTGGATGGGCCTGGGAGTGTGTAACCACTACTGCCGCTGGCAGCAGATGTAGCCGCAGGCATTGAAGTTGCCTGTGCAGGCACATCTGACCATGACGTGATAGCATCCTCAATGGTGGTCTAATCAAATAAAGATCAGGCAGGCCGCTACGAAACAATACTACTCACTTCAGCAATACTAATACCAAGCTTGATTTTCTTAGCTGCAGGTGCTCCTTGCATGACTTCTGAGGCTCGTTTGAAATGCAACGATTGTTGCATGAGCTGTTGCTGCCAGTGAGAGCAACTTTTACGATGATGGGTCAGGCCTCCTGGCGCTGAAAATGATCGACCGCACTTCTTGTGGCATTTGAAAAAATGTTCATCAAAATCGCAAGGAGCAGCAGTGTGGTCAGAAGCAAAACAAAATAATTGAGAATGAGAGTAGCTCTCATTCTCCCTCTCAGTGTGACAAGGCATATTGAGCGAGGCCAGGGTTCAAGTGGTTGACTATATGGTCCGTGTGAATATGCAAAGCTACTCCGTCACACAACATGACATTCACCAAATACAGTCACATTGGGGTGAGCAATATGTAAGACAGGTCTGAAATACCACATGAGTAGTTAAGAATACCCCATAAGTATATACAAATACCTCATGAGTAGATAAGAATACCCCGTGAGTAGTTAAGAATACCCCATGAGTAGATATGAATACCCTGTGAGTAGATACAAATACTCAATGAGTAGTTAAGAATACCCCATGAGTAGATATGAATACCCCATGAATAGTTAAGAATACCCCATGAGTAGATACGAATACCTCATGAGTAGTTAAGAACACCCCATGAGTAGTGAAGAATACCCTGTAAGTAGTTAAGAATACCCCATGAGTAGATAAGAATACCCCTTGAGTATATACAAATACCCCATGAGTAGATATGAATACCCTGTGAGTAGTTAAGAATACCCCATGAGTAGATACAAATACCCCATGAGTAGTTAAGAATACCCTGTGAGTAGTTAGAGTAGTTGAGAATACCCCATGAGTAGATACAAATACCCCATGAGTAGATAAGAATACCCCATAAGTAGTTAAGAATACCCCGTGAGTAGTTAAGAATACCCCGTGAATAGATAAGAATACCCCATGAGTAGCTAAGAATACCCTATGAGTAGATATGAATACCCTGTGAGTAGTTAAGAATTCCCTGTGAGTATATACAAATACCCCATGAGTAGATAAGATGACCCCATGAGTAGTTAGAGTAGTTAAGAATACCCTGTGAGTAGTTGTACACTAGTGAAGCTCAGTAGTTGTTAGAAACAATACTACATTGCAAGTACCTAGCAAAGCTAGTGTACATTAGTAAATGCAAGTACAGGATACAAGATATGAGTATACACACCTGTAAGGCTGGGTATGAGTTCAGCAGGGAATTGCAAACAGATCGATGTAGTTAGAAGACATGTTAGTGATAACACGAAGAGAGAGATGAAAACACTTTAGATGAGGACTTTTTCTGCGAGGCTTTTAGGTTGTACTTGGAGTGGGAATCTGGGAATAGAATTCGCTGGTGAACTATGAGGATACATGGCTGTATAAGTATGTGCAAAGTGGTAAGGGTCCTTGGTGATTCCTGACCAAATGATTATGAGAGGTGGACACAGAAGGGAGTGGTGGCAGTCCTGGCAGGGTAGTGTAGTAGGGATGGCAAATTGAAATTGGGGTGATAGCAATGAAAAGGGTGAAGGAGAGTGAGATTGGCATAAGGGAGTGAAGAAGTTGTGCTGGCTATTGAGAATGATGGTGTGGTAAGAAGAAGTGTTTGTGCATGACTTAAGTTAAGTCACATGATTGGGAATTGCCACTTTTGTGATGGATAGTCTGTGCGCAAAGGATCAATGATCCTTACACCACCCCACCACTTTGAATATTGACCATACTCGGTCAATCTCCCTATAAATAAAGCTTAAAAACAAATTTCTATAATCTACTGGAACAATTGAAATGAAAGGACAAGACAAAAAAGGAAAGACCAAATGCATCTATAATCATTCTAGCTCAGCATCCATTGATTTAGGAGGGTCGATATACTGTGTGATTTCAAGAGAAGTCAGGGAGTGCGGGTAATATGGTATGAGTTGAAATGCAGCAAATTTGAGGTGTGATAGGGATCTGTCGACTTCTGCAATTTGGTAAGAGCCTCCTTTAGATCTTGAGACAACAATTATAGGCCCAAAATATCTAGGCTTGCACTTGGCATTTGATGCTGATTTGATTTTTTTTGGTCAGAACGAGAACAAGAGTGCTGGGGAGAAAGTCGTAATCATGTATGGAGTTAGCGAAGCATTTTTTGAAGTGGTGGATGGATGCAAAATAACTCTTGAGTATGCGGGCATGAATTTCTGCTAAGTCCTCTTCTCATTTAGCTAATTGGCATGCTTGAATGGCTAAGAGATCCTTGGATGAAATTTGAGCTGTGATCTTGGGCAAGAGAAAGGTTGCTTCAGTGATATCAATAGGTAAAAGAGGTTCGGCACCATGTGACATAAAGAATGGTGTATGACCTGTTGCCTTCCTTGTAGTGATGTGATCTGCCCAGAATATGTGGTGTGCAAGCGTTGGCCACAGCGTTATATCCCCATTTCAGGCTTCAACTAGTGAGTCTCGTATTGTCTGATGAGACCATTTGACAATGCCATTTACCTTTGAATTATAGGCCAATATTCAAATGTGGCAAATATGATATTTGGTCAAGAGCCAATCAAGTGCTGTGATGAATGGAGTCCCATTATCTGTCATGATTTCTTCAATTCCTCCCCATCTGCACAATATCTCTTCAAACAAGAAATTTCCAAGTGTTCATCCCATCTCCTTTCTTAACATCCAAAATTCCGGCCAACTCGTCAGTGAGCAACGTGCTTGAACAATGTAGGAGAGTCCATGCGAGGTAGGCATATGCATAGTGTCTGCAAAGGCTTTTCGAAAGAGTGTCGAAGGGATGGATACTGTGGGTGGAATGATTACTTTCTCAACTGAATGAATTTGACACTGATGACACGTTTTGATGAACCAGGCTATGTCTTTGTCGAGGGTGGGCCACCAAAACCAATTGGAAATCGTCCTTCACATGGAATAGAGGCCTTTGTGACTGAGCTTATCATGGGTCTCTGTCAGAATGTGCACTCTATCTGGTTTGAACATGACTAAGTGATGGCACCCTCCAGGGTCTTTATGCCATAGATGCTGTCTTTGGATGAAAAAGTGCCGTGCTCATTTGGTGATTTGGGTTCAATGTGTGTCTGACAGGGTCTAGGGGAGAGTGAAGGTATTGAGGAAGGTTTCGATGATGTGGAGCTTGTTATCATGTTGATGGGAGGAGTTGTTGGTGGGTATTTCAAGGGAGGGAGTGTGTAGTTGTTTGTCTATTGCTGAAGTCAGGGTAAGGTGCATGTCCATGATTTCGATGAGAATCTGTGCTAAATCTTCCTCACTCCAAATCATGCATCCCAAAACTTTGTCTAACTATTCCTCCACTTATTTGGGCATTTTGTCTACATCTCCTTCATCTGCCAGTGTCTTGGAGCGTTGAGACAACCTGTCTGGACCAGCGTGCCTTTCTCCTGGTACATGCTGAAGTTTGAAGTTGAATATACATCTACTTGCTTGCTTCATTGTCTGACTCAAATTTACACCAGTCTGCACCTATTTCGCACACTCCATGTGTTCCAAAATGTGGACGTGCTCCTTCAGTATCACCAACTTCAACCGGAGTCCATAAAAACATTCCCATGCAAAGCTGACTGGTCCTGCAGCAATTCTCGGAGTAGTGGATGCTCTTGAGTCTGTTGCTACGTCGTTCACTACTCCTACTAATTTTCTTGATGATGTTCCCAGTACTCGAAATGTCGTATTAATGCCATCCAGGCTGTTTGTACTGATGCTTCCTTATCTTCTGACAAACATGCCAAGGTTGTTGCTCTATTTACCAAGGATGTAGCTATTGCAGATGCCTACACTGCCATTTCAGATGTCCCTCTCCATTCTATGTACATTCATCTTGAACTTGGAAAAATGTAGACAGCTTTTCCTAGTTCTCATTTGCAGTATACTCAATATACTGAGCCCACATTGCTTCTGCTATATCATCGCGTTTTTGTCCTGCCCTTGTCCTTTCTGCTGGCACGATTTGATGACCGAAATCCTCTGGTACAGCCTGAACAGCCTGATTAGTGCCCACCTCTCTCTCCTCATCTCCTTCCTCATTATCATCTGGATCATGAACATGGATGAAATTGTGTAAGACACAGAGGGCAGGAACCAGCTTTGTCTGTACCACAAGGCTGTATTCTGGGGCAGCAACCATTAGCTGGAATCGACGCTTCACCACACCAAAAATGCGTTCAATAACATTTTGGGCCTGGGCATGTCGTAGGTTGAATAGTTCTTGGCGATTCTTTGGTCTAGTTATTTTTC
The DNA here is from genome assembly GCA_016758765.1 of Suillus cothurnatus. NCBI lineage: Eukaryota > Fungi > Basidiomycota > Agaricomycetes > Boletales > Suillaceae > Suillus > Suillus cothurnatus. The sequence continues at coordinate 74,157 of JABBWL010000097.1, forward strand.
AGCATTTTTTAAACGGTTGATCAATAGAAAAAAATCATACCTTTGACTTGAACAGCCCCATTCCTTGAGGTGATAGCATACACCACGATATAGAACCAGGAGTGAGTCACATAATGGAAACCCTGCATCAGCAAGGTAGCAGAGATTCAGGGGGATGGGAAAGTCAGTTTGCTGAGCATCATTGTGTATGCGGCTGTCAGCTGCACTTCCCTCCCATCCTGCAAGGACATATGAAAAGCGCATGTCAAATGTGCATGCAGTGAGGACATTTTGTGAGAGGCGGCCCTTTCAATTGCAGTAGCGAGCAGTCAGGGCATCATTGGGAATAAAAGTATCAATGTGTGTCCCATCAATTGTGCCCCGACAGTGCTGAAAAAATGGGTAGAGCTTGGGATTACTGCAAATCTCAGGGGGGACTATGTCATTGGGTGGTAGGTTGACATAGCGCTGATAAAAGCATGGTGATACTACCATGTCTAGAAGATGAAGAAAAATCCTAATAATATGGTCACAGTGATAAATTAATCCTGCTGCATTTTAAATAGTAATATTGGGCACTCACTTTGAAATAGTATCTGCACTGTGCTGGAAACATTCTTGCATGTCCTGATTTGTACTCCCAGTATGGCAGATTCGAAGAAAAATGGCAAGCTGTTCTTCAGAAGAGATATATCTTGAATGTGCAAGGTCTGCATATTGACCGAGTTCATGGAGCAATTGGCAAAATACTGGCTTGGAAAGTCCCATCATATTATGAAAGCGATGGGGATGTCCTAATAAGAGCTCCTGGACCCATGAATGGCCCGTCAAGATAGAGTTGTGCTGGGGAATCTTGTCAAAATAGGGCAAGGTGGCCACTGCCACTGCAGCAGCTAGCACTGCAGCTCTCTTTCTGCGGGTGTGGGTTGCCTTAAGAAAGGCTTTGAGGGCCTTTCTCTTCCGTGATGAAGTCATACTAGTAATAGTTGTAGAGCTCGAGCAGCAAACTGATGGTTATCATTGATTATCTACATGTGTGACAGTGTGTGACACCCGTGGGAGCATCCGTTTCACTTCAACGTCTGTCCGTTTCAAAACAAAACAAACCCAAACAAACGAAACAAGAGGTTGCTGAACGGGCCCTTAGCAAGATATATGCAGGTTGTTGCCCATGGTCTTTCTCATCCTGCATGGGTTAATGTGGAGCAGCTGAGGGGGGGGGAATGGAGAGAAGGGGGTGTAAGTAGAGCACTCAATTTAGTGAGACAAACACAGGTTGCTGCCCATGGTCTTTCTCATCCTGCATAGGTTGATGTGGAGCAGCTGAGGGGGGGCCAATTGAGAGAAGGGGGTGTAAGTAGAGCACCTGATTTAGCAAGATGAATGCAGGTTGTTGCCCGTGGTCTTTCTCATCCTGCATGGATTGATATGGAGTAGTTGAGGGGGGGGGGGGGTAATTGAGAGAAGGGGGTGTAAGTAGAGCACCTGATTTAGCAAGACAAATGCAAGTTGCTGCCCATGGTCTTCCTCATCCTGCATGGGTCAATGTGGAGCAGCTGGGGGGGGGGGAATCAAGAGAAGGGGGGGTAAGTAGAGCACCCAATCAATGCTGAGAGTAGAGGAAGTTGATGCTAGAGATGCTCCTGATCAATGCTATACACAAATGAGTTGAGAGGGAGTAGACACTGATCAACAATATACATGAATGAGAGGGTAGAGGGAGTAGATACTAGAGATGCTCCTGATCCATGCTACACATGCATGGGTTGAGAGGGAGTAGAGAGTAATGCATTGCAAGTTCTGAAGCCTGCATTTATGAGGAGGTATCTACCTTCAGGAATCCGCAAGTCATTTCTGCGCACATTATTCCAGATTGTTGTGTCAAAAGATGAGCCATCCCACCCAGTAAGTCCATTGATAAAGCAAAAATCAAAGTCACATATAAATAAACAATTTTGGTATATGTATCCCTTTCAGTTATGCATGTATGCATGATAAACAAGTGTGGCAAATGCATGGATATGTGTCCCATCAACAGCACTGATGCACTGATTAAATTAATGAAAGTGATGGTTATTAGTAATGGATGGAGGGATGGAGGAATCTGTGGTTGGAAATCAGATTTGAGAAGAGTAGAAGGGGTCATCCTTGCCCAGTTGCTGCCCATTTTCTTTCATACCCATCAATATGTGTTCGAAGTAAGTCCTTGGAGATACATACACCTTTACACTCCACTTGGAGGTTCCAATGGCCTGCTGTGTTGCAGAATTTGGCTCAAACCAGCCATTTTGTGTTCTAAGTGAGTCAGAGGAACAAGGATGAACATTGAATGTTGTCTATGCAGTAGATGTCTTTTTTTGGACATCTCTTCTTTGCTACATACTACTACATGAAAACTCTCAGTACTTGACAACTCCTTGTTGTAGCACTCGTTCTTTCGCTTTTCATATACAAACATGAACTTAATTCACTTTCTTCAATATGCTATGACTATTGAGTGATCCAAATCTAAGCATATGCCTGAATTATGCAGATGACACATTCATCAATATGAGACTTCAACTTACCAACAAGAATCTTACTGAGCCTCAAGCCATCATAGTTCTCAGAAACATATGGCAATCGGAGAACAACACAGCCAAGGCCCAATGGCAAATGCAGATTGAGGAAGACAGAGAGCAACAAGAACACTCTGAAAGAATGAATGAGGAAAAGAATGAAAGATAAGAACAAGAGCAGTATGATGAAGAGGAGACAGCATGGAAGGAAGACAGGAAAAGAACAAGTATAAGTACATGCTGTACCTGACCTGGACATTCCTTTGAAGACCATAATACTTCCTTCTGCCTATGCAACTTGCAAACTTGACAAGGGAGACTATGTCAAACTCTGGTACTTTACCAATGATGGACTTGACAATGCCAAACTCAAAAGTTCCATCGATGAAGATGCTATGATCATGGCCACCCTTGCAGGTGGAGATACTGGATGGGTATCAGCTGCTTTGATGTGAAATGCAGCAGCAGTCATAGATGACCAAAATTTAAGATTCAAGGACTTTTGCCAAGCATGTCCTCACATTATTGAAGTGATGCAGGAAGCTTCATGGCCTCCAGACCGCATCAAGATGATGGCATTGTTTTGGAGATTCGTCTTATGCAAGCTGGACTTATTGATAGATATCCACACATTCCTGAAGGACTCCATTGAGGCTTTAATCTTAATTGTTCTGTCATTAAAATTACTCAAGCTTCTCTAAACATATATTCAATTCTTGTTTATACAAAGCATGGTCATAACTGATGTCAGGAAAATATTTTGAGGGAAGTTTGAAGATAATGCCAGCAATGTTTTGTAGCTTCTTGATCTCACTCAAATGGGTGTCCATAATACTTTTAAGTACCTACATAGCATGAATGAGTGTTGCATAAGTCCAGCAAAGAAGACTACTCACCAGGTCAGCAAAATAAGAGCTCTCCATGATGATGTGCACCCACTCTGGAAAGCCATGGTACAGCTCATCCAAGAATGCCAATTCTTGTGTAAGTGGAGTCTTGTATCGATCGGTGCTGTCAAAAGGAGTTGGAGATGATGGCAAAAGCTTATTGAGAAGGTCCTTGGAAGGAAACATCTCTGTCATCATGCCATACTTGCGAGCATTGATGACAATTGCCATCTCATGTGCAACAGGTTCTTCAGGAGGTTCTGCATTGACCTTTCATTTGCATTTTGGCTTCTCTGCAAGCAGAACTCTGTTCTCTTCCTTGAGAGCCCAGTTCTCTTCATGGAGCTCCTGAATGTCAATTTTCAGTGTTTTGAGGGCCTAAGACATAATCATCATGCAGCACATGCTAAACTCAATTGTCACTTACCTCTAAAAGCTCTCTGTTTGATGCACCAGGTCCAGTGATCGAAGCAACATCAGGAGTGTCCCAGTCACTGTCAGTGTCTGACATGAATGGTGTTCACTGCTCGAGTTGTTATAAGTTTCAGGAAGGGGAGAGCAACAACATTATCATAAAGGGTATGGTCATAGTCAACATCCTGATGGAGGAGAGTGTCTTGCTCTCCCATGATGCAGAGGTCTGCAGCATCTCAATCAGCTTCCCACTGTGAAAGGGCGCTGTAGAATTCTGGGTCTTTTCAATTGATGGAAAGGACTGCTTCACCATTAAGCTTCTTACAGAAGACCGAGAAATGCCCTGGTGCATAAACACAGCAGACATGGTGTGAAAGAATAAATTTTGCTAGACTGAATAGACTAGTTCCACTTATCCTTAATTGCAAGGGAAGCTGAAACTTAAGGACTTAGTGACCTATAGTGACCTTATGGCAACCCGACAGCGATAGCGCACTGAGTAAGTCTGTAATTAAGTAGCACATTGGCGGGTGATTTTGAGAACTGCGGTGGGCAAGGATATGGTAGATAACCCGCTGGCACAAGGCACGGTGATATGAGTGGAGTGAGTATTGGCAGACAATGCATTGGCGCAAGATATTGCTTATAGGGTGGAGCGGGTATAGGCAAGCAATGAGCTGGCACTAGATGCAACTACAGGGAGGAGCGGGTATTGGCAAGCAATGAGCTGGCACTAGACGCAACTACAGGGAGGAGTGGGTATTGGCAAGCAATGAGCTGACGCTAGATGCAACTTCAGGGAGGAGTGGGTATTGGCAAGCAATGAGCTGGCACTGGATGCAACTATAGGGAGGAGTGGGTATTGGCAAGCAATGAGCTGGTGCTAGATGCAACTACAGGGAAGAGCGGGTATTGGCAAGCAATGCGCTGGCGCTGGACGCAACTTCAGGGAGGAGCAGGTATTGGCAAGTAATGAGCTGGCGCTAGACACAACTTATTGGGTTATAAGCACGGCCTTGCGAGAGTGAGGGCCTGAGTAGTAGTGTGCGACTGCAGGAACTTAATAGCGCGTGCAGACACAGAAGAACAATAGATTTTGAAGATTGCGCAAACTATGAAAACTACTAGGTGACTCCGCTATATGACAGTTGCCTGCGGGAAGGGGAAGTAAGTAAGAACTATCTACTGCTGGTCCTTATATTGTAGTGCGTGAATATACAGAAGGCATAGGTGAAACTTGTAGTGATGTAAGCGTGGCGCGTCATATCTGTAGGCAAAATGGAGGATTGGCATTGTGCGACATGGGGATACATGTAATAGGGCCTGCGCCAGCAGCTTTAGCAATGATAATCAATGGGAATTGACGCACCAGTGGAGGTAAGCAGGCATAGACAGGACATGGGGGAGCACAATACCGACATTGGACCGGATTCTACATAGGTGTGCGACAAGTGAGGCCAGTCATGGGAATTTATTCAATATCCGCCCAGCGCTAATGTGTTTGTCATAACGGCAGTGGTAACGAGGGCAATGCTTGTGGCAATGACTGGGGGTATGACAGTTACAACAAACAAAGTTATTGGTGGGGTCCATAGTGACTACAGTGACATGGGAGGAGGTGGATGGAGTGGGAGATGCAGAGCATTCACGATTATGCAAGGAATGGTTGGGAGGAGAAGGAGCGGATGCCCATGCAATGCGTGCTTGATGAGTAGATCCAAAGGAGCATCTTCTCTGGGTTCTACGAAGTTGGTGTGTTGGTTCATTTGTAGCAGCTGACTCCTGCAGTGCTGACAAAGCAGCTGTTGTCATAAGAGACATAGTATGTAAGCCAGGAGTAATATCCTCAGATGTAGTGGAATGAGGGCTCTCAACTAGAGGAGGTACCAGGATAGGGACAGTAGGTGAGTGAGGGCATAAGATGGGGTTTTTAAGGATATGTTCACATACTTCATGGACAACTTCACAGATGATGCTTTTAGCATCATCAGGCATAAGATGTATAGCAAGGTTCCTAATGCGCCTTTGCAGATGAGGGAGGATGTTATGGTGTCACAGGTTGGGGAGGAGTTTGGTGGTTTGTTCAATGAGCTCAGCAGCTTGGACAATGTTAATGAGGAGTCCAATGGCGGTGGCATCATGTTCAGCAAGGCAGTTGTCAATATCCTTGGAGTATTGGATATTGAGACAAGCAGACTCAATAAGAGTTTGATTTTCTACTTCTTCAATGATAGCGAAATAGTCAGAGGATGCTGTGGATATAGGGGAGGCAGTAACACTACCTGAGGCGCGGATAGATTCATCGATGGTGGTGGTAGAGTTGAGGGTGTTTTTTAGAGTGTTGAGGTAAGAGTCGAGAGATACAAAGGCAGTAGCTAAGGTAGAGGTGATATTGTCAGAGCTCATGATAAATTTGTTGGTGAGCAAAAGGATTTCAATAATGAGGAACTTGATAAGGTGAAGGAAGTCACAGTGTTGCCAAATGATGTCACCAGTGTACACTGGTTGGTCATTCAAGCGAGCTTGTTCTTCTTCTTATATGCTTTCATTATCTCCTGGGCATTACCCAGGTTCTCTTCTGGGATCCATTCATTACTGGCCAAAGAGTATCCAATCCAAGATACTAGATAGCGTCTTTGTTTACCCATACTCTTGTGCACAAGGATAGCCTTCACTTCATATTCTTCTTCTTCTGTGATTATATCAAGAGGTGGTTCTTGGAAATTTGGGCTGTGTACATCAGTTTCATGATAGGATGATAGTTCCAAAGCATGGAACATGGGGTGGATTTGCCATTGTTCAGGGAGCTGGAGTGTGAACGTGATCAGGCTAAGTACAGCTTTGATCAGGAATGATCCATATCATTTTAGTCCCAGCTTCTTCTTCAGGATAGGGACGATGAGATTCTTTACTGATAACCAAACCTTATTGCTCATCTTCCATGGTGTATACTTTATCCTGTGAGAGCATTCTGCCATTCATTGCATGGCGATGTTATGGCAAGCAATAGCTTCTTCTCTGGCTTTCTGTAAGAGATGTAGGCGCTCTTCAGCTGCTGGAACAGGGGATGACACAAGGGTATGAGGTAGGGACTGAGGGTTATATCCCATCACAAGATAGAATGGGGAGGCATTGTGGGAGTCGTGCTTTCGATGGTTATGGACAAATTCTGTGAGGGGAAGGTGTTTGACCCATGTCTCAGGGTTAGTTCAGCAGTAGATCTGAAGATAGGTTTCCAATTCCTGATTAAGGCATTCAGTCTGTCCATCAGTCTGAGGGTGATAAGCAGTGGATGGTGCAGTGGTGTAGTTGAGAAGTTTAGCAAGGGCGTGAGAGAACTTCAATATGAATTGGGGGCCTCAATCTGAGATGATCTTATCATAGAGTCCAAATCACCAGTAGACATGTTTGAAGAAAAGTTTGGCTACCCCTTCCAATGTGATTGTCTTCAGACAGGGGATGATAATTACCCCCTTACTAAGGCCATGGTCTACCATGACCATGATAGAGTTGAACCCCAAGAAGGAGGTAGGTCGGTGATCAGGTCCACAGATAGGAAGGTGAAGGAGATGGTTGCAGTGGAGGGGATTGGAATGAGGGGCAGTGTCATGGGGTGGGTGTCAGCTTTCATCTGTTAGCAGAGGGTGCAACCTTCCACATATTTGCAAACATAGGCACCAAGGCCAGGCCACCAGAAGTCGTGCTTGACAAGTTCTTCTGTTTTAAAATGGCCAGGATGGCCTGCCATGGGGTGGTCATGGAGCCGGCAAAGAAGATCATGCCGGGCAGGAGGAGGGACATAGGCACAGGTTTTATAATACAAGACAGAATCGATGATTTTCCAGTCTGACAACATGGACTTTATGGGCGGAAGGCAGAGTCTGTTCAATGCATCAGAGGTGGTGGAGAAGATAGGATCCAAAGAAGGATCAACACTGGTCAAGGTGTCATGGAGGGGCCTCACATGTGAGGTAACAACAAGCTCTTCTGTGAAAAGTATAGCTACTGGAGCTGATGGTCCACTGTTTGTCATTTCAGAGGTAGATGTGGGTGTCAAAGCTTCCCTTGTCAAGTGGTGGAAATCAGGATCAATGGCTGACAACCCTTTATTAGGCTGCACATTAACAGGTTCAAACTGAGCAAGAGAGTTACAAGAGGTGTCAGAAAAATTCATACCTTTGCAAGTTTCTGCCCTTCAGATAAGATACTAAGGCAGGGCTTCAAACACTGTACGAGCCTAGAAATAGCTCAGCGAGTGTAATAGAACAACACTATTATTAAGTACCTAGAAATAGCTAGGTACACAAGTGAGTGAGCTGCAAGAACTACAGAGCTACAAGATACGCACCTCAGCAAGTGTAATAGAACAATGCTGAGGTGTGGGAATGGCAAACGAGTACATAAGTATCAATGGAGGATCCGTGGCTGAGTGGCGAAGATGCACAAAACTGTATAGTACCAAGAAGAACACCTGACTAATGTCAACACACCCCCTCAACGAGCCACCAGATGGAGACCAGGTAAGTGTTTTTCAAAGAGAGGGCGAGGAAGGGCTTTCGTCAAGATGTCAGCCATGTTACGATGTGAAGGGAGCCAGGCCAAGAGAAAGGTCCCTTTTTCAATGTGTTCGCGGATGAAGTGATACCGTACGTCAATATGCTTTGAACGGATGTGATTTCTTGCTTCAGTGAAAAGTGCAATAGCGCCAGTATTGTCCATGTGAATAGTGAGTGGAAACAGGAGGGGGACATGGAGCTCAAGCAGAAGGGACTTGACCCAAAGGCCCTCCTGAATGGCATGAGTTACCACCATATATTCAGCTTCAGTTGAAGAGAGAGCATGTGTCGTTTGCTTCTTAGAGATGTGGGAGATGATTCTGCCTGCATAAAACCATACGTAGCCAGAGATGGATATGCGATCCATGGGGGAGCTTGCCCAGTCAGCATCGCAGTAAGCATGCAGTCCCTCATCGATATGGTCACCCCCATAGTGAAGGCACAGGTTGTGGGTCCCCGAGAGGTAACGAAGCAACCGTTTTGCCATGGCAAAATGCGCTAGGGAAGGGTTGGAATTATGTTGGGCAAGAGAGTTGACTGCATAAGAAATGTCAGGGTGAGTGCAGACAGCGAGGTACAGTAACTTGCCAACAAGTTTATGAAAATGTGTGGGAAGGTTTGTGAGTGGATCATATGTGTCATCAGGTTTTCCAAACGGGTGATGAGAGTCGAGGGGAAGGTGAATGGGGTTGCAGTCCAACAGTCCGTACTCCTCCAGTAGGTAGGTGATATAATCGCCTTGGTGCATCCAGAGTTGGTGCGACAAGCAATCTCATTTGAACTGAATGCCTAAGAATCTAGACACAGCACCAAGATCTTTAATACCAAAGCGTTTGTTGATCTTCTGTTTGACCCAGGCTAGGAAAGGTGGTGAGATGGAGGTTCCCAGTCCATCGTTGACATGAAAACCAATTATGCAAATAACGCACATGCCAGACTTGATGTCATCAAAGATGAACATGGCATGATCCATGGCACAGCATGTAAACCCCAACTCTGTCATCACTGACCGTACCTCCTCATACCACTCCATAGCTGACTGCTTTAGTCCGTATATAGTCCGAAGCATCTTCCATACCTGGACACACCAGTCCCCTTCCTCAAATCCTCTCAGTTGTCTCATATACAACTCTTCTTTCAGCACGCCCCACAGGAATGCTCTTTTAGCATCAAAGTTGTCAAGCTCCCAACCATTTTTGCAAGCGATGGCCGCAATCAGACATAGGGACGAGGTCTTCAAGACTGGGGCGAAAGTTGCCCCATAGTCAACACCATAGATCTGTGAAAAACCTTGTGTGACAAGGTGGGCTTTGTACACAGGCCTACCCTTGTTATTGTCCTTGAATTCGAGGACCCATCTGTTTCCAATGGCCTTGCGTCCCTTTGGAAGGGTGGTGAGCTTGTAAACATGCATTTTACCCATGATTCGAAGTTCTTTCTTCATGGCTGTGAGCCATTCTGCTTTGTCAGAGCGCAGCATGGCTTCATTGTAAGTAGCAGGGGGCACCTTCATGTCGTAGTTAGGGTCATTTGGGTTTCACTTGCGGTTGCTTTGAATTGCAATGTTTGCATGTTCCTTGATGATGACATTCGTGATGGTCTCGGGAACATCAGCGTTTGGCTCGACTAGTTCTAGGTTCTCCTCACCCTCATTCTCATCATCTTCCCCAGGCACCCCCTCACTCGATGGAATGGCAGTCTTAGCACGTTCAGCACATGACTCACGCAGTGCCTGCAGGCACAGCTTGGTTGCAGCTATCTCATCTGACCAAGCGTGCCCAGCTGTCGTGGGTACCTTGACACGGGCAGAGCATCTGGGTGGATGCAAGGGAGCCATGGCAGGGGGCCTGGAGGCAGCAATAGGTGGTACTGCTGGAGGGAGAGAGACAGAGGGAAGATTCAATGGAACTGTGGGATGGGAAGGTGAAACAGGTGTGTCACTGTCAGAATCGGATGACCCATCGTGAGGGACGAATGCAAATCGTTCATCAAATATTACATCCCTGGCTACAAAGAAGGCCCCGTTCTTATCACAGAGGCAGTAGCCCTTGGTGCCCTCTGGATAACCTAAGAAGATGGCTTGACGCGAGTGAGGTCCGAGCTTTACCTGAAGCTCAGTGGGAATGTGGGCGAAGCAGTGAGAGCCGAAGAGACGAGTGTGAGAGAGGTCAGGCTGATGGCCATTAACCAACTCGAATGGGGTGGTATTGGGAGGCAGAATGCTTGAGGTACTCCTGTTCCAGAGATAACAGGCAGTGAGAGCAGCCTCTCCCCAGAGATTTTCAGGCAGACCGGCAGCCTCCAGCATAGCAAAGAGGCATCCTTCAATAGTGCAGATGGCGCATTCAGCTTTGCCATTCTGTTGGTGAGCATAGGGAGCTGACAGCTGGCATGTGACTCCTGCAGCCTGCAGAGCTGCTGAAAACTCTGCGCTGACAAACTCACCGCCATTATCTGAACGAAACACCTTGACTGTGCGGCCTGAATGGTTCTTCCATCATGCCTTGACAATCTGCCAAGCATCAAGGGCCTGGTTCTTTGTGGCGAGAAGCTGCAGATTCAGGAGATTTGTGTGATCATCAAGGAAGATAATGAAATGAAGCTTCCCATGGGGTGTTACAATGTTGAGGATGGGTAGGGCTTATGAGGGTGCTTGGCAAGAATACAGGCTTCACATTTCTGGAGAGGGATAGAGGTTGTCACCTTAACTCTGGTGGCGAAGTGAGGGAGTCGCTTGACAGCGTCACCACCAGGATGGCCCATCCGGGTGTGCCATAAGTCCCAAGATAAGGGCAAGTGAGCGAAGGCAGTCAGCTCACGCGAGTTTGGGGAAGAGACCGAAGTGTTTGGTCTAATAAACTTGAGATCAATGAAGAAAAGGTTACCCAGCATGGGGATCTCCCCAAGGACCCACCCCTGATACTTAAGCTGACAGCAGGCAGGGGAAGGTTCAAAGTTGCACCCCCATCCTTTGTGAAGCATGTGGCCAACTGAGAGTAAGTTGATCATAGCCTTAGGAGCATGAAGGCAGTCTGTGAAGCGCACTCGATAAGTCTGTGTGCTGAGAGTCAGTTCAGCAACACAGTCACCGTGACCAGATGTGGGCAGTTTTCCATGGTTGGCAGTCTTAACTGTGACGGTCGAGTTCTCTGAGTATGTCCAGAAGAACTCTCGATCCATTATCAATGTGGTCATGGTTCCTGAGTCGAGAATGGTGGACAGGCTCTGTTGTGCAATGCATACGACATCCTCGGCACTTGGGTAAGCTTCAAATGAGAGATCCTCAAGTGTAGTGCATGACAGGTCCACAGGGGGAAGAGAAGGGGTTTGGGTCGAGGCTAAAGGAGCGGGTGAGTCACTCCCCGTGCTCGTGGCAGCAGCCGCAACATCCTTCTTTGACTTCCTGTTCCTGGTAAGGCCTTTTCCCTCCATTCCACCTCCTGATTGGAAACAGTGCTCACGATCATGTGTCAAGGAGCGTGGTAGCCCTGCGCATTCAGGGTTATCACAAGGCACCCCTTTGGGGTTAGCCTTATGAATGTGGATCCCCATCCTCGGATTTGCAGATTTGGCTTTGTTTGAGCCTGAAGAGGATGTAGCATTTGCATACTCAGACCCAGGGCCTGAGAGCGCATGTTCTCCTCAGAGTCAGTTGGCTTCCTCTGATAAAGAGGTGGCTACAGCTGAGTAAGTGAGTTTCGTGGCGGTGGGTACAGACAAAGATGGTGTAGTAGTGATGGTTGGAGCGTTGGACGAGCTGTATAAATTCATCATCATCCGTTTAAATATGACCCATTCTGGCATTTGTGGGAGACCTTGAAGCAAGAGGAAGACTGCCTCATCCTCAGTAAACATTACCCTCATCTCAACAAAACATCATCTAGCGTTTTAAAAGATGCTAAGGTAACGTGAAATGTCATCGGCGTCCTTGAGTCTTTCAGCAATCAGTCTTGCGCAAAGTTCAAACTGAGAAGTGATGTCGAGACGGCCAAAGTGAGTTGCGAGCTCATTCCACTGCTCTCTTGCAGTGCATGTCTCATCAAGAAGACCCTGGACGACCAGTGAGAGCTTCCTACAAATAATTCCCTTAGCCAGGGCATCATCTTTAATCCAGTCGATCATGCTTTGCTTCTCAGCAGCAGTGGGAGCTCCAGCTGTGGCTGGGGTTGGCATGACAGAAGCAAATGCTGTGAAGTTGTTGGGGTTGGTCCCAGAACTGCAGTGGTTCTATAGTCCTTCTCCTTGAAGGGCAAGTGCCACTAGATGGCGCCAGGCCGAATATTCATCTGCGCCTGTCAATTCAACAATGTGATCGAACTTTCCCATGTCGATGACAAGAACTTCTAAGTATTAAATGATTGGGTGACAGTTACTCCATCGCAGTGAGCGTGTTGGAAATTCGTGAGCTTATCTGACTCCTGGATCTGAGCTTGTTTAGAGCTCAGGGCTCATAACCTGTACGAGCCTAGAAATAGCTCAGCGAGTGTAATAGAACAATGCTATTATTAAGTACCTAGAAATAGCTAGGTACACAAGTGAGTGAGCTGCAAGAACTACAGAGCTACAAGATACGCACCTCAGCGAGTGTAATAGAACAATACTGAGGTGTGGGAACGGCAAATGAGTACATCAGTATCAATGGAGGATCCATGGCTAAGTGGCAAAGATGCACAAAACTGTATAGTACCAAGAAGAACACCTGACTAATGTCAACAAACACCACTCCATTTCCAGCCAGGATATAATATGATCATTCCAAAAAGCCTGGAATATGCGATTGAGTGTGTCATCCCATGGATGGGGGGCACATGAAAGATGCATGGCCCAGCTGTGACAGGCGTACTTGAGAGTGTTGGAAGTTGTTCGACTGCATTCCAGTGCTTCATTTGCAAAACTCTTGAATCATCCAGAAGATGAACAAACATAGCATCAGGGAGGAGGGTGACATTGGCATTGTCTGAATCTGTAGGATGATGGTCAGGTCGATGGGAGAGGGCATCAGGGGTGGCAAGCTTTGTTCCAGGGATGTGGTGGAGTTCAATATCAAACATAGAAAGGGTCAATTGCTAGCGGGCTTGGCGATGAGTAAGCTTCTGGGCAGTACATAAATAGAGTAAATTCTTATGGTCCGTGAACACAATAACAGGGTGAGGGTTTCCTTCAAGATAATGATGCCATTTGGTGAGTGCTTGGATTACAGCGAGTAATTTGCAATAAAAAATCTGGTAGTTACATTCAGCAGAGTTCAAGGATTGGGAAAGATAACCACAGGGTTCTCTCACATGCCTTTCAGTGAGTGCTCCAGCCACATGGCTGGATTTGTTGCCTGCATATATCACAAAGTTTCATCCACTCCAGGGCCATTTTTATAGACACAATGATACAAAGATGATAAGGAATACACAGAGGTACTGTGGGTATGATATGAACAGAAAAGAGTGATGCACTACCTCTTGTTGTCAAGAATCAGTGCACTGAGGCAGGAAAGGTCAATTGCAAGGGCATTGCAATTCCATTGAAACTCCACAGGAAATCTTATTATATCATTTCAGTGCATATGTCAACAATATGTCAATGATAGCCCATTGCAACTGATCTCGCAAATTTCCGACATTAACATTCCTTTACTAATAGATCAGGATTTAGTTGTGTTACAATCAATCTGAAGTTTCTTCTCTCACCAGAAAAGATAACAGAACGCATAGATCAGAGATGTCCTGTTGGATGATACGACTCAGACACATATGCATGCTATGTTCCTGGAGGTTAATCCTCTGGGACCTATTTAGTATTCACTTCTTCCTCTTTCGTCTCTATCATCCCCTATCAGCTTTGACACCTCATTGGCATCACCAGCATCACTCACACCAGTGTCTTCTTTCTGTCTCGATTGCCTCAGCACTCAACTACAAGTATCTTGCCCTTATGTAACCATACCTCAGCATTGTCTTACACATCCACTGAGGTACGTATGTTACAATTAGTAGTTTCTAGCTTTGCTAAACCTGTGACCTAGACTTTGTCTAGGTAATATAATTCCAGTGTTGTCTTACACGTCTGCTGAGACTTTGTCTAGCATTGTACATGTCCTACTATCGATGACCTGGTAATGCAAATCAACTTGCACAAGTGTTTCACAACTCAAACACAACACATAAAGCCTTGAAAATTAGTGCAAATTGCAGTTAGAAGCTTATAGATCTACTCATAAAAATATTGAATTTTTTTTGCAATGTTGCACTACTAAGATATGTGCAAATGCAATGGTATGTCTCTCTCCCTTAAATTTGCACTGTGTCACATGATGAATCAAGCCTGATTTTGACCAGTGTTGATTTTCTGCAGGACATAAAACTCTGCCAAGGCTCTTCAAATTTTGCATATGAACTTTTCTATAGACTACTGACATGGTCCATTTTTTTCAGTATATAATTATTTGTGAGCTGAGGCAATACATCAAAATGTTGCATTACCGGTGTAGAGACTCAATTCTCTACAGGCTGGTATTGGCCTATTTTACAGCTCATGACAACTGGGCTTCACAGCATAACATCACCATCATGTGTAGAGCAATTCCACATATTATGTGCAGCTTCCCTGCAATAACATGCCAGACTCAAGACACTTTCCCACACTTGTGTGATGCATTCCCACACTCACGCATAAGTTTGGATTGTTGCACATCTTTGCGTTTCACTGCGCATCTTCACATTCCATCGCGCATCTTCGCGTTCCATTGCGCATCTTCGCATTTCACCACGCATCTTTGCATTTCATCATGATTGAGTGTGCATCATCGCAGGAGCATCCATCCATTGTCCAGCCAGTTCCTTGGTGTGTCACATTTCATTTATTACTATATCTGACTATGTTTGGCATTGTACGATTATTATTTCGTTATGGACCCTTACTTTACCTCACTTACATACTTAGAGCGCTCCCAATTCACTTCCGAGCCCTGGGAAGGCGCTTATGTGCGACTTAGAGTTGCCATGTCTGTTTTTACAACTTAGCTTCTGGCAGTCACCATCTATCACCAGTTAGTTCCATGCAGTGCATGTATCCATCGTTGTAGTCCCTAGCATCCGTCTGTAGCTAGTGGCAATCACAATATCCATCTATTATCCATCCAGCATCTGTCCTCCTTGCCTTGGTTCACATCCCAGCATCATTTATACGCCCTCCCTACACTTGTGCACTTCGCGCACTACTTTCCCACGCTTCGCGCGACCATCGCATTTCGCTTTCCCACACACGCCTTCAGCGCATTTCACGTTTCTTCATGTTTCACCGCATTCCTTCGTGTTTTCTTTGCGTTTCATCGCATTTGATTAGGGTTGATCAGCACTCACTTGTGGATCTTCGCTTTCCTTGCGTCCCCTTTAGGGTCAAACGCTCTTGCTTCTGCGAGTATAGCAGCTAGGTAGAGCTGAGACTCACTTATACTGGTTTAGCATTATTATAGCTAGTGCCTAGCCAGGTTGTGATACCTACACCGGGGTCATTTGCATTACCGGGCCATCGATAGTACCCTTAGCTTCCCAAAGTTCGGACTTTCGGGCTTTTCCGAATCACGTGCTTTGTCCAGTCTGACCTGTGCCCTTCCTGCGCTGGACCAGCAGAAACCAGACCTTCCCACACACAAACCAAATCAACTTCTGATGCACCTCGTTTGAGCGATTATACAAAGGTCTATCTTACTTTGGACCTCAGTCCGCTACTCAACAAGTACAAGACTGATTATACATTCTTTTGTCTAGCTCTCCCGAGTCTGTCCATTTGTTCCCGCATGTCACTCTATTCAAAACAAAAGTAAGTACCTACTCGTCTGAAATGCTCTGATCTGAAGTTGTGTAGCACCTGGCGCTCATTCGAGAGTTTTCTTCAACACCCATCTTAGCCCTACGGCGAACTGAAAAGATTCCAGTGCTCTCCAAAAAATCCCTTGCTGTAAAGGCAAGGAAGCGCGCAGAAATGGCTCGCCAGCACATAGTATATGACAATGAGAAAATGACTCTTGAAAGCACTATTGATGTGAGCTGTGTATGTCCCCTGAGCCTTATTACAATCCATTAACCAAATATCTCGGTAGGCAGCTGAAGTTGCTAAAGCAAATGCTACATACGAGCTAGTAATTAAGACTGCCATGTCCCGCAGATATATTAATCCAAAGGGCCGTATTGCTCTCCACCATGAAACTAAAGCTTGGTCTGAAGACCACATCCTTGTATTTGCCGAAGGCCATCAGGCAGACGAGGCAAAGGGCGCAGGTGCACACATCATCGGTGGAATTGAACTAGCAGATGGTATAATCAGTGGCAAACATCAGGAAGACATAGCTGCCAACGAATGTGACACATCGCCAGATGCACCTCCTCTACTAACAACTTGAAGGTGCAGGTTCGCGCCGTACTGCCTATGACTTGGTCTGTACAAGAGCAGTCAGTGACGTCCTTCATCAGTGTACGGGAGATGAGCTGATATGGTTTAGGTCTAGCTTCGAGGGTTGAAGTTGAGTGGAGGGAGCCTTGCAAGTCCAGGATGTCATCAATACTGCATATTGCTCGAGAAGCGTTTACATACATCAAACAATACACCCAGCTACTATCAAGTACAAGGTAACATTACATTCTGTGGTTTTTGATCGCATTACAGACCTCCATAAGGATTTCGCTTTGCCTACCAATGGCTTTCTTGAGTCTGCTCACAGCTTCTTGCATATCCGCAACTTTATTAGCTAGGTCAACCCTCATTTTGAGCTTGGTGTGTTTCCGTGACGATTTCTCCCCATTGATAATGTCCTGGTTAAGATCGTGCAGTGCCTTCATGTGATGGTAAGTACACAATTTGAAAGATAAAGCTAGGTGTACTCACATTGTTCCAGTCGTATTGTGACCTTTTTCACTTTAGATATGGTACATCTTCCTTTTCACGGTTCATTGCCAGTGGACACTGATCTGTGAAATGCTCTAGATCTGGGGGTGAATAATTCAAACTTACTACACTCACCGTATATATAACACCCGCAGGAATACACTGGACCACCTTGCCCATGTCCTTGTCCTGGGCCAGGGCACACGTCCTTGTGACTTTGTGGAGTGGGGCTCCTTGAACGACAAGCCTCAGATATGAGGTTCATCAAGAAAGCGTCGGCTTCCTCATCAGAGATAGGGCGGGAGTTAACGCTACTATTGAAAACTGTGTCAGACGACATCTTCGATGATTCTGCCTTCAAATTGGAGAGTAATGACATTTGTAAGTCACTCTATGTTTCAAATATATGCTCAGGCAACCTTGTTCTGGTGTGTCCCTGCACTCCAGCATGCTGATATTTCGGTTACCAGAAATTTTGTAATCAAGTTCCGAATTCGACCCTGTCCGCAACCATGTCATGTCGAACTTTTTGAGTGCCATTTGAAGGCAGACTGAAGTGTTAGGCTATAGAATCTCGTAATCTCAGGCCGTACTGCAATTGTACTAGTACAGAATATGAGAACACCATGCCATTCTGAGTTTTACCGTCAATTACCTCTTTCATCGATTATTTAAGCTTTACTAAGCGCTAGCGCTCAAAATTGTAAACGATCAAGCCTAAGATCAGTTGTGACGAAGGGAATGGACCAGGGTTGCTGCCTAGTTGATCTGCACAATGCCATACTCACTACCATATCAACACCAGATGGAGTCGATGCACAGGGATTTTGCAATGTTTCCAGAATGTGGGTACAACAGAGCTTATTCTTTGGAAATTTTCAATGGTGAGCATCTTCAGTGACACTGACAAAACTCACTAGTACTCAATTGTGGTGGCAAGTGCCGATAATTTCGCTGATATCAGATCCCATGACCACTAGGATGATGTACATGTCCCGCAAGCTTTCCCTCTGCTGGCAATATTGGTTAAGCATTCTTCATTTCTGGCCCCACAAATCTACCAGCCTTCAAAAATTCAGAACAAAGTTTGAGCGAGATTCAAGCATAGATTACTACTTCCATGCCATGTCATTGCTGTTGCAAGTCATTTGCATCCGGGATTCCCTGTGTGGAACATCATTTTCGTTTCTATCAATAAGACTCTACCAGGCTGCTTCACATCATGCACCAGTCGCACCAGCCATGCCTCTGAAAGCTAACTCGTTCTCCACTCAGGCTAGTACCCCTGCATCCATATGTCGAAAACTGCAGAATGCTCCTGGAGGATTCTATGCTGCTACACCAAAACTTATCCGCCATGTTGAATATTTCATAGGTGGACAGGATGGCAACATTCTTGTCAGCAAGGGAGGAGGACTCCGACCCACAGAATTCATCATTCACAACGTGTTTGAGATCAGCCAAAATGACTTCAATTTCACCCCAGACACAAATTTTAACCCCTCAAATGTATTTCATGGTCACTTCGCAGACATAAAATTGAGCTGCCAGCTTACCGCTGGCCATGACGATGTGTTCCAATTCTCATCAGAAGACTTCCCCGATGTCCTCAACAATCTCATTCATTTTGAGGGATTAATTCCAGGGACGAGAGAGTATGAGAAGCTCAGTGTTATTCATAACTCACTCAGCCAGAGATCAATCAAACTGACACACAGTCTCTTCAAAGTAAGTGTCTATCATATACTTATACATGCACCTTACTGTGACAAAACAGGCCAGTCAAGAAAATCAGCGAGATACTACTAGTCAAGTTGACAGTGATGACAACTACTCAACCAGTAAGCCACGAACGATTCTTACGTCTGTCATTACACTAATTATTTTTACACAATTGCAGATGGGCTAAGCTCTGT
The DNA here is from genome assembly GCA_016758765.1 of Suillus cothurnatus. Lineage (NCBI taxonomy): Eukaryota > Fungi > Basidiomycota > Agaricomycetes > Boletales > Suillaceae > Suillus > Suillus cothurnatus. The sequence continues at coordinate 93,341 of JABBWL010000097.1, forward strand.
CTTCGACATCACCACTTGGCCAGTGGCTGACCGATGCAAAGGTCATCTGCAGCGCCTCATATCAACCCATATCATTTGCCCCTTGCCAGCATACAACTTGGATCATAAGCTCATCCTGCCATCAGAATATGAGTCCAAACTAAAGGGTGCACTCGTTGAAGTGCACATGGCGTTCTGTCACCATTGAATCAAGAGTGCAAAACATGACATCTTCAGTACCATTTTATGAGAACTCACCGTCCTGTCACCGCCTGCTGCCATGCCAAGCAGTCCCTTCAAATGTCGTTGTCTCGACGCTGGTCCTCTGAATGCATCTTGAGTGGTATTAACTTTTTGTATTATTGCCTTCGCACGGTGCTGATCACTTTCTATAGTAATGTTGGGCACCATACCCGATGGGTTTTTCTAGCGCTTTATGTATTTAGTACATCTAACATATGTAACGACGATGATTTGTGCAAGGATGGGAATTTGAAAGCGGAACTTTCATTGTATAGTAGCCTAGTATCCGATCAACACTGCTCTATCAAATGTCTGATATCAGGATGCTGGGCGGCTGCATTGAATTCAACATTACATGTGTGATGGTATTGACTACTAGTAGTAGTCGCCCAGTCAGCACCGGAAAATTTCAAAGTGATGGAGAAACTCACTGAGCTTGACACTCTTGCTCTTTCCCTTCTCCTTAGTATCTTTCTGGTTCCCAGTCACTCATTTGAAGTACTGAATCCCAGTGATAACCCACAAGTGGAAAATCTACGCAAATAGCAGTGATTTCCAGTGTGTTCTGATCGGCTGTGTGGAATGGTAAATGATGTCAAGCCAGAGTTGCTGGTTCAACTGGAACTTGGTAAGTATTTTTTTTTTCAATTCCGCCCATCCCTTCATTCTTGTTAATGACCCTTTCATGATCGTTAGCACATGGGGTTCCAGGACGTAAGTGGACTTTCTGCATATTTGAAATATGCCGTTGCTGATCCCCATACTTCAGTCAGCGCTCCTTCCCTTAAACTTCCATACCTCTCGCATCTACCTCTTGCACCTCCAGAAGCTTCCACCAAACCCTCCAAAGTTTACCTTTCTATGTCACAAACTAGCTCCCAAAGCGACAGCCCACCTTCTGAAGTGGCTGCCTTGAAAAGGCGGCTTGCTGTTTTGGAGGCACAAAATGCAGAACTTCGCAAACAACCAGTGGAAGAGAAAGGGTGCGTATTTTCACCTAGTGTTCGGCCCTTCGAGCCCTTAATTCAATAGTGTACACCTTCATCTTGAGGGTTGGGTGATCCACAGACTCGTCTGCCTTACCGAATGTGTAGAAGATCTCATCACAGAGTTTGATAGACATGTGACGCTGGGTATCGGGTTAGATGATGATGATGCTAGCTTGATTGATCCTGAGTAAGTCCTTCAGCATTTATGTACCTCATGCTAACTATGTTCACTAAGGACGACAGGAGGTACAGATCATACAAGAAACTAGCTACTTGGTGTCCATCCGTTCGTAAGCTTGTACACTCGGTGGTTGAAAATGGCGAGCTTTCTTGTGTATACAGCAAGGTGCGGCTTGCACACCCCTTGGTGACGATGCTAATTGACACCGTTTCCAGTTAAATAAAGGCGCTGATGGAGCAAGGGCAGATGATATGACACAGCTCAAAGTCACTGTTGCCTCGTGGTTGATGCAAAATACCCTGCCACCATGTCCTGTCATTCAAGGACAAAACAAGATTGGTCGTGGGTTCAATAACAATGTGACTGGGCGGCTCATATGCCCTGTCGATTATGACTGGAATGATCCAGTGTAAGTTGTGTTTTGTCTACATCACGATGTTTTGGCTGACCACTGCGGTAGTGTCCAACAAGGCATCAGGGACTATCATCCTGATTATCATGTCATGGCTCATTCTTGGCCTGCTTTTTTATATAAGGACGAAGTATACGACCCGTCGAACCCTACAGATGGTCTATTCAGAGGGAAATTACTTTTGAAGGTACGTTTCATGTGGATGAATGATCATTTACTGAGGCAACTTGTAGATATTCAAATACATCTTCACGTCCCCTACTTCTGCAGAGATGGAGGATCAAGAACAACTCGACCCAGAACTGCTTTCGGTGCAGGGTTGTCCAAAGCAATGAAGGACTGATGGCGAGCGCCACACTCGTTGCGATGTTGCTGGGCTGTTGAACATGAAATCTGTTCAACCACAGTCAATCGCATATGTAGCTGTGCAGGTAAGTATGATGTATCACTCTTTATTGATGTGCTGCTGACGCGGGCCCCTCAGCTCAGGTTTGCTTTGTCTAGCACAGGATCATGGCGCATTATAGACGACAAGTTCAACCATCAAGAGTTCTATGACAATATTGTCGACTTCTTCGAACTTGCTGTGACATCAGATGCAGCTAAGGAAGTAGAGGACCTATTACTTTGGTGGAACCGGTGAGTTGTTGTATATAGCTGTAACTGTCTGATTCTCATTATACTATAACATTAGCAAGGTTTTTGGATGCAAACATGTGTCCACCTATCGGCCCCAAAGAGTCGAACAGCTGTCTGTTGCTCGGTGTTCAGGCAAACGTTAGCTCAAATTTTGCAGACTATATCATGCTCGCTGTTTTAAAAATGAGTTGAAGATCAGCACCATATGTATAGTAGTGTAGTACCATTGATATGTAACACAACTGAGCAACTCGTTGCCAAGTATCTAAATGACAAGTGCGCCATGATTTTTGACTTTAAATGGGATTTAGCACCTGTATTTTACCCATTGTGTAGGAGATTCAGTAATATAAAATTGACAATGCAAGTGCCTGATAGCCATTCATTTGCTACATCTCTGTGATTTGTTCTTACTGAGAGACGATACCTACATTAAACTTACGAGGCGGTCACCTATCTATGTTACAGGTAGCAATATACCATACTTCTTTAACATCTGCGAAATAATTCTTTGCACGCTTGAAATGTTGTACAACAGACTCACTTTCAAATCGTTTTCACTCATATAGGTGCAGGATTAGTTGACCTACATTGCCACTAAGATAACATAGAATCACCAACAACAATCAGGCACAGAGTCTAGCCTCACGACTTTATTAAGTTGGGAGGATGACAAATATCAACTTTGAGTACAGTTCACTTGTGCACCAATATGCTGATGTTGGAGCACGAGTGAATTGTGCTTTGATATTGGTAGGCCTCCCAACAAAGATTAATATGAAAAATGTGAGCGTATCTACCAGTACGTTGGATTTCTGTCACAAAATGACTGGTGTTGGTTATCAATCGTGTGCTCATAAATATGTAGCACATCCAGCAATTGGGCTGTGATGTTTCACAGTGGTCCTGTATGCACTTATCAGACATGGTTGTCAGTGAGGTTCTGTAGCATTATAATTAAATTCATGTGATTGACGCTGTATTTCAACCTCCCAGACTTTCCTTAATCATGTGGGATAGTGTTAGATAGACATAAATGATTTCATATGAAAAACTGATCCGGTGCTTCTGTGTATTTATCATATTGATCAGCCATCCAATCCACTCTCATAGATATGCTGCATGAACAGCTACAATGCTTTAGAGTCTACATACTGCATAGTGTCAACCTATTTGGCACACCCGCTAACGAGATTCAATGTCTTAACGATCGCAATCGTGCAACTGCTACCACATGTAGGCCCACGTGACAGACATGGGTAATGGAGGATAGCGTTATAATGGTGTAAATGACCATGTAGTCTACGCTGCCACATTTTAGCCAAATATGGATATTATCTACATGATAATGTGTATATAAGGGTTGATAAGGAACATTGGTTTTCAGTGATGGTAGCACTGGGTCTATGGATAATGGCAGTGCATGAGCCTGAGAAATAACATTCCAACATGTTTCACATCTCCGCTGCGGTCAACACAAGGTCAACAGCTACTAATCTACCACAGTACTAAGTTGTCCCTTTGCTCGCCTGGCCTTGGCTGCATTATTGCATTCCACATCCAGATTTTCACGATCTACTGACATGTATCGATCCATCTATCTACCCGAGAAGAGCCTGAGTGGAGTCGTTACAAAAACTATGCCTCACCTTCGACACCAGCTGCACATGTCTCGGCAGAAGACAGGGTATGACAATGTGCTGATGACTTTGATGCCATTTTTTTTTAGCACAGCGGCATCTCTAGTAGATCAAGCTTGATGACTATTTGCAACAACCAGTAAATCATACCAAGTCCCACTGCAATTGTGGTTCCACAATCCAAAGATGTATCCAAATTTGCACCGGATGGCACTTGTATTTCTGGTAGGTCGTGCACCATCACTCTCACTAGCATCACAGCTTATGTGTTACACACCATAGCTACCTCGACTGCAGTTGAACGTGTATTTTCGCAAGGCCAGCAGCCAGCACCTTCTACACTTCACTCGAAACCGCTTGTGTCTGTCATCGACCATGTATTCCTCTGTCTTGGCTCATGGCTCCGCTGTGATCCGGTAGCAGCTGTGGACCTTGCTGAAATCATGAAGTGTCTGAAGAGAAGAAACCAAGCGGATGAGAGTGTTGGGTGAGGTTACGGGTCAGTGCTACACTGTACTTGCCAGGATGCTTCTGGTCTGTTTATCCCATGTTCTTTAGAACTCACAGTGACAATGATGATGACCAAAATCGTAAGCATTAAGAGGTTTTGCAAGCCAGGAGCAAAACAGTGACCTAGGTGGTTGACAGACGATATGAAAGGGCGATCAATTGACATTCGTAGCTTGACCAGTAATGAGCCATGCAGTATACATCATCTCAATACCAGAAAAAATCATGGAACAGGAAGTCTCATATGTCTGAATTCATATAGATGGATGTGAAGCCCTAATTTGTGTTTATATGGAAGTGGGGAGGTGGGAATGGATGCAGAAAGCAGGTGGATGAGATTGTCGAGGAAGGCAAGTATTGAATGAGCAAGCCCTGACCCATATTGCAAGCTAGAGGGAGACCCTGCTGTGAAGATTATCCGTCAAGGTGTTGACTTTGATATGTAAAGTGATTTCAATCCCCAATGGCATGACGATTTCAAAGTAGGAACAGGCGTGGGAAACGACCCATCTAGATCAATGTACTCCAACACTTGGGCATGCCAATGTGAGCCTGAGAATCAAATTCACTGAATCCTTTCATAACTGTCTTCTCTCTGCTTTTTCTTATTTTCTTCTTCATGACCACAGGACTATCGTCACTATAACCGGGACCACAGCACACGCCTGCAACTTTTTTTTCGAAAAATATATCATCATACCTGATACCATCATCTTCTTCATCTCATAGATTCGCAATCACGACGTCGATCCCTATTTGAACCCTCAATTATTCCGGTCAACGATGGCACCAGGTCCAAAAACAGGTCCTGCACTATTTCTCGGACTTGAACTTGCTACCGATCAATTGCGTGCTTCAATCGTGGATGAAAGCTTGGAGCTTGTGGGAGTAGAATGCATTGATTTCGACACGGAATTACCTGAATATCAGTATGTGCTTTCATGGTATATATTCTGTTCTTCCGTGTTCCACTGTCTGTGACTTGGACGCGCCAAATTGTTGCAACATGCTCTCTTCACATCACGTCTACAGTCATTTTATTGGAGAGCTAATAATTTAATAGGACTCAGGGAGGAATTTTCACTACTCCAGGAGATGCATACACTACGCCAGTGGATATGTGGGTCAAGGCTCTTGGTGCGTAAACTGGCAGAAGCAAATTTTTTGCTTTGACTTAACCAATTTGGATTTTTGGGTATCTGTCCGATCACTTACCATGTGCATGGGAACATTGTTTACTTGCCTCCTAAACACAACCTGCTTTGCCGGCAACAGACTTTTTACTCGAAAAACTGACTAGGAATCATGATGTAATGAGGATAAAATCAATCGGTGGTTGTGCTCAGGTGATTTGCTCATATCAAGCTGTGAAGATTCCATCCTGATGTGATACATACAACTTTATAGCATGCTTTCGTGTGGTGGAAATCGACTTCCATTCCTTCATTTCCAGCACTCGATCCACGACTCCCATTTCACTCTCAACTTCCTCCCAACACTTTCTCATTACCAAATACTCCAGTTGCTCAGGATACATCTGCACACACGCTGGCCCTTGAAGCCCTCCTTGGGGACCTCATGGCTGCTTGCGTCGACACATGCGCCAACACTTCACTCTTAGCTGCCCAAAGTTTATTAATCCTGCACACCTGATGTCTGGTCACGAACGAGCAAGATGCAGCTTGCCAGCCAATTTCTTGCAAGTATGGCCGTGAGGGAGTGGGTAAATATGGGAGTCAGAGGCCTGCACGCCCAGTTTGTGGGTGCATGTCAATGCTGGTGCTGGCACACAAGGTGCGGTTGGACTGGGCCGCTGGGACGAGGGTGTTTTGGAGATCGTAGGTGGGAGCCAGGAAGAAGGTCAAGGGATCCAAACATGGTTGGGCGATGTGGAGGTCGCTGGTGGGAGGAAAGCAGTCCATACCTCACGATACCTATGCGAGTGATACGGATTCAAATCAGGTGAGTTTCATTTGCTATAATGTGTGCCACCCATTAATGTCTTTACAGATACGGTCATCACTCCCTTCACTTCTGATTACCTTTCTTCATACCTATCTCTCTGTCCATCTCCTGGAGATGCAGTGCTTTCATTCGGACCAATGGATACCCTTCTCACTCCGCTCAATGTTACCTCCACTTTACAGCCTATTCCCCCATCCTGTCCTGGATCGCAGTGAAAAGCAATGATACATCACCATGTTATGCAGCAGGTATGCAATGACATAGCCTCACATTGCACAGCTCACATTCTTTTTCAGAAATGCTGACGTTCCGCATGCTCCTGTACACAAAGAGCTGGAGTGCGTTTGTCGGCTAGTTGCCATCGTTCCACCTGGTGAATACATAGGGATTCGGCCAATTGGACACCTGTCGAAACACAAGGTTTCACGCGGTCAATCTCTTTTACAGATATTTCTTATGTGTTACAGACAAGAAACTAAGTATCAACCTGTCAATGATCGTGTCATAGGCCCAGTCCCTAAAGGGTGCAATGACTCTTCAACGATTAGCAGGGCATCAAGCTTGGAAGATAGTGATGCTGACGTCCTACAGTGTCCTGTTTTGCCTCTAACAGCCTGTGCTCTGCTCAATGTCCTCATCATCGCCATCGTTCACCATTATAATGCTGAAGTAGATGGCATTTACGAAGGAACTCTGGGTGTTGTTGCCCTGTGCCATCAACTTGTGCGCCCTGAAAACACCACCAAGCAAGTTCCCTGGCAGGTTTATGTATTCAAGGCGATGGATGCGGTGAAAAGATGTCGTTCTGGATGTAATGGATGTTCTTCAAATACATGACATGAGTGTCTTTTATTATATTCAGTATAAGAGGGAGTCGATTGAACATTTTACCAGGATGATCTGGAGCGCTGTAGATCATGGATGAGCCAGGCTGAATGTGAATGGTCTTATTGTACTATCGTTTTCCTCGCCTGCATTACATTGATAAATCTTGTTGTTTGTAATCCTTAACGCATGTTTTATTGTGTACACTATGGGTTCTAATTATAAAATTTCAAGATCGCGGAAAGGTTTATTAAGGTGACTTGCGCAGGAAGTCAATATTTGGTGCACTCAAGGTTGATTTTAGAAATGCGTCAAGATGGATAACTTATGAGGAAATGCAGGAATATGCTGCAAAGCAGCGCATCAAGTCAAGGTAACAGGCAATACAGATATCTAGCAAACCGTTCAGGAGGTAGTGGACTACTTATCTAAACCAACACATTCATGAGCGGGTGGATCCAGGAAGAGAGCTTTTAGGCTAGCCTGATTTTATCTAGGACGGATGACAAGTTCGACGCAGATAATAAGAGACCGGTTATGGCGATGGGTGGGAAGTGTGGTACCTCTCATTGGATGACCCCTGTTCAGAAACACATTTCGATGGTCATACCTATCGAAAGACAGCCCAGTCAGAATGCTTCCAGCTCGTTAAATTTAGAACTCATGATGATAGGATGATGATGATGACGACGTAGCCTAGCTGGCTGACAGTAAGGGGCGATCGATCGACGTTCGTAACTTGACCGAAAACGCAGTATACACCATCTCGCTATCAGACAATAAAAGGCCAGGATCCAAGGTCTGTTCTCTATAGATCTATCTTTGATGTGATTAAGACCTTGTCAATGGGCCGCGAACTATGACTCACATGAGAGGAGCCACGCAAGTCCGTGGGGTGACTGCCACACAAAGGCAAAGATGAAGTATACCAAGTCTGAATTGTTGCTTATGAGACACATCCGGCGGAAAGCAAGGTATATGATTGGGCTTGTATCAAGGCGTACAATAATGCAAGGGAAATAAACAAAAGTATTGTGCAGACATGATTGAGATAACTGAATATTGATGAGACAGTGGGCAAATGAAAGGTATCAGGATCACAGAAAATGCAATAAAACAGCGAACAAGACTCAAACAACCTAGATACCTATGTGAACAAACATGATCTGCTGTTCCAGTGGAACATTATTGCGCCGCAATTTCTTCACAGCCTTGTGCAACGCTACAGCAGCCTACCTATAATCCAGTCTCCCTGAATCATCAACCAACTTGTCGTAAAAGGTAGACACAACCTGCCGTGCAACATCGTCGTTGACAGACCACATAGAACCAATCACACTATGAAATCCGGAAAATTGCATTGCCGCAGCCAGATGGATCGACTCGTCGGGACTGTTCTCATCGCCCATGGTAGTGTGGCAAGCTGATAAGAATGCAAACTCCGGGTTCTGCCAGTTCGATCGGATGATGTCCTTGATCATCAATGGTCCATCATGCATGGTGAAGGAAGATTTGAATGGTCGTTGTTGATTCGGCATTCCGTGACAGGCCAGGTGAAGCCATTGATTGTGGTTTAGTGCATCAAGAACACCTTGCACCGTTGCATCGCTGTCCTCGAGCAGCGTGAAGGGAGATACTATAGGTGCGAGATGCTGGGCTATGATGGGATCTTGGTCACGTAGGACAATCAAGGCGTCGCAGCTGAACTGACTAGCATTGACGATGATGACAGGACCTTCATCAGCAGCCTTCTGTAGGTCGGAAAACAGGGGAGGGAGGAGAAACCAAGAAAAGTCGGGGAACATATGGATGCGGGAGAGGACATCGTTCCATTGGATGGTCAGTTGTCGGATTTTTGAAGACTGGTCTTCGGTAGACCGATCAAACACGGCACGAAGACGAGAGCTCAGCTGCTTAAACTCTTCCACCAAGACTGCACCGGTGTCACCGGGCAAGGAGAGTTCATCGAACAGCGAGCTCAAACATGCCAACTGGGTCGAGAATACTGCACGACCTTGCTCCACGAGGTCCACAGCAATTGTCAGCGTGCGATGACGAATGCTACATGAGAAAGCATCCACAGCAAGGGAAGCTGTGGCCATCCTGATGACATCAAAATTACGTGATGAAGACGACAAAAGAGTGACATGCTGATCTAGGAATTTCAATGCAGTTTGATATGCAAGCAATGCAGAGGCATGGTTTGTCTCTTCAGCAGCAGTGACCCATGACTTAGCAGCAGCAAGATCCTTACGAGAGACAGCATGAGATGTGTGAGGGAGTTGTGAAAATATGTTAATGATTCAGCAAGGTCAGACGGGACACCCCACTGCCTGAATCTGTCTCCAAGGCTGTTGGCGAGATTGTTGAGAGAACTTGATTGAAGAGAATGACCAGGGGGACAAAGGAGTAGTGCATCTCGATGGAGCTCGATGGACTCATCAAGGTCAGACGGGACGCCCCACTGGCTGAATCTGTCTCCAAGGCTGATAGCGAGATTTTCGAGAGCGTCTGATCGATGAGAGTGACTGGGGGGAAGAAGGAGTAGTGCATCTCGAAGGAGCTCAATGCACTCATCAAGGTCAGATGGGACGCCCCGCTGACTGAATCTGTCCCCAAGGCTGAGGGCGAGATTGTTGAGAGAATTTGATCGATCAGAATGACTGGGGGGACGAAGGAGTAGTGCATCTCGATAGACTCATCAAGGTCAGATGGGACGCCCCGCTGCAAGAATCTCTCTCGAAGGCTGAGGGCAAGATTGTTGAGAGACTGTGATCGAAGAGAATGACTGGGGGGATGAAGGAGTAGTGCATCTCGATGGAGCTTGATGCACTCATCAAGGTCAGATGGGATGCCCCGCTGCAAGAATCTGTCCCAAAGGCTGACAGCGAGATTATTGAGAGAGTGTGATCGAGCAGAATGACTGGGGGGACGAAGGAATAGTGCTTCTCGATAGAGCTTGATGTGCTCATCAAGGTCAGACGGGACACCCCACTGCAAGAATCTGTCTCCAAGGCTGATGGCGAGATTATTGAGAGTGTATGATCGATCAGAATGACCGGGGGGACGAAGGAGTAGTGCATCTCGAAGAGCTCAATGCACTCATCAAGGTCAGATGGGACGCCCCGCTGCAAGAATCTGTCTCCAAGGCTGGCGGCAAGATTGTTGAGAGACTCTGATAGATCAGAATGACCAGGGCAACATGTCCTCAAGGCCGCTTGACACTGTTCCACATCGTCTGAATCAGCCAGGACGCCTCGCCGACTGAATCTGTTTCTAAGCCTGTTGGTGAGATTATTGAGAAACTGTGATTGAAGAGAATAGCCGGCTGAATATTTTTGCAAGACTGCTCGACGCTGTTCTGCATCATCTGCCATGCTTTTATACCACAATCAAGTTACACTTAGACTGGCAGGGACAGGGGAGGATGAAACCGAAGAGCGCAAGTGGGCGAAGATGACACTGTCAGGTTATCATCAGCACAACATCCAGATAGATACGTTTGAATCACAATATGCACGCACATTAGTAGGAATCCACGTCACTACGTAGTAGAAACCTGTGAGAGTGGTTCGAGTTGACCTTCAAGGTTGAAAACATCGTGCCCGCAGGCTGTAGCTTGTCTATGGATAATGGCAGTGCATGAGCCTGAGAAATCAAATGCCAAAGTCTCCGCTGGGGTCAACACAAGGTCAACAGCTACTAATCTTAGTAATCTACAATACTGGCCCCACACCCATTGTGCCTTTGGCTTTCTAGAGTCTGGCATTGGCTGTATACTAATAACTATTGCGTTCCCCTGTTCTCTCATCCAATTTTTCGTGATGTACTGACTTGTATCGGTACACCTATCTCCCCGAGAAGAGCACATAGATCATTACACAGACTATCCCTGACCTTCGACTTCAGCTGCACATGTCTCAGCAGAAGACAAGGCGCGACAATTTTTTTTTGGCACAGCAGCATCTCTAGTAGACCATCGAGCTTGATGACTATTTGCAACAACCAGTGGATAGTTCCAAAGTCCCAGTGCAATAGTGGGTCCATAATCCAAAGAAGTATCCGAATTTGCACTGGATGGCACTTGTATTCCTGGTAGGTTATGCACCATCACTCTCGCTAGTATCACAGCTTATGTGTTACACACCATAGCTACCTCAACTGCAGTTGAACGTGTATTTTCGCAAGGCCGGCACCTTCTACACTTCACTTGAAACTGCCTGTGTCTGTCATCGACTGTGCATTCCTCTGTCTTGGCTCATGGCTCCACTGTGATCTGGTAGCACCCGAGGACCTTGCTGATATCACAAAGTCTCTGAAGAAAAGAAAACACGAGGATGAGAGTGTTGGGTGAGGTTACGGGTTAGTACAGGCGCAGTGTCGATCTTACGACCTACAGGTATACCCGTGCTACACTGTATTTACCAGAATGTTTCCGGTCTGTTCATCCCATGGTTTTTAGAGCTCATGGTGACGATGACGATGACGAAAATTGTAGGTGTTGAGAGGTTTTGCAAGCCAGGAGAATGACAATGAGGTAGCCTAGGTGGTTGACAGTACCACAGGAAAGGGTGATTGATTGATATCCGTAGCTTGACTGATGATGAGCCATGCAGTATACATCATTTCGCTACAAGATAAAATCATGGAACAGGAAGTCTCATATGTCCGAATTGATATAGACAGATGTGAAGTCCTAATTTGTGTTGATATGGAAGTGGGGAGGCGGGAATGAATCAAGAAAGCAGGTGGATGAGATCGTCGAGGAAGGCAAGTATTGAACGAGCAAGCCCTGACCCATATTGCAAGCTAGAGGGAGACCCTGCTGTGAATATTATCCGTCAAGGTGCTAACATTGATATGTAAAGTGATTTCAATTCCCAATGGCATGACAATTTCAAAGTGGGAACAGGTGTGGGAAACGACCTGTCTAGATCAATGTACAGTTGCGGACAAACAAACTCAACAATTTTGTTCCTGACCCCAGAACATTTTTTGGCGCAAATCTGGCTGCGGGAATGGCTTCAGGGAGTGGAAATATGTCTAAAACTGGTCTCAAAATAATTTTCCCGCATATTTTTGGGTTGGCCAAAATTTTGGCTATTTTCAACAGCATCTATTTACCACTATGTACTGCCCAGTACTGCCTCAATCAACATCATGGCGTGCTGCAATACTTGCCTATGTCGCTTTTGCTTCTGAACTGCCCATTCTGCTGCCTTTCCTGTGAGATCCAGCCGATAAGCACTCATAAAGTGCCATGAATGATTGATAAACCGCCGGATTACATCAGCTGGACATGCGTCAAGTTGCTCTTGCACACAACATTTTGCATCTTCAAAAGTCTTCTTTGGCACTTCGCAATAGCGGTATTTGCACCAGCCCCAATACTAACATGAAATCATGTCATTGTAAGCAGAAACTGACATAAACAGCTTGAACTAGCCTACCATCTCAATTGGATTGAGTTCACAGTGAACCTTTGGGAGGAATATGCACTGATGACCAGCTTTCTTGATGAGTGTTTTGAGCATCGATAATTGATTTTTGAAGTCTTCTTGTTGACTGAGAAGATGAGCCATACAGCAGTTGTTGCTTTCCCATGAGCAAACAGGTGCACATTTCACTCACATTTTTCGGACATCAAATCCCTGTTCTTTGAGAACTTGTTGCAGGCCTTTAGAATGGCCATCTGGCAATGTCATTTTTTGAGGTTTCCCGCGATGCGCAGCCACTGTGTTAGACTGCGGAATGATTGTGTCATGCTGATGTCACTGTTTGCCCCCATTAGATTTATTCATGTTGAATGCATGTAATGCATCTTCGGGAAGAGATGCATGAGCCGAGGATTGGTCAAAAATGAAGAGCACTTCATGGCCTGGATGTGCAGCCTCAAATATATGGATTGTGTCCTTCATTTGTGCAAGCAACTGCACAGTGTCCCACCAATCATCCAAACTGTTTGCACCAGGGTAAATAATTTTTTGTGCTTCTTCAATGACTTCACCCTGTTCATTATGCAGTGTGAGTCGACCATCAATTGCATCAATAAACCCAGATACATGGATGATCCTTCCTTTCCCCTTTCGTTGAAGGATCTGTTGACCAGGCAGCAAACTGTTTTTCCACTTTGTCACATAACAAACTGAATTACAGGTAACATTACTCACTAAGCTTGCGTCTTGTAATCATTTGCATGAAAGCAGCACTCATCATGCCAGACTGCAACCACCTCTGCTTCTCCTGGTGCCAAGTTTGGTTCGACGCGGTGCAGCTCTGGGCCTTCATAATGTGCCATGCGAGACTTGAAAGCAGCCATTGCAGGTAAGAATACATCCTGTCGATACTTTTTCACATCCTCATGCTCATGACCATCCATATAGACCCCTTTTTGTAAAATTGTATGCTGCCACTCCAGTTTGATTAGCCATCGTCTTGCTGTTTGTTCACAAAGTGGCCATGCAAGTGAGATGTTTAATGATGGAATAATGGTGGTGTTAAGACTGTGCTGGAATTTGCGAGGAGTAATGTCACCAATCGGCTGCGACATTAGCCACTGATGACAAGCAAGCTGAAGCCTCTCATCTTTTTTTTGAGAGGGCTTAATGTGTTTTCCTGCCCACCATGCCTTTCAGTTGGAAGCTGTTCGAAAACTTGGTAGTGTCGTGCAAGTGCCCATATCTTTCATGCAAAGTGTGCTCCTTTGTCTTCATGCCACTGATGGGCAATCTCGAGACTTGCTGCAATCCGGCCCATTCCTTTTAGCTGAAGTGTTGTGAAGTTCCGAATCAGCAACAATTGGTTTATTTGGGAGAATGATAAGTGTGTCTTCTTGCCCTTTTGTTGAAGATCTTTCTTAATCTGCTCTCTCAGCTCATACCAACCTCGCACTTCAACCATACCCCGTTCCTGCTCCTGCAGTTCATCTTCCCACATCTCCTCTGTGTTACAGCCACCCTATTCTTTTCTCACAGTACACTTCCTTTCCATTCTACTATGTTTCCATGTCACTTCACTGACTCTTCACCTATTTCCTTTTCACCTTGCCATATCCTCATGATCTCCTTATCTCTGACTCGTCCTGACTCACTTTCCCATGAACCTTCCTTTCCTGTACTATTATCCTTGGCCCATGCTCACTTCCCTTACCTATTTAAAGAACATAGCTACTGCTTGTATTTCCTTAACTTGAATCTACTCGGTGTAGAAACTACAACACAGCAAGGCGCGAACAAAGCTCCTGACTGTATCTATAATTGTTGTAGGTCGCGCATTGCCTAGTCTGCTATACCTGAGATGACAAGTGCGTTCGACCCTAAAGGGGAAGCAAGTGCAGCAAGGATCTAGTTGTATGCACTGAAGGTGCTACTGGTGGGCCAATGCAGGGCGCTGTCTTCTTAGATAGATGATCTATAGATGGAACACCTACAAAACCAATCTATCTCCACGGTCAGTGATCCAGACAAATACCGATGACTGATAACGTGGTCGTTCGTGGGTGGTTCTCCAGTGATACCTAAGCTATGGTCAGTAGAAGGTACTGTGTGAGGTCAGCAATGTGTGTGGCTATGACCACAATGATGACAAAAGAAAAAAAGAAACACAAGAATAACACGTACTTGTATCCTGGATGAAGGATGTCTTGAGACAATCTTATCCCAACAGACTGTGCGGAGTTATAATGATCACTCCCTCAGCGCAAAACAGGTAGGACCAATGGTCAGGACTAGTCAATGCTTAGAGTCTTTTTGTACTACTGAACCTGCTGCCAAGGTACTCACAATGAGTATTAAACAGATACAGGAACGGACATCCTTGGTGTTCAATACCAAGTCCCCTTTCAATAGCTAAAGCTGTGGCAATGAAACCCTGGCTCACTCTCTCTACTCAGATGTGTGAGGTCAAGCGTACACTTATCAACTCCTAATGTCTCCCCCACTAAGCTATTCTAAGTCTTAGGTGGTCTAAAGAGACAACACAAATGTGTGGAATATCTTATGCTTGAAGACAAAGAGATCCAGAAAAATAAAAGAAGAAAACAGAAAAACAAACACAGGAGGCAGTACCAGGCCTTGCTGGTTGTGGAGGACAATGAGCTCACACTAATTACTGTCTCACTGAAGGGTACCTTCACCAATCTTACAGTCTCTCACTGTTGTTGGCTATGATCATACCTCACACTAGTAATTGGGGATCAAAAGTTCTCTGGGCTCACTGCTCAAAGTGGGCCCTTTATATAGACAAATACATGTGGCTGTGTGGTACTAGTACAATATAGTTTGCTACTGGCATAATAAGGTTACTAGGAGTCATTATGAGTCATATGGAGTCAGGCTGAGTCATATCAGATGAGTCACTGTGGTATATAGCTGAGTCATGTCAAGCACAGGTAAATCATGTGACTTCCCTGTGGCCTAACAAAGGCAAAGCAAAAGGTCTAGAGCTGATTACATAAGTTATGGACTCTCTCTCAATATTTACACTTCTCAGTTGTTTATTGCCATGGTTTTTCAACATGTCCTTCATATTTAGGGTTTTGTGCCTTTTCCCACAGGACAACTCATGCGGGAAATAATTTTCTAGGTCACCTGACATGCGTGAGATTCTTTCTTAGTCATCCTCACAGCCTTCGGAGTAAAACTGGTTACGTAAAAAAATCTTCAAAAATAATCAAGCCTAGAGGCAAAAGTAAAAAAAATGGACTATTAATGTGTGATCTAATTTATAGGCTTAGGGTGAGAGAGGATTAGTCAGCCATGCACCAAACCAGTTTGGTGCAGGTCAGCGCGAGAAAGCGCAGGTGCACGCAAGGCATAAAGGCGCAGGAATGCGCAGTGTGTGCTGCACAAAGCGCGGGAAAGTGCGCATGTATATGCGCAAATGAGAGAGTGTAAAATGAATGGATTTCAACTATATTCTGCTAGGTAAATAGTGGGTGCAAAGTTCCATCAACCGAAAAAGTTCCCCAATAGTAAGTACTGCTGGCGCTTATATATGGCGCCTAAGCGCTGTCATGCGGAGCCGATGCGCTACCAAGTAAGGTATGTAAAGTAAGGGTCCATGATAAAAATAAAAGTGGAACGATATGCAATTAAGGGAAATAGGAATATATGCACTTAGAGAGCTTGGTGGACAGTGGATGGATGCTTCTGGATGGCTGGTGCTATAGGGCGCTTCAAGCACAGGAAAGCACGCGCATCGTGAAGCGCAGGAAGTGTGCGCGCATTGCGCAGGAAAGCTGCACCTCATATAGGAATAGATGCAGATAGCACCCAGAGTGGTGCTGCAAGTTCGTGCCATGTATTCCCTAGTGAAAAGTGCCATATCACATGATGAGAGGCATTATTCCTTACATCGGTTCTCTCTGATAACTTGAACTCTAGCTCCTTGGGAAGGAGGCTAGCCTTGTTGACCTCAACTTAGCTCTAGATCCTGCGGGAGTCCATAGCCTGACGAAGCTACGCTTCAGTCGGTCCTGATCTAGAACCACCTTTATTGGTGCTGACAATTGCCTTTGTTGGCGTACTCTATCCGAGTCCATAACACTCTACATTGAAGTCATTGGCAAGACCCAAACTAAGTTCTGATGCAGGTACAGTATGTCCTGCATCTTTGGAGTCTGAGTCACTGACAGAACTGTCATTATCAGGTGACATGGACAATGGTGCAGTCTGTGCAGGTGGAGCTGATTCCGATGTGGATGGCTTTGTAAGGACTGTGAATCTGAGACTGGTGAGTGATTTTTGATTTTGAAGGAGTTCTTTATATCATTGTTGTGTTCGTGCTGACTTGCTGCCAACATCTGGACCCTTCTTGTAAAATTTTGGACGTGGCACTCGTTGAGCCACCCGCTTGGCTTCCTTTGGAGACAGCCATGTCTTGTCATGTGGATTATCATCAATTGACACTGCAAGGTCAATGAGTTGTGAACAGAGGCCACTGTCATTCAGATCAGGGTCTGGAATCTCCTCCGCATCCAATTCAATGTCTGATTGACTTTCATCACAGTGATTGACCATCTTCAGGCTGTCAAATATGATTGGGGGGTGCCAGGTGTGAGTATTGTGTCCAGAAGTATGACTGCTGACACTCGCAGGGCTGGGGGAATGTGAACAACTTGAAGGGAAAGACAGCCTTATTTTTTTTGATGGAGACTCAGACTCAGACACATCATCTGACTCAGATGATGAGGAGACATGCTGCTGTTGTGCAGCCACATGAAGCTGGTTCTGAAGGCCTTTGATATTCCTTTGTCAAATGGACTTGGGTGGGCGTCCATGACACATTTTGGCAGGTGGATTGGTGGCTGTAGGCACTAACTCAAATTTCAACCACTCATCATGTTCATTTTTTTCCTTCACAACACACTAACCAATTTTGGTATCAGACATCATGATCACGATGCTAATGTGCTAAGGAACATTTTCCGCATTTTTCAGTATTTTTCTACCCATTTTAGGGGTTGGCCAAATTTTGAGGGTGAAAAACTTTCGGACCCCACAAAGAGGAAATTGGCTCGTGCAAATCACTTTATCATGTCCCAAATACTATATGTGTAGGCTTAAATATTTGATTTGATTCAATGGAGAGTGCCCAAAAATCGAAGACCAAAATTGTCAAGTTTGTTTGTCCGCAACTGTACTCCAACACTTGGACATGCCAATGTGAGCCTGAGAATCGAATTCACTCAATCCTTTCATAACTGTCTTCTCTGCTTTTTTCTTGTTTTCTTCTTCATGACTACAGGACTACCGTATGGAAAGCAGGACCACCGCACTCTGTTTGTCAGCATTTTTGGGTGCAGGACTCCAGAAACCGCAGAGACAGAAATAAAATACAATAAATACAAGTGCATGTATTGTTATCTGGTCCAACAAGTATATACAAAATGTCTTTTATCACAACCATTGTCATATTTTTTGGTCCCTACGTCAACCAAACTACCATTCATCTGCTACATGTCCATCTTCATCATCAGAAAATTCCCATACCACTAGACTGGCATGATCAGACTCAGTAAGGTTGGTGTCTTCAATGAGAGAAAGTACATTAGGCTCGTCATCCTGCACAAGCATGTCCAACTGTCATGAATGAGATTTGTCTACAATAAGGTCAGGTATTTGCAATGTTATGAACATATGTCACATACTGAGGCCCAATCCCCCACCTACACCACCCATGTAGTAAGCTCCATCATTTCCATCATGAAATGGCAAGTCTTCATGGTTTTCCAAGAGTGGTAAGAAGTCATCATCTAGATCATCATCAGAAAGCACCACTGGTGGTGGCAACTGTTCATAAAGCCGAGAAACTATGCGGTATAAGTTTAAGTAAACATCCCATGCTGTCCGGTGATCAACAACAGGGCGGCCAAGTTCATTGTAACATTGTTGCATGAAACCACCGAAGTCTTGAGGGACAAGCTTGAATACAGTGTGATTGGGATCAATGTAGAGATTGCGAACATGGTTGATGGCACCTGGTTTGAGAATGATCTAAATAGAAATCAGAATGCCCATGCAAGTCGAAATAACCAGAGACATATTACACACCTTGAAATCAAGTGCCCCGAAGTCATCTGGTGAATTGTAAATGAGGTTTGGGACCCCATGAGGGAGCACCTTGAAGTAGATGTAGGCCATGTCAGTGAGCAAGCAAAAACTGGCAGTATCAGAATTTTGTTAACCTTGTTGCAGTTGTGTCGCTTCACAGTGTTGTTTATGCGGTCCTTGTAACCATCAAGTTCATGTTGTAACCATGGAATAAATATCCATCAGAATATTAAGCTGCAGCCATCTTTAAGGACAGTGGGATATGAGAAATGAATCACACACCATTGCAAAGTGTTACTGCAGTCATACCAACCAGCACTAACACCACTGTCTAAGTAATTCTCGAAGCCTGGAGTGAAACAGCGGCGTAGTTGAGACCATGTGATTTCAGGCATGATGTTTTTCTTTGTGCACATCCAGCAATGTTGTAGGGTACCTTGCAGTGTTGGATTGTGCCATTGATGGAGCATTGTGTGCACATTAGCAATACCAAAATTTTCCAATCCTGGGTCACTCTGGGTGACCATGGGCATATCTGTGAAAACAAAATCAATCATGTTATGATTAACATTCGCAAAGCTCATGAAAAAAACACTTACAACCCAGCTCTTGGATAGTCTCAAGGTAGTATGTTAGGATGAGCTGTGGGTTTCAGTTCAAGTGCCAAACACACATCCACATGATATGCCCAGTAAATGGTTCAATGCCAGTATGCAATGCAAGGCTGAACCGAAGCCATTTATCGTGCTGATCGACAGCAAACAAATCATTTACTCCCGCTGCCCAAAATTGTCATCTCTGGAGTCTATGAGCCTTGCATTGGTGGATGAGGTTGATCTTGTACTTTGAAAAGTATTCTATCACAATGTTTCTGCAGGAAGAAAGAAATTTAATGTGATACTACAAGCTAGAGACAACTTACCTTGAAACACTCATGGCATGTTCATGAAACAGCAAACTGACCATCTCCCAGGCACCTGCATTAGGATACATCTCTCAAAGGTCTATCATAGCTTCATGAATGCTTTCAACACTGTGACGCTGTTGACATGTGTGGAGAAGACCCATTCCAATACATATTTTCACAAATTTTGTAAGCCTGCATTGAAGTAAGCCAGCACCAATGCACATGAATTAATTTGAACCTACCCAAGTCCATAAAGTGACATATCATAATGACTTCTCAGATTCTGAACAATTTGCTTGTCAGTTTGCCACATCTTCCATAATTGAAGGATATGTGGAGAAATGTCCTCAAGAGGTGCTAGAACATAATGTCAGCACTGTACATAGTACTAATAGGCCACATACATATGAGATGGCTTATTCTGGCTTGGCATTGAGCTCAAGCATGAGTGCAGCCACTACCACCATGACGGTCTCTTATGCACTTCCACTAATAGAAACTATTATGCTTGACATTGCAGCAGTCCATGAGGTCAGCACATGGAGGAAAGGACATTGGGTTGCAATTGGGGTTTGTTTTGATCATCACTCATTCTACCAGCATGTCACTCACTTGTCTATCATCATAGAACATCCGAGAGGGCAAAAAAGATGTTGACACACACATTGATGCTCCTGGACTCATGGATATTGCATTCGACACTATTCTTCCGAATATTTTGGCTTTCGGTGCAGGATTCCCATGGCGTATTGAAGAATTTGTTGTCTGAGATGTGGTATGGGTTGATCTCTCTATGCACAAGGCCTCAGTCCCATATTTCATTTTGCAATGCATGGTCCCAAGCAAAAAAGGATCGAAGGCGCCTGTATTCAAGACCAAGCAATTTGCACTGATGGTCATTGTTCCAGAGGCTCAATAGAATGATTATGAGGAATGGGTAGAAAACACAGAAAATGTAAGTTGGATTCTTATATTCTCGCCAACATCAAGTATTGATGTGTTACAGCTGGCTGCCTGTCAAGTTCAAGTTTGAGCTCAACAGGTAATAGAAACAACTGAGAATGCTCAAGTTCAAGTTTGAGTTCAACAGGTAGTAGAAACAACTGAGAATGTAAGTTTGTTCAACACCTGGCAGTGGTTCAGATGATTCATCTCTATGCTACAGGTCACTACTGCATTGCAAAGTGCCTCTGAGTATACCAAACGGTCACACAGGCACACCACCACACCTTCATTGCCGCCTCACAAGAGACTTGCAGTTGCACCACCCAAAGTGCCATTTAGCTCATCTGATCGCAGTGACTTAAAGGAAGCACTGCAGAGTGGTGGCAGTACAACAAACTTTGATGTCACACAAGGTGAGTTTGCCAGTGTCATTTGCTACCCTGTCATGGTGATGCATTGTTAATTGTGTTTCTTGCAGTGCTCGGTACCTACACCGAGAACATTCATTTCCATGGGATCCCCACTTGTCAACTTGTAGATATTCTCAAGAACCCAGACTATTGTTCTTTGAAGGTGGAACCAGTGCAGTCTATAACTGGACAGCTGACAATCAATTCATCTACACACAGCATGCTGGGGGCTGGTGGATTCAATACTGCTCATCCTGGTTGGCTTTCTCTCAATCCTCTCATTACGAGTGAGCTAGGATCAATTCCTGGTCAAAATGTTGCAGTAAAGCAACCATTCCATAAAGTATTTCCATCCCCCTCAAGCCTTATGTACAAAATAGGTCATTTTTCTTTTGATTGACAAAATAGTGAAGCTTGTCAAGGAAGCAAATGTCTTATATTGGTCTCGTTCTCTCCTACAGCTCACATATGCCTTCATTGATGGCTGTATTGCCTCTTCTGATGAACCTCTGCCATTCATCATCCCTCATGTGCGCTTCGTTGATGCTGGCATGGCAATCTCTTACTCTCAGTGGGATCCCAAACCTACAAGGGCAGGCTCAAAAACAGGCTCAACATGTGTGGGATATCTTGTAGAGGAGCTTATTGAAGGCAGTCCTGATGCTTTTTTGAAATTCATTCACAACATGGACTCTAATCCTCTGCTTGATCAAGATGATTATCACTATGAAGTTGTGTTGTTCTTTGCTTTCACACAACACGTGCAGTATGTAAAGACAGGTGGTTTGGCCTTCATCTCGGACTATCAAGGTATTTTTTTCATTGCTTTGTAGCTTGATACACTACTGACTTGGATATCTGGATAGGAAGCACAGAGTTGCTGACAGACCCACAAATCCTAACAGATCTGTTCATCTATATCACATTTCATGCTCATGTGATTATGCTTATGTAATACAATTTTTGATTAGGTCAGTTGGCCAAGGGAAGGATCTTTTCGGTGAGGGGAACATAGAATGCACTGTTAGCATGTTCGAGAAACAGCACAAATGCAATGAGTTTTGCAAGTGGCCAGGGTTTGGATTGGCGCCCTTCCCCATGATGACAGAGGATGAGAACACGGAGGAAGCTGGTTGTGTGGACTTGGAAGGCTCAGAGGCAGAACTTGAAGCTGAATGTAGGAAGATGCTTCAACTGCCTCTTAGAATTGTAGCTGGAAATTCTTGCATGGCATTTCTTGGGTTTGGACTGTACAACATCAGATACCAATATCTTTGTTGTATATTTGGTAGTCACCAATCAAACAACCTTCTTGCGGTGTCCGAGGTACTCGAGAAGCCATTGCCTTATATAGTATGATTTTTGCTGACAAACAGAGCGCGGTGGTCCTGCTTTCCATACTACCGTCACTATAACCGGGATCACAGCACCCGCCTGCAACTTTTTTTTGAAAAATATATCATCATACCCGATACCATCATCTTCTTCATCTCATAGATTCGCAATCACGACATTGATCCCTAATTGAACCCTCAATTATTCCTGTCAACGATGGCACCAGGTCCAAAAACAGGTCCTGCACTATTTCTCGGACTCGAACTTACTACCGATCAATTGCGCACTTCAATTGTGGATGAAAGCTTGGAGCTTGTGGGAGTAGAATGCGTTGATTTCGACATGGAATTACCTGAATATCAGTACATGCTTTCGTGGCATATATTCTGTTCTTCCATGTTTCACTGTCTGTGACTTGGATGCGCCAAATTGTTGCAACATGCTCTCTTCACATCACGTCTACAGTCATTTTATTGGAGAGCTAATAATTTAATAGGACTCAGGGAGGAATTTTCACTACTCCAGGAGATGCATACACTACACCAGTGGATATGTGGGTCAAGGCTCTTGGTGCGTAAACTGGCAGAAGCAAATTTTTTGCTTCGACTTAACCAATTTGGATTTTTGGGTATCTGTCCGATCACTTACCATGTGCACGGGAACATTGTTTACTTGCCTCCTAAACACAACCTGCTTTTTTTGCTCGAAAAATTGACTAGGAATCATGATGTAACGAGGATAAAATCAATTGGTGGTTGTGCTCAGGTGATTTGCTCGTATCAAGCTGTGAAGATTCCATCCTGATGTGATACATACAACTTTATAGCATGCTTTCGTGTGGTAGAAATCGACTCCCATTCCTTCATTTCCAGCACTCGATCCACGACTCCCATTTCACTCTCAACTTCCTCCCAACACTTTCTCATTACCGAATGCACCAGTTGCTCATGATATGTCTGCACACACACGTGCCCTTGCCCTCGAAGCCCTCCTTGGGAGACCTCATGGCTGCTCGTGTCGGCACATGCGCCAATGCATCACTCTTAGCTGCCTAAATCTCGTTAATCCTGGACATTTGATGTCTGGTCATGAATGGGCAAGATGCAGCTTGCCAGCCAATTTCTTGCAAGTATGGCCATGAAGGAGTGTGTAAATATGGGAGTCAGAGGCCTGTGCACCTGGTATGTTGGTGCATGTCAATGCTGGTGCTGGTGCACAAGGTGTGGTTGGACTGGGCCGCTGGGACAAGGGTGTTTTGGAGATCGTAGGTGGGAGCCAGGAAGAAGGTTGGAGGATCCGAATGTGGTTAGGCGATGTGGAGGTCGCTGGTGGGAGGAAAGCAGCCCATATCCCGTGATACCTATGTGAGAGATTCGTACAGATCTGGATCTGGTGAGTTTCATTTGCTATAATGTATGCCACCCATTAACGTATTTGCAGATATGGTTGTCACTCCCTTCACTTCTGATTACCTGTCTTCATACCTATCTCTCTGTCCATCTCCTGGAGATGCAGTGCTTTCATTCGGACCAATGGATGCCCTTCTCACTCCACTCAATGTTACCTCCACTTTACAGCCTATTCCCCCATCCTGTCCCGGATCGCAGTGAAAAGCGATGATACATCGCCATGTTATGCAGCAGGTATGCAATCACATAGCTTCACCTTGCACAGCTCATGTTCTCTTGCAGAAATGCTGACGTTCCACATGCTCCTGTACACAAAGAGCTGGAGTACGTTTGATTGGCTAGTTGCCATCGTGCCACCTGGCGAATACATAGGGTTTCGACCAATTGGACACCTGTCAAAACACAAGGTTTCACGCGGTCAATATCTTTTACAGATATTTTTTCCGTGTTACAGACAAGAAACTCAGTATCAACCTGTCAATGATCGTGTCATAGGCCCAGTCCCTAAAGGGTGCAATGACTCTTCAACGATTAGCAGGGCATCAAGCTTGGAAGATAGTGATGCTGACGTCCTACAGTGTCCTGTTTTGCCTCTAACAGCCTGTGCTCTGCTCAATGTCCTCATCATCGCCATCGTTCACCATTATAATGCTGAAGTAGATGGCATTTACAAAGGAACTCTGGGTGTCAGTTGTCCTGTGCCGTCAACTTGTGCGCCCTGAAAACACCACCAAGCAAGTTCCCTGGCAGGTATATGTATTCAAGGCGATGGATGCAGTGAAAGACAGTCATTCTGGATGTAACGGATGTTCTTCAAATACGTGATGTGAGTGTCTTTTATTATATTCAGCTAGGGAGAGCCACCTCAACATTGTTCCAGGACGATTTGGAGCACTGTAGAGCATGGATGAGTCAGGCTGGATGTGAATGGTCTTATTGTACTATTGTTTTCCTCGCCTGCATTACATTGATAAATCTTGTTGTTTGTAATCCTTAACTGCATGTATTATTGTGTACAACATGGCTTCTAATCATAGAATTCCAAGATCATGGAAAGGTTTATTAAGGTGACTTGTGCAGGAAGTCAATATTCGGTGTACTCAAGGTTGATTTTAGAAATGCGTCGAGATGGATAACTTATGAGGAAACACAGGAATATGCTGCAGAGGAGGTGCATCAAGTCAAGGTAACAGGCAATACAGATATCTAGCAAACCGTTCAGGAGGTAGTGGACTACTTATCTAAACCAACACATTCATGAGTGGGTGGGTCCAGGAAGAGAGCTTTTAGGCTAGCCAGATTTTATCCAGGATGGATGGCAAGTTCGGGGCAGATAGATCATAGTAAGAGACTAGTGATAGCGATGGATGGGAAGTGTGGTACCTCATCACAGAATCAGGCAGGAGATGTTTTGGATAGATATTTGTGGCAAAATTTCATCGAATATATGCAGATCGTATCCAAAGACAGAGTCATACATAAGCATCAACATAATGTCATCGAAGGACAAGAAAACTCCAATGCTGATGAGGATGCATAAGTATCGTAACTGTGATACTGGGTAGATAAATAGTTGACAGAGATTCCGCATCTCTCCAACATGGTGGTCACTCATTGTATGGGCTCGACCTTGTGATGGCTGTTTAGAATGGTAACCAGTCGACAATCAAGAGTCACTATACCCTTGTAATATTTACATAGCAAGATTATTACTCACAGTTGTGATGTGTTCAGAGAAATCCCTTGCCAGAATTTACAATATCCTCGTATCATTGATGCGGTGTGGTCATCGCTCACAATTGCAATGTCACCAGTTCAATCCCTCGCCAAAATTCATAATATTTATGTGGTATAGTCGTTCCTCACAGTCCTGATGGGTTCAGGTCAATCCCCAAGTTGCTACAATTTATCATAATATTTACATGGTACCATCATTCCTTGCAGTTGTGATGGGTCCAGGTAATTCCCTTGCCGAAAGTTACAACAAATATATACATTAAGTACAGGAATAGACTAATGGCCTGAGGTATGAATTTACTTGCTCCTAAAACAACCAGACATGGCATAGAGAGCAGGAGGCGTAAAGGTGATTGAGAATGAGAGTACATACAGCACCGAAGTGAGAGGACAGTCTGCCTTAGATCGAAGGATATCAGAAATACATCATTGAGAAAACCCTGACGATCCCATCAATAGTCACACTCATTGGTCAACACGTTAGAGGAAACGGATACCATGGATTTAGGGTCGTGGCAGAGAATTCATATTATCCAACTAAACTACGACAGGCGATATTCAAATCAGAAAATTCCTTATTGCCGAATCAGCCCAGGAGTAAGGCTGGCAATCACCAATGGAATAACTAGGCCCGCTCCCACCATGAAGGTCAGTCCGCATCTGAGCCTTGCAAATAAGGGCAGTCCAAAGTCGACTGTGAAAATACCTGCAAGAAAACCAAGCATAGAGAATGCCAAACTGTGATATCTGTGAGTACTGGCGGCAATGGTGATTGAGACAACAAAATGGTTACCTCATCAAATATAAAAAACTGGGTATGCTTGTGAGGATCACAAGACTTAGCATCTTTTCTTGCAGGTAATATGCCTGTCGAATCAATGACGTTGGGCTCAGGTTAAAGAAATATAATACAATCGAACTGCGAAGTCCAGGGATTTCAATCTTTGGGCAAAGTGTTGCGCCATGGTACATCTGATAATGCAGTATACGCTCAGAAGAAAGGAAATGGAGCACAGCGTCTTTGTTGTGAGTTGCGAGCCTAAGCCTGGGATAGCAAGGATGCTGGCATTTACTGCCATGATGACGCTTGCCTGTCAGAGAAGAGGTCAGTATTCTCGTTTGGGCCCACAACATAGGACTTACCACAGTAGTTTGAGATTTGGCCTGCGCGATGAAATCGTCCGTAAATCCCCTCACGTCCACCCCATTCACAAGACCATCAACATAGATGTTTTTCAGGCATCTGAGCACCATTATCGGAATGCAAAGCATAGCGACCACAAGGCCAGTCATAAAGGGAGAATCCTTGAGATCTCTGCATCTTTCACCCACTGAATGAGTTTGGATCAAGCGAGCCTCGGGTTGACCATAGTGGTTGAGGTATTCATGATGACCTTGTGTGACTCCTCAATCGACGACATCTAGTACAAGAAAGTGATGATGCACGAAGAATATACAATAATTTTCCTGTTTGTAAGTGATGAGATGAGCTTTCAACTGTTTATTTTTTGTAAGGCCCACGTACCGCAGATTGCAACACCTGGCTCCTCCACCATCCCATTAGGTCTTGCAAGTGTTTCTATCCTTTGGCCATCAATTTAAATGTGCAGGCCGAGATGGGGTGCATACCAGCAATGGCCAGCTCTGCGCCCATTTCTTTCATTTGATCAAGGGTCCAAAATATGGTAGTGGCAGTAGATTGTTCCATGGATAGTGCTTCTGTTAGTTGTTCAAGTCATTCTGGTCGGACGTTGCAAAGCTGAGAAAACTTGCCTACATGATACCAATTCAACTTCGCCCGCAAGTTTCTTACTTCCAAAACAGGTATTGCCACCCCGTGTGGAAAGTATTCGACGTGCTTCCTAGTTCGTGGTGAGAAACATCTAGGTCGGTTCGTTCCGATTACTCACCAGTATTGAGCTTCAAGTTCGAGTCCTGCGAAACTAAGCTCAAGAACTAAAGAAGTAAAAACCAATGTACTTTTGTGGTTCCAGTGCCACGCCATGCATTCTTGGAACAAAATGTAACTGTCTATTGGTTCAACCCAAGTTATGATTTAATTCTCTGTGACCACATAATAGTACGGGTAGACCTCCTC
The DNA here is from genome assembly GCA_016758765.1 of Suillus cothurnatus. Taxonomy (NCBI): domain Eukaryota; kingdom Fungi; phylum Basidiomycota; class Agaricomycetes; order Boletales; family Suillaceae; genus Suillus; species Suillus cothurnatus. The sequence continues at coordinate 121,117 of JABBWL010000097.1, forward strand.
CCCTCTCGCTAACATCGGATCAACAACTAGTAGCCACTGTTTGTCATCTATCTTGGATCTTGATGTGTCAATCCACGACTTGAGCCTCGTGAGCTGTTCCTCTGAACAGGTGCCCACATTCATCTCTGTGTATGTTCTCTACATCGGGTGAGCATGTAACACACTGAAATTTTGGCTAGCACTTACCGTTTTATCATTGTAGTAATACACTGCTCCTGATGGGTGTATAGACTCTTGCCAATCTCCTTTCTCTCTGCGCCTGTTGATAGTACTGTTAGATTGATACTGCAAGGAACTACAGCAACAAACCTGGCAGGGTCGATCTGCATTGCCTGCACGTTATAATCATGATGTGGAGATACCCTGTATAAATCAGGTCAGTGACACTCAATATTCGCACTAGTTCAATCTACACAGCTCATGGCAGTAGCACTTCGGTGTACCGCCGAAGTTGCATTGGCCAGATAGGGACACTGCACTTGAGCAGGTCCATTCATTGGTCAATTCCCCGACTTGGGGTCTGGCATAGTAAATTGAGTACGTAGTTTCAAGAGAACGATTAGACGTACCATCGTGGTTGGACTTTCCAAGCATCGTTCACACGATGGAGTATGTAACACGTTGGTATTTATATACACAAGTACATTAAGGACACGATGCTGTGACCCTGAGACCAGGGATATAATTAGCGAACACTTCCCATAGACTGGGATGGCAGACAAACAACAGAGAAGTGCATACACGAAGAAACCCAATAGCCCCTCTTCCTCCCACCACAAACAAAATACTCACCCCCCCTCCAGTTATAGAGAACCTTGCGCCTGAGCCTGAGACTGAGAACACAAATCTGCAAGTTGAGCTTGAAGATAATAAACCTGCGCTGCACTACTTGCATGCGTGCGTTCAAGGAGGCGCTTGTAGGCAAGAAGTTTAGCTTTGTTCCTTTGGCTAGACGTGCATGAACAGGAATGGCATCAGAGTCATTGCTTCGTTCATCCTCTGTAGAACTATGGGCCGCAGCAGACCTGTTCTTCCATCCTTGAACCCGCTCTGAGGCCAGTGCAGTCTCAAGGTGAAAACTCAGTTAGCTCTAGTGTTGCAGAGAATAATTTGAGAAAGTTCACCTTCTGCTGGATCTGCAACACTTTCTGTGCAATTCAATCGCTCCTTTCACTGATACCCTCGTCCACGGCCATCATGCCATCTTGCACAGACTCAGCCTGAGTTGCGGTCAAGTGTTTCGTCTTCTTCCGCAATCATGTCAGTCTCACAATCACTTTTTCTGTGCACAAGAGTCTCGTCACCATTCTCGTATTGTTCCGCAGGAGTGGATTCTGTCCCGAAGCTGCGTAATCTGGATCCACTACTGACTGAACCACCCTTGATCGGTGTAGGTATCACAACCTGGCTAGGCACTAGCTATAATAATGCAAAACCAGTATAAGTGAGTCTCAGCTCTACCTAGCTGCTATACTTGCAGAAGCAAGAGCGTTCGACCCTAAAGGGGACGCAAGGAAAGCGAAGATCCACAAGTGAGTGCTGATCAACCCTAATCAAATGCGATGAAATGCAAAGTAAACGCAAAGAAACGCGATGGAATGCGATGGAATGTGGTGAAATGCGAAGAAACGTGAAACGCGATGGTCGCGCAAAGCGTGGGAAAGTAGCGCACAAAGTGCACAAGTGTAGAGAGGGCATATAAATGATGCTGAGATCTGAACTGAGGCAAGGAGGATGGATGCTGGACAGATAATAGACGGATAATGCAATTGCCACTAGCTATAGACAGATGCTAGGGACTACAACAACGGATACATGCACTGCATGGAACTAACTGGTGATAGATGGTGACTGCCAGAAGCTAAGTTGTAAAAACCGACATGGCAACCCTAAGTTGCACATAAGCACCTTCCCAGGGCTCGGAAGCGAATCAGGAGCGCTCTAAGTATGTAAGTGAGGTAAAGTAAGGGTCCATAACGAAATAATAATTGTACAATGCCAAATATAGTCAGATATAGTAATAAATGGAATGCGATGCACCAAGGAACTGGCTGGACAATGGATGGATGCTCCTGCAATGATGCGCACTAAATCGCGATGAAACGCAAAGATGCACAGTGAAACGCAAAGATGTGCTGGAATGCAAAGATGTGTTGGAATGCAAAGATGCATGATGGAATGTGAAGATGCGCGAGAATGCAAAGATGCATGGTGAAATGCAAAGATGCGCGATGGAATGTGAAGATGCGCGAGAACGCAAAGATGCGTGGTGAAACGCGAAGATGCGCAATGGAACACGAAGATGCGCAAGTGTGGGAATGCATTGCACGAGTGCGGGAAAGTGTCTTGAGTCTGACGCGTTATTGCAGGGAAGCTGCGCATAATATGTGGAATCACTCTACACATGATGGTGATGTTGTGCTGTGAAGCCCAGTCGTCATGAGCCGTAAAATAGGCCAATACCAGCCTGTAGAGAATTGAGTCTCTACATCTCCCAGGTGCTTAAATTCTGAGTGTCCCCACTCAGAGCATGTCTGGTGAGGATCTCAGGTGAAGTTGATAAGATATATGCGGGGATTGGCAAGTATGCTATGGAACAGCGAAGTGCGGGAAAGCGTAGGAGAGGCGTGTGTGCGCGAGAACATGGCGCATGAAAATGCACTAAGTGCGAAATTTCATGGAGTCATGAGCGGGTAATTGAGCAATAATGCATGATGGTGCATGATGATGTCCATGTCCAATATGTCTGTGGGGGTACAGGGCAATGCTGCGTGGTCTGGAAGCGATCCAATCCATGTCCAAACCAAGTCCCCTAGGCGCTCTAAATTAAGGATTAATGGCATGAGTAAGTCTATATGCAAAACATGCAAAAATGCATGAAACACAATGCAAAATGTGAAATATGTGAAAATGCGGACATATGTGAAATGCGAAAGCACACGGAATGTGAATATATGCGAGGAACACAAAATATGCAATGCAAAGATGTGCGAAATGTGAAATGCATGAAATGCGAACTGTGTAAAAATGCGAACTGTGCGAACATGAAATGTGCGAAATGACAAAAATATGCGAAAATGTGAACTGTGTGAAACACGAAATGTGCAAAATGTGAACATACGCGAAATGCGGAAATACACGATAATGCGGACATATGCAAAATGTGAAGATGTGCAAAATGCGAACTGTGCAAAACATGAAATATGCAAATGCGAAAATACATGAAAATGTGAACTGTGTGAAACACGAAATGTGCAAAATGCGAACATACGCGAAAATGTGAACTGTGCGAAACATGAAATGTGTGAAATGCGAACATATGCAAAATGCGGAAATACACGATAATGCGAATATATGGGAAATGTGAAGATGTGCAAAAATGCGAAAATGCAAACATATGGGAAACGCGAAGATGTGCAAAAATGCCAAAATACGCGAAGTGCAGAAATACGCAAAATGCGAACTGTGCGAACACAGAATGTGTGAAATGTGGAAATATGCGAGAATGCGAAGATATGCGAAGTGCAGAAATATGCAAAAGTGAAATACATGAAAATTGCAGGTGAGGTGGGTGTTGCGGATGATGTAGGTGATGAAGGTGATGATTGATGATGAATGGAATAGGAAAGTTGGCATGCACTTGAGGGGCTTTAGTCTTCTTCGTCCATTGCTTCTACAGTTCTGCAGGCAGGCCGGAGACCAGTGGGATGAATTCTTGAATATTGCACTGAAGGTTGAAGGCGCAAGAAGGCGAGGCAATGCGAGGGGTGCTGACGTGCTCTACAGCATGATGGGGGGGGGCGCATGAAGCTAGCGCATTAGCACATTTGTGCACAAGAATAATTATATCCTCCATGCATGCGAGAATAGACAGATTGTCTGTAAAGACATTAGTGAGATATGGATAGGGGGCGAAATTAGGCACGAGTAGTATGTGAATGTGTCGTATAGACAACGGATCAAGGCAAAATAGGTGCCAAGTCCAGAAGGAATAGTTATAGAGTGGGGTTGCAAGGATAAAATCAGCGCGATAGCTGAAAACGCGAAAAATGCGACTTTGGAGTGAAAACGCGAAGTTAGAGACAAAGTAAATGTGCATGGGGCAAAATTATAGGTGAGGCACACATGTAAGTCGCACATGGACGGCTGATTAAGTGGAAACTGATATGAAGTCAGAGGGATGCGAATGAAAACTGATGCGAGGCTAAAATGCGATAGTGCAAGATGGACAAGAACTCTGTTAAAATGATAGGTGCATGGAGCGTGCAAAGTATGGCGCATGGTGCGTGAATGCAGTGCATGAAAGGTGAGAGAATTGTGTGGTGATGCGAGGGAATAAGTGGAGTAATGGCAGCTAGTGTGAAGTCAAAATCATCAAAATGTGGTAATGTGCAAAAATCGCAAAAATTGACGTGGATGAATATACAATGCCTTAGGGCGTGCAACCTGCGCTACCTTTGGCGTGAAGTAGTGCTCTAGAGGCGCCTCAGTGTCGCCTGAGTCACGCTCTAACTAGTGCTTGTGCAAAGCAAAGCGCGGATGTTTCACTGGTGCGGGATAGTTGCTATCAGCGGAAAACGCGCAAGGCGCAGAGTGATCAGTAATGTGTGGGGTTCCCTGGGGTATACTTGGATCAGGAGGCGTCGCATAATGGAGTGTGTGGGTTGGAAGGTCAGCGCGTTTTGATCTTCATCATCAAACTCTTCTACTTCTTTGCCTACTGGGTATAAACTGAATCTTCTTCAAACGCGACTTGTTGGCGGACTAGTCACTGGTGGAATGAATTCTTGCACCTTGCAGTACAAGTTGAAAGCGTGGCCTAGTGGGGTGACATAAGGCGCGTTGGGGTGCTCTACAGGTCTATAATGTGCACGTGAGCTGCACGCATAATCGCGTTTTGGTGCATTGATGGCTATATCCTCTGAATATGCGAGGATGGGTGGATATATGGTAAGAATATGAACAGGAGACAAATGATAGGTGAAATTAGGTGTGGAAATGATGCGACTGCATCGGATAAGCTGGAGATCAAGCGCAATGTTGCGCGAAGACATAAATGGAAAGCCCTTGTTAGGGTGCACAAGGATGATATCAACATGATAGGTGGAATCGCAAAAAATGCGGATAAGGGTGAAAAACGCGAAGTCAAGGACAATCATAAATGATGAAGGTGTGTAAGTATATGCAAGATGAGCGCGTGAGGTGCGCATGGACGCAAAATTAAAGTGAGGCTGATTCTGGATGAGAGAAATGCGGCTAAGAACTGATGAAATGGTAAAAACGCGATAGCAGGAAAACTCTTCTGCAACAGTTAGCGCATTTAGCGCGGGAATTAAAGCGCGTGGCGCGCGAATGTGGCGCAATGAACGATGAATTATGGGCGAAATGATGCGAGATAAAGGTGAATGGTGTAAGGTCAAAGACATGAAAATGTGACAAAAACACGAAAATAGCGAAAATTCGCAGTATTGCAGGCGCGTATTGAGTGCACTGGGAGTGGACGCGAAATTTGAATGGCATAGTCTAGAATAATCTGACAATCCTTGGAAGGAAAGCAGCGACAGGTAAATGGCTCCTTGAGAGCCTTAAACATGAAAGGGATGAAAAATGCGAAAATATATGAGGATGAATGTACAATGCTTCTATGTGCGTGATCTGTGCAATGCTAGGTGCAATATAGCGCTCTGATGGCGCCTCAGTGTCGTCTGAGGCATGATCTAATTCGTGGATTGGTGGGATGATGCATGGATGTTTCACCAGCGGATGATAGTCATTGTATGCAGAAAACGCGAAAAGTGCGGAATCATCAGCAACAAGCGGGTAATGCAGAGACATACTCTGGTTGGAAGGCATCGCATAATGAACCTCTGATACTGCAGAAGGCTCCAGAATGAGCGCGCTAAAATGTGATTGATGTTTAAGGTCATCGCTGACCACTGCGGCCGTCGCGTTTTGATGTGCTGGATGTTTAAGGTCATCCATGACCACGGGGAGCGTCGCATCTTGAGCCTCTGATGTCATAGGAAGCTCCAGAATTGGCGCACTAATATGCGATAGATGTTTAGGGTCATCGCTGACCATTGCAGGCATTGCATTTTGATGCGCTGGATGTTTAAGGTCATCCCTGACCACGGGGAGCATCGCGTTTTGAGCCTCTGATGTCATAGGAAGCTCTGGAATTGGCGCACTAATATGCGATAGATGTTTAAGGTCATCGCTGACCATGGCGGCTGTTGCAGCTTGATGCGATGGGTGTTTAAGGTCATCCCTGACCATGGGGAGCGTCGCGTTTTGAGCCTCTGATATGGTAGGAAGCTCCAGAATTGGCACGCTAATATGCAATAGATGTTTAAGGTCATCGCTGACCAAAGGCGATATGATATCCTCCAGAGGTGCTTCTGGAAGGGTGGTAGGATCGCGAATTTCGCTTGGAGGTGTAATAGGTGTATTGGATGGTTGGTGTGGTTCACGGTTTGACACTTGAGGTGCACATGCAATGGGTGCTTTGGTTTCAGGTGGAGCGCTCAAGTGCACTAAAGGCGTGATTTCGCGTTGCTCTAGGGCATGTTCTGGTTGCACTAAGGCACATTCTGGTTCTAGAGGTGTGCTTGCAAGTGGCGCTTCGTGTGCGGCTGGTTTTGCAATGATAGGGCGTGTATAGTGGTCAATTCTGCATTCTAGGTTAAAATCCAGGACATAGTCCGCGAACTCTACATAGTTGTCGCCTTCGAAGTATGACAGGAGCTGCCTCTGTGGTGCAGCTGTATATTTCAGTGCATATTTGATCATAACCTCATCTGATAAACCAAGGGATGTGCGAGTCATTCTACTGACTCCAGGAAGTTGACTACTTGAGTATAGTCACCTGAAAAATGTGGAGCTGAACTAGTGCCTTGTAAGGGCATGCCAGATGTATCTATAGGGTCACTCATATTGTGGGAATGTCGCGTGTTGTGCAGGAAAGTGTCGCGTTGGGCATGGGAATTTGCGCGAAAATTTGCGGACAAAGTGTTGGAAGTGCGGATGGCAGGATAGGGTTGAGAGGGCATGTGGATAAGCTGACTGGTCCCCTCGCAGTGGGCTCCAGTTGTAGGTATCACAACTTGGCTAGGCACTAGCTATAATAATGCTAAACCAGTATAAGTGAGTCTCAGCTCTACCTAGCTGCTATACTCGCAGAAGCAAGAGCGTTTGACCCTAAAGGGGACGCAAGGAAAGCGAAGATCCACAAGTAAATGCTGATCAACCCTGATCAAATGCGATGAAAGCGCAAGAAAATGCAAAGAAATGCGAAGAGATGCAGTGAAATGCAAAGAAACGCGAAATGCAATGGTCGCGCGAAGCGTGGGAAAGTAGCGCGCGAAGTGCGCAAGTGTAGGGAGGGCATATAAATGATGCTGAGATCTGAACTGAGGCAAGGAGGATGGATGCTGGACGGATAATAGACGGATAATGCAATTGCCACTAGCTATAGACAGATGCTAGGGACTACAACAACGGATACATGCACTGCATGGAACTAACTGGTGATAGATGGTGACTGCCAGAAGCTAAGTTGTAAAAACCGACATGGCAACCCTAAGTCACACATAAGCACCTTCCCAGGGCTCGGAAGTGAATTGGGAGCGCTCTAAGTATGTAAGTGAGGTAAAGTAAGGGTCCATAACGAAATAATAATTGTACAATGCCAAACATAGTCAGATATAGTAATAAATGGAATGCGATGCACCAAGGAACTGGCTGGACAATGGATGGATGCTCCTGCAATGATGCGCACTAAATCGCGATGAAATGCGAAGATGCACAATGGAACGCAAAGATGCGTGATGGAACGCGAAGATGCGTGAGAATGCAAAGATGTGCGAGAATGCGGAGATGCGCCAGAACACGAAGATGCGCCAGAACGCGAAGATGTGTGAGAATGCAAAGATGTGCAATAGAACGTGAAGATGCGCAACTATGCAAACTAAGCGCGAGCGCGGGAATGCATCGCGCGAGTGTGGGAAAGTGTCCTGGGTACATGATGGTGATGTTGCATTGTGAAGCCCAGTGGTCATGAGCCGTAAAATAGGCCTCTACCAGCCTGTAGAGAATTGAGTCTCTACATTGGGTCACTGACTCTCTGCAAGCGTGAGCCACTGGCAGTAGATCTTGCTGCTGACATGCGTGACCCCGGACAGGATGCAACGTCCCCTTCATAGTCAGACTTGTCAACATCGACAGCCATGGAAGCAAGTGCATGTTCGATCTGGGCCTCGACCTCAGTAACCATCTCCATGCGTTCTTCCTCCATCCTTTCCATGGTGTCGCGCATGCGCTCCAGTTCAACAAGAGCTTCCTTGTGCACAACCTCCGTATCATGCAGCTCTACAAAGCATTGTTAGTATCGCTGTGTGGAGTTCTCAATCAATGCTTACATGTCTGCAATTTCGCCTTTTCAGCAGCTATGAGGTGAACCAAATCACTTAGGCGCTGTCTTGTTTGCTCCTTTCCAATCCTGCTATGCAGCTGACCAGCCTTGGCACTCAAGCACTCTGCGTATTGCTCAAACGTGGCAAACTTATCCTGCCACAAGTCTGCTTCCATCATGAGGAAGTTGAGATGGCAAGAAAGACAACTGATCTTTGTCTCGAGGTCATCACAAGCATCGACAAACGCAGTTGCACACTTGTGAATGGACAGCTGAGTGTGCTGCTCGGTAGGAGTGAGCTTGGGGATGCGGCAAGCTGCACTAAAAGTGGAGAGACGCTTGAGAAACGAAGGCTTCTTAAACTGGACCAATGTTATCATCATACAGTCAGTCAAACGTAAGATAGCTGACCTTATCCTGCAGCACACTATCAAATGTTTGGATAATCCGCGTGAAATGCCACCACTCGGGTGCCTTGATTGTGTCTGCGACAGCAGCAGTTTCACCACCGCATCTTGCCTGAATTTTGCAAACAGGGCGGAATCGACCCGCAGGGAAAGCTTCTTTGAATTTGCTAAAAATAGCGCGCATATCCTCGATCTTTGCAATTCAGGACAAAAGAAGCAATAGAACTCATGAAGGTATGCTATGATCAGGATGATAGTGCGGCTTGAATGCAATAAGAAAAAGCTGTCTATATTGGTCCCGTTGCTGCTCAGCAGACACTACACCAGGAGGGAGATGGACAACTCAGACAGTTGATGTCTCTGTTTATAGTGAGCTGCTATGGTACTTGGCAGTCAATGAGATAACTTACAGATCAACTATGCAAACCTCAGGACCCGGACGCACACTGTACCTTGTTTCAGTCATAAGGCCGAGAATCCATGGCTTGGGGTCGTCAATATAGATCTTAGCGTCCCGGGCGTGGACAGCAGGCAGGGCAATCCCAGACCAACCCCGCAACTCGACAAGGTACTTGATTGTGCATACTGCAATCTACATTGGAAATTTGTCAGTTTCACGATACAGCATTTTTCAACATCAAGATCGCACTCTGAGCATGGCGGGATGCCTAGAGTAAAATAGAATATGACCCGTTGGCGCCAGGGCAATCTGAAATCGGTCAGCATGGAACAGGTACGAGGTGCCCAGGAACGTAGCAGACCTCACATATAGTAAGAATGTTATCGATGTTCCAACACTTGAACAAGGGCCACATTGTAAAATTGGTGTCCATAAGACTGCGGCCAAAGTCCAAGCCACCAGGGAAGCGTGCGATAACCTCAAGGTTTGTATCATCGGTTTGTAGGGAGTAGAGCTCGACGAGGGGATGGGCGTGGAGGAAGCATCGAGCTTAATGAGATCACCGACGCATGGAGCGGGATGGGCCAAGATTTTGGAGATCTGCAAGGCATGCGACTGCACATCTTTGGAGAAACGAGCCCAAGAAAGAGTTAGGTAGTAGCGCATGAGATCATAGATCGGGTGACACGACACCAGTGCTAGGTAAACTAATCAAGATCTTTCACATGAAGCTCGAAATATATATGTACTGAGTGCATAGGGGAGCCAAAATACAGTATCACCGGGCAAGAACAGGGTACTCCCACCAGGACCATGGCCACCTACAATACATGCCACTCTCATTGTATCAGTGTGACTCCATACGGTTAGACAGACACCATGGTAGGTAACTGTTGCATGATTTCCACCCGATGCTTGTTTCTCGAACATAGGAGATGCCGGGGATGCTGGAGGAGGTTGGAGGACGCTCAGCGGACCGAGGTAAGCTGATGAAGGACGGGCATTAGGAATGGGTCATCAGTGTAAAAGAAAGAAGAACGTGGGGTTGCGGAAGAACTATCTGTTCCAGTAAGGACAGATGCATGAAGCAAACCCACTTCAGAAGGTGCAGGCACGGGAAGGGTAAATGTAAATGTATGCATTGTGCTCGTCGGCTGAAGTGTTGATGCAATGATTTCAACTTCACGCCTGAACGAGAGCTATACGAGAAGGTGATTAACAGCGATAGGAGCCACACGAAAGGAACATGCCTTGAGCGCTTTTGATAACTTTTTCCTACTTCAGCTTTTGATAGAGCACCTGCGCCCTTCAGGATCTCAGTACTCTCCCCCTTATTTGCTTTCTTCTTTTTCTTGCCCCCACCAGCACCAGGTCTCACGGTACTGCCGAGAACCTCGGGCCTCCACCAGTGGGCGACTGTGCCCCCTGAGTGAGATAAACCAAGGACAGCATCAGGGTTGGCAAGAGTCCATGTATGAGGACTCTTTGGAAGCCCTGAGATGACACGAAGAGAAGTGAGAGGAAGGGTTTGAGCATGTTGTGTTAGAGATGATGGTGCTGAATGAGCTGATATGACAGACATGCAGGTAGAAGCTGGAATAGGCTCCATGGACTTGTGATGAGTAATTCCAAGTATATGAGAAGCCTTATCCACTGGACGGGGAGAATGAGGTTGGGAATGAGATTCAAATGGAGCTGATACAGTAATATAGTCAAGCTCGTCGGCGAGAGCAGCGTGAATGGTTCTAAGTATTCCAGGCTTCATGGTTGTCATTTCACTGACGTCAGCACTATGTGCAATCGATGGCAGCTCTGAGTTGAGAGGATCTTGCATGGATACGTCAATAGCCTACATAATAGCAGACAATTCTAGTTAGTATTAATTTGGTTCAACTAAATGGCACTTAAGTAAAGAAAGGGCCTGAAGAGCTGGTGAGTTGCGAGAATATAACTAAAATAGCCATTACCATCATCTCATGTGACATGTCCTCTGGGACTCGGTGAAAAATGTTGTCTCCACTTCGCCATTTGTGTGCTTATTGGTCTTGAAAAATTCCAGGACCGTTCGAAAAGGAAAGTCCAAAAATCATGAAGAGGACCAAAGTTGTGAGCGTATTGAAACCTAATCACTGCAGAACCAGAAAATAAGAGACATCAGTGGGGGCTTCGATGAAACCAGAGACTTATGTGTATGAGCTTTTAACAGTATTCATGAAGACTCAAATCTGACAAGATCAAAAGTTCGAGACACAACGAACCTTTGTGCGTCAATGGCATCTATCCAGCCATTTGTAGTGACAATCATTATCGAGCATCATAGGAGACTTACCTGTAGAACCTTACTTTGTATACTAGCGGGGGGGAGAGGTGTGAAATCAGTCGATGAGTGACTCAACACACCGTTCACGAATTCACATATAAAGGACAATATCGAATTGAATGAAGAAGATACTGTCAAACAGTCGTATAAGGTGCTGCGGCCGTTCATGTTGAAAAGGTTGAGGAAGGACGTGGAGAGCCACCCAAACGAGGTGATCGATCGATCAAGGTCCACATGAGCGAGCTGCAGAGTCAGCTGTGCAGAATAGTGGTGACAGTGGCTGGAGGTGTGCACTGGTGGCGGTGAACTCAAAGATGATTACATAAGTTGTGAGTGTCAGCCAATGAAAATCGTTTATCGTTGTAAATTTAAATTTAGAACTGATCACAAGATAGGGACAGGAATTGATCAATTGATTAATCATCGGGTATTGCATATTGATAGTATGTGCTATAGGAGCTCTGGTGCTAGTATGTAGTGAATCGCAGTATACAGCGAGTTAAGAATGGTGGGGGTGAATGTAGTTCTACTGTGATATGATTAAGATGTACAATTGATCTTGACAGTGCGCGTCAGTATGTGCTAATACTGTACAGTGATGATGATGGGGAGGGTGTTGAGTCAGTTATACCTAGAAGTGTGCCTGTCAAAGTAACATTCATATAGAAATCATAAACACTCACTCGAAGCATTGATTTTATCTTGTTGATGGTGCGGAGCACTGTATTCTTGATCGTCACAAGAGGATGGATGGGCGGACGATGAGGCACCGCTACGACTGATTGTTCGGCTCGCTGATAACTAGGGTAAGCCCTCGGCAATGGCGCGCCTAAGGGGCTTACCAAATCCAACCACGCGTCGACTTGACTCTGTCAATTAAATTGTGACTACGTTTCAGCGCCGCTGATCTCGAAACTTACCAGAACTTTGTTCCCTTTTGTGGGAATTGGTCCAATTGTAGTTGATTGTATTACATGAGCCATCCTATGTTTATTGTTGTGACAGCGAATGACGTGCGGAGAATTGAGCTTGCCATAATATCACCCAAAGTAGTAGTAGTGTTGCGATTGTGTCAGTAGGTAATTGGTAATCAGATCTCATAACAAACAGGGATAAACAATCTGCGGGCTTTCAAAATTATCCACACAATTTGAGCTCAGGACATCCTTGCTCCCTTTCATATTAATCCGAGGATTGAAGCCATATGGCCTCGCATGAGCTTCTGCCCCTCAAGCTCATGTCCGATTTTGTGCAGTAGTGACCATCCTCAAAGTTTGAAAGTACATCATCACTCATAACTATTCCTACTCGCTTGTGAAAATATCCTCCATCTTGCCACTCCTCAAGATAGGACATGAACTGTATCTTCCATCAAGGTCCACCTTGGAAGCATGCAACATCGACTTCCTGCATGGCTCTTTGCGAATGTGGGGACGTGAACACCACGTTGGGAAGGCCGGGGTGAGTGGTGTCCATTTCGTACATTACGATGGGTAAAATATTGCTCATATTTCTCAGCCAGTTATCATTCACAGACATTTTCGGTTCCAATGCTTTGGGGTCGATAGGGAGGACATTTGCGATCCTGAACCTAGATAAGCATGATACGTTTTGATGATAATAGAAGACTGACGTGATGAAAGGTAACTTTCTCATCATCTCATGGAATAGAGGAAACTGGTATTCGTTTGCGTACAGTTTTCCCAACGATGTCTTAATAATTCGATGCATGGCAGATAGTTTGCGCCCTGGAGTTCTATCTGGGAGCCAGATATGAAGCGTGTGGTATATCTGGTACGGCAACGCTTTAGTTATTTATATCAGCAACGTGAAGCCAAACTTACCACAGTCAGCAAAGTCACAACTAGACCTGAACCTAACAAGCCATCCTGACCTTGAATTTCTTTGGGGAATAGATCTGCAATTCTCCCTTGGTGGTTGCCCTCGGCCAGGCCACTGTTATGCTGAAACACAGATACCCATACCAGCTTGCTAAACATGTGTAGCTGTACAATTTCTAAAATAGCTTGCTGCACCTGAATCTCGATAAGCGATGTAGTGAACTTGTGGGATTTCTAGTTTCATACCTCTTCTCAATCATCTGACGATAAAAGTCAGAAGAAATAAGCAACCTTGGCATCTTGATCATCTTTCTCAGTGCCTGAAAACCCTGTGTTAGAGAGAATGCAGCCTCGAATGACCTTGCGCATTTCTATATTCCGGGACTTGATGTACTTGGTGAACTGCTCGGATTACTCAAAAGTGAATGAGGGCGAGGCACAAGAAAGACATACCGTCAAATGAAGGACATTCCATCCAATGGCTTGAACACCTGTCTGAGTTTCTACCATCACTCATTGTGCTGTTAGATAGTACTACATGGTAACTAAGGAAGGCGCTCACATGGTTGCTCATGAAGTTCTTGCAATGTCGTGTGGCTCATTTCTACTGCCATCACAAAACAGCTGGAGAGTAGGCATTTGTCCTTTTCCAAGGCCCCAGGTAGTTTTTCAAGGAGATCAAATGCGTTTTGTAACCCAACCCAGTAGCTGCCGACGTATATGCCCTTCATCACAAATAATGATCGTTTCCACAGCGACCTGTTCAATGCATGGTTGATAGCCTTCCTGTACATGTTATCGATTGAAGTATCTTCACCTTGCCAGATAAGGTCCTGGTGAAACGCAATTGACGGATTGACGATGGGGGAAAATGTATCTATGTGGTCGAAGTCTTCAATGTGATTTGTTTCGAATTGCATCAGCGAGTCGTCAGTATAGCAAGAGTAATCGTAATCCATATCGCCGATAAGACTTGGCATAACGGATGGCATCAATGATGCCAGTTCTTCCTCTGTTATAGCAGGGGCAAAGAGCTGCAACACGTGTGAGATAGGTGCTACCTTGATGGTGCCAAGTAAAGCTGGGGGAGGAAAACTGTATGGAAACAGAGCCTCATTGAATTGGATTGTGTGGTCCAATGCGCTAAGCTGAGGATGAGCAAAATCAATACATGGTATACAGCACTAAAAGTGACACTTACGGGCCATACCTGACTAGAGTGCCTTGATGTGTCTGCCTGGCAGAATTTGGTTTCAACCACCCGAAGAAAATCACCGTCACTGAGCTACGTTCATCCTTTCAGAGATGAAACCTCCGATATCATAGATTTCTCACCTGTCTTTCATATACAGTATGGAAACCTGTGTTCCCTGGACCCTGAGGGATAGCCAGCATTCCGACTATGGGTAGGTTTACATTGCTAAACCCCGAAGAGATGGCTGGTACCATCTCACACTCTGGGCCCTACAAACCAACATGATGAGACAAAACAAGTGAATACGACTACTCACGTAGAGAGGCGAGATTTGAGAGTGATTGTGAGCTAAATATCCAATGAGTACATAATGCTCATCTAGGGGATGCTGAAAGCCCAAGTTAGGTTGACACAATACTTCATAGATGATAGCACACATTGTCAGTCTAGAGGGAAAGCATCAACGATGATACAAACAACATAGTCGTAACATACAGGGAGTTGGATGACTTGTAAAGCTTGATTCTTCTGAGGAAAGTAGAGCCAAAGGGGACCTGCTTATGATTAAGTTATTAATGAGGTGGGATTGGTGTTCACCTACCTTGCATAACCATCGAAGAATGTGGGAAAGAGTTGCAATGAATGGCAAATGATACCCTGGTCATAAATAAGGAGCTGATAAGCTAGACATGCTAACCAATTGACTTGTGAGTCAACGATAGCCAGCCAGAAGTACACGCCGGAAACAAATGAATAGAAAGAGTGAACTGCCGGCCTGAATGAATTGTCTGCCAGATCATCCGACAGATCGTCCAACAGATTGTCCACCAGATCATCCGCAGGAAAGACTGAATTGTTGCGCCAGGAATGAGTGTAGTGCCGACAATAATTAGTAAGTTGAGGTAATTTGCCTGCCGTGAACCAGCCAGAAATTGATGACAATTGTCATAGATTGACGATGCGCCATATATCGTCAGATGGGTATACGCTGCATATCACACTAATTTTCATAATTGAGCGCGTGGTCAGTAACAAACATGTCATCCAGTGCCTCAATGAGTGATTCCATACTTCCATTTCATTCCTGCCCAAAGATATCCAACTCCTCAACACCAATGTGATCCTCTTCATCCTCATCATCGCCACAAGGAGCTTGCCAGCAGGTGGTGAGACTTTCCTCCCTGTCCGAACGTCCGTGTTCTGCCTGCGTTGTCGTCGGAGGGATAAAGTGAGGCGCCCGTTGTGCCAAACTAGGGGGTTCTATAATCTGCATCTCATGAGAGTACACGTGTCCCACTCCAAGCCCGTAATGAAACCGCATGACAGTGTCTCGGTCGACAAAGCTAATATAATTGCAGTTGTATTATCACACTTAAACCAGAATGAGAGAAATGCTCACCTGTTGACGTAGTACTCATGCCAATCATGTTTATCACCTGCAAGGGCAGAAATTCCATATTCGCTAGGATTGTGCTGGCCTAGAGAGAAAACCAGTATCATGTGGCAGGCCCGAAGAACAACTCCTGGGTCCACAAAGCCAAATGCATTAGGATCTGCAATAGGCATGAAACGAACACGACCCAAGGTGCATGTCTCCCAAGCATGACTTTGGACGGATTCATACCACCGAACAAATAGAAATTCCAGTCGGCAAGTTTGGTACACGTTCCCCGCTCGAACAACATTGATGTGATGTATGCTGAGGACCTTGGCATAACGGTAGTTGGCATCGTGGTCATCATTAAAATCAGCATGATTCTTGAGTAGTATGATATTGCAGTGAGGCATCCTTGGATTGATGGCATCCTGGGCCCTCCAAACATCATACATCATATAATTGAATCTTGCAATCATGTGATGATATATTCAGTTGCGCTTGAAGAGAATTGAATTAAGTTCTTGGTCAAGATGAGCTGATTTCTCCCCGGGCTTGAGGCGGTCCAGAATATGGTTTTTCAATCGAGGTAGAAAGTCCTAGTAACATCTCAGAAGAATGATAATGAAGTTAAGAGTTGATTACCTTCATTGCGGGATCTTTCGCATGGCTGCAAAGGTAGTAACCAAACTTGTTGTAAATCTTCTCGCTTTGGCCAATGTAATGGTGTAGTTGGGGATCAGTTGCTGTTTCATTGAGTTCTTCATGAGGGGCTTGTTGTTGTTGTTGCTGTTGTTGCCATTGTTTGATGCGGCGTAAACGCATTTGACGGCGCTTGATCTGAGTGAGCTGACGAACAAAAGCCTTTCAATCAGTGCGACGGTATCGGGCTTTTGGCGTTCGATGTTCCAATTCTCCCTTATAGAAATCAAGTTAGAGTGAGCACGAGCGACAGGCTACAACTTACTGGTTCAGTGCTATAAGAATCTGTTGTCCCAA
Organism: Suillus cothurnatus; assembly: GCA_016758765.1. NCBI lineage: Eukaryota > Fungi > Basidiomycota > Agaricomycetes > Boletales > Suillaceae > Suillus > Suillus cothurnatus. Next base: position 138,064 of record JABBWL010000097.1, read on the forward strand.
ATTGACAGATTGAGGCCATGTAATCCCCAAGTGAATGAAATTTATAAGTCTGAAAATTGAACGACTTTTTCCTGCACGGCTGCTTTGGTATAGGTACATCCTGGGGATGCTTTGAACCCGCAATTTCTTGACCATTGGCATGGGCACCTGCCTTAGGCTTTCGAGCTGCAGTCCCTCGTGCATCAACATTTGCCTTATCTTTCTCTGCCTGTTTGGATGCTTCCTTGGCCTGCCAGCGAGATCGTGCATTGACTTCACGGTCGAGTTCCTGGGTCTGGTATGCAGGGCAGACTTTTGCCTTAAACTCATGAAACCGATCACCAAGATCAGTTGTTAGTTTGTCGAGGATCTCTAAAGTCAGGTCGGAATGCATATGAAGCTTAGCAAGTCCGTGCCAGTGTGCCAAGGTGAACAGGAGATACATGATCATTTTGTTGTGATTGCTGGGGAAAAGGCCATCGAAGACCAGGATAGAACACTTGCAAAATGAGTTCCCGACAACCAATGGAAATTGACCCAAAGACACACCTGTAGAAGATCTTTGAAATTTTGTGCAGCCATATTCGACAGTTCGGAAGTGTTTGCTGAGAACTGCCTGATGGTCGCTCGTCCAAATGGGGGGACCTGTCTATACCTGTCATAGTTCATTGATAGTTAGCCCGCGCTGAGAAATTATAAGACAGACCTCTTGTCAAGCTCATGAATCAGGTCTTTATTCAGGGTGCAAAGAATTCTCAGTAAATGAACCAAAAGCATACGCCATACCCCAAGTTCAACCTCATGCAGGAGATCAACAACGAGCACAACAAACACGTTGAACCCAAGTGGACCGAGGCAGTCTGAAAATGTGTTCTGATTAAGAGTTGGTAAGAGCGAGAAAAGAAGTTGATTACTATGCTCACAGAAGTTGGTACCCATGAATGAGGCTTAAGAAGTGACTCCACAGCGGTGCTATCTACACCACGATTCATTTCGTAGATGAAGCCATGTGCCTTAGAGACTAGTTCACTCCTTGAGGCATCAGAGCGTGCAAGGGTAGCACGCTGTTTCCTATCATAACTTGTGCCTAGATTCTGAAGTTCACCCATCAGTACGAGACATCGCGGGCAAGGACAACCTCCCAGTTGCCGAATAGTCATGACAAGAACCCTGGCTCTTGTGAATTGCAATATGTTAAAGACAATAACGACGACTTACTTCTCAGGATAGTCGGCAGAATAAGTGAATATTCATGGGTAAAACCTACATTTGACACCGTCACAACACAAAATCACAATCCTGTGTTCGTATGCTTCTAAAAACTCAGGATTGATTAAGACCCTACACTGAGCCTGAAACAATTCATGGTGGCAATGAGTTGTGCATTCGCGACCAACACCCTTGCCTTAGGTGTAAGTACCCATGAAATCTTTGAAGGAGTCCAGAAGCTACAAGACGACGATGTCAATACGAACAGGAATTGGTTCAGAATGACCGTCATACCTTTTGAAAATAGGTGACATGATTAGCCAGATGGCAGGATGGTTTACACCGACGATACTTCGATTCATTTCCGAAGTACATATATACCGGCCACAGCTTGTGTTACCGAAAGTTGTCAAGTGTGTAGCGTCTGACCAAAACATGAGTGCGACGACCACACGGGGGTAGATCACATCCTATCTCTCCAGGAGACTCCTGAAGTGCATGGTGCGCATCCATGAAGGCCAGTGAGGTGTATAACTCGCCCTGAATGTCTACTTTGCATTCAAGATGAGGGGCGCACCATTGCAGCTGGTAAGGCTTGTAATGGAAATGTTCATCGGCCTGAGTGTTTGTGAGTTTCTCCTGAATAACAGAAACCAGAGATCGATGGTAAAGGTCTGCTGCGATATAGGGTCGAGCACCCGGCTGAGATGTAGTACGAGAAAATGGGACTTTGATTGTCACTTGTGTTTTATGCCAGCCAGCATCCTCATCTTCCCATTCATCTCTGCCTTCAATACTTGCTCCTAATTGTGAGTTGATCTCGTCCCATGGAGTATTTCGCACGTCATCAGGGTTATAGTCCGGACGTCTGACAATATCGACCAATTCCTTGAAGCTTTGCTGAGACTTCTGTACGCCGCTGTTCCAATACCAATGACCCAGCTCAAAAGATGACCGATTGAGATATGGGTGAAATGATATGTCAGAGAGCTCAGCGGGAATATGTGCTGGACTAACAACCAGGACAGAACTAATATCTAGGAGCGTCACAACCTCTTCCGGGTCATGAGATGGGGGAGTCGATGTGAAGAATTGGCGCACTAGCCCAAAAACATTCTTCACTGTGCGAAAAGGAGGTGCCCGCGACGATGTTTGAGCTATGGTAGACGCGTCAGTGGAATTTTCAGGTGTGTTGAACTCTGGTTGTTGAGGAGTCTGACTAGAGGGAACACTCGGAGGAGGCTGTGGAAGCATGTCATCGTACTGTCTATAGCGGACTGGCATATGAATGCCAACACGTTGGCTCCTCCGCTGGGCTAGCAATAACCCCTCTTCGTCTATTTGCATAGGCGCAGAGCTGAGGACAGTGTCACACACTGATGCGAGCGCATTGTGAGACGAATCTGTATGCGATACCTCCTGAGAGTGGTGCATTGTTAATGGAGTCCCATCAGCTGTGAACTCTGAATGTAATGGTTCGTTGACCACGTCAAAAGACGGCAGCAGGCCATGGGACTGCGTACTCGAAGATCTGCCATTAGTATTGTCCATTTGGGTCCGTTTTACAGAGCTGAGGAGATCTTTTGCCCTGGATAACGCAGAGAACACACATTTCTTACCTCTCATGCATGGGCGTTGATGCTTGGTGTATGCGCTCTCCTGTGTAAACTCACACATACAAGCACGAAAGGCTGGATGAGCCGTCATGATCATCTAAAAATCACTGTTCCATTAAAGCAGAGGGGAAAAAATCGTAGGCACTCAATGGAACCGCCATCTTCACCTTCCTCCACTATTACTACCCCACCTAGTTATCATGAAGATGCTCAGCGGTTGGGAAAACTGATTGCGGAGGCTATGACTTGCTGCTTCGCCCTGTTACACTATGACAGTTCGTCAAAATTGATGGTTGAATGGTGTTGGTGAGATATTACACAAATTTCATACAGATCCTGAACAATGACTTTGTTGCAAACGTAGGCCTGCCGATGGCAAGGGACAGAAAATTCCGCTGTCTGACTTAGAGGATTATTGCGCCAAATACAATTTCAGATATCCGTGCTGCCTATGCGCTGATAGTGGCAAACAAGGAGACTACATAGAGGCAGCAGTTTATCCATGGTGGAATGAGACCACGAGAAAAACTTACTGGGTTGCAAGATGTGCTTCTGATATATGCGGATACCGAGGTCAGTGTGCTTCATAAGACAAAAATTTCACGCTTATTGTCACCTAGTGAAGATCGACAGATTCTTCCAACTATCTCCTTTGATCGCCTTCCAGTACTCGCAAAGAGGTATGAATTTGATTTGTTGAAACACCAGTTTTATTGACGGATCAAGAAGAACAGAGAATCTTGCCTGTTAATGCCTGTTAAACTGGAGTGGACCAACCGAGAACAAACAGAGTTGTTGAGCAAGCTTGACTCGTCTGATGGTGATGGAATTACTGCAAGAGACTTTCAGATCCTGTTCAAATGCTGCAAAAGATGCTTGCGAGTAGGAGCAAGGCCAGCGATGAAGTGCCACATCCGAGTCTGTTCAGGTTCTTCAGGAGGGGTACATAAGTGACGGGAAGGCTTATTATCGCCTAATCATAATAGTTTCCGACGACGTACAATATGATTTACAACACTGCAGAAATGAGGTGTTGGTTGGTACCAGACCGTAATACCTGCTGTTATTGTGAATCAGAGTTGCTGACATCTATCATACATGGCAACGTACATGCCATAACCGCATGCAGCGCAGATGGGAGAGTACTATCCCTTCCACTATATAGGAATGATGGCCGACAGGATATTGAGGGGATGATGGGTCATGTACTATAGGCTACTGACACTTGCCTCAAGTGCCAGTATTGCTTCTGCCTTTTTCGACCAAACCATGTCACATGACTAGCTTGCTTTGAAGTTTGAAGGCTAAATTTTCGCTCTACATTGTAAGGTTGTTACTTAGTACTTACAAAGGGACTATCTATCATCGTGTTCTGTCCCCAATTCCTTGTCTTCACCAAATTCATTTCATTCATTTTTTTTTGCTCCATGTTGGAGCTGGTGTCGATGCTAACTGTGGGGATCGAATAGTTGGAATACCAACCAGACTCATCTAGATATGCCTCTTTCCTCAGTGTCTTATCTAGGACTGAGGGTATGTCATTTGCTTTCTTCCTGCCCGTCCATACGCTAATATGTACCTCAGTATGACCGTATCATCTAGTTCTTAAACTTCAGACTCCTTATTGTAGGCCTGTCAAATTGCATATTCATTTCACCACTGAAACAGTTCTGACTCATGGAATAGCTCAAACTACTATAACTTTGACGACTTCAACATGGACTGGAAGGAGGAAGAGGTCAGGTTACCTGGAATGGTGCGTGGATTGCATAGTTTTTCAAGTGATTAATTTTGGTGGATCCATATGTATACATTGGATGCCTTCATGTCGCCTTACTTTGTGCCTTCCAATGGCTTTATTCTGCTTGTTGACATGGCATCACAGTTGTTAAAGGCCCTAATTACCGGTCTAACCCTGTCATCACGACAGATCAGATTATTTGACCTGAGTCAAACTCTTGACTCGAACATGCTTTTGTTTTTAGTTGTTGGATGATTTCCCAGCTCTCTGGCGTCTGTGTATGTGTACGCCCAGGTAATACGTCTACCCTTTTTGCTCTCTAAGGTGATTATGTTAAATCTTATCCACATAGGACTGATGCAACTTTATTCCCTCGTTCTCTCTATCTCTTTCTGTTCCATTTCTTGCTATTTGTTTGCGTTTTTCTTTTATCTGATCACATACCTTTTCTTCCAGTTGTTAGACCCTTCTCAACCTCAGATCTTTTCGTGCGTGGAAGGATACTGTCATGGTACATTACAATCATATAATCTGTGGAACAATCTTCCAGTCAGATTGGTGCAGGCACTGCTACAAGTGCAATTTTTCAGGCCAAAATTGAGCTTTGACCTTAAATCTGGCCTAGTTACTTACAGCTGGCGGCGAGATGCGCTGGAACACGCTCGTTGAGGTTCTGTTCTTACCAGATCTAGATCTTATAGAATCAGTCACCACTATAAAATTTTTTAGTAAGTGATACAGTGGCTCAAAAAAGTGTCCCAATGTTTGTAGCTTTTCATGTAATTGCTTCATTAAGAGTCAGGGTGTGGGAATCTGACTAGGCTATAGGGAGATGTTGGACAGCCCTGCCTCTTGGCAATATATTTGCTCCATATAGCGTGGGAAACAGATGATATCGTGCGAAGATATGGTCATTTTAATTTGGTGACTCATTGGGACACTTTTTGACTTTCATTCTGATCAACATAATCTCTATAATTATGGTACTCTGTGTGGCTTCCTTTTACTCTAATCACCTCTGCCACTCTTCTAGACATATTATCTATCAATTTGAGGTATCACTCTTTAGAAATCTTCTTCTATTCTACTGCAACTCTGTTCTATAGCTGAAATAGCCCCTATGGTAGATTTTGATAGGCTGCAAGCAATTTCTTGAGTAATGTTAGCAGGTATTTAATAGAGTCAAGGTCCAGGGACTATTCTGACCATGATAGAATAGTAATATCATGGTCTTTAAACCATTGGTGGCCAAATTGAAGATGTGATTAGGGTCACTATTTTATGAGAAGATAGTGTCCTGTTCATTAATATATAATTTCTATATGATTCTGAGCAGACACTTCTCTAAAATAGAGATGTACTACTGTGCATTGATTCTTCCCTTCATTTCAAAGGGAAATTCACTCAATTCCATCCTATACAGTCCCATACTATCAAATTTCCTTCTCCAAACTTAAGTATTTGCTTGACTTATCTTTCTCTTAGTGGTTTTTCTACCTTTATTTCACACATTTTTCAGTCTATCTGACCCTATTATATACATTTTTTTCTCATCTTAACCATATAGCAGTAATTCAGTTCCTAGTAGTCCAATACTAGTACTTGATTGTAGAATTTTATCTCTTCTTTGTATAGGCTGGAAATCAGAGAGTTCTTTTTTCTTGGCTACAGCTTCAAGATTAGCTACCTTAAGAGCCTTACTGACTATCTGAGTAGGGATAGTGGTGGAGATGATGGAATTAATAGATTTGGTGACCTTGGTTGCATTTACAACCTATCCAGTTAGAATATAGTAATCAAGAGAACTTGGGTCATAGGGAGCATGCATCTAAGTTAGATACTAAATAGTTTTAAGACCATGATATTACTATTCTATCATGGTCAGAATAGTCCCTGGACCTTGACTCTATTAAATACCTGCTAACATTACTCAAGAAATTGCTTGCAGCCTATCAAAATCTACCATAGGGGCTATTTCAGCTATAGAACAGAGTTGCAGTAGAATAGAAGAATATTTCTAAAGAGTGATACCTCAAATTGATAGATAATATGTCTAGAAGAGTGGCAGAGGTGATTAGAGTAAAAGGAAGCCCCACAGAGTACCATAATTATAGAGATTGTGTTGATCAGAATGAAAGTCAAAAAAGTGTCCCAATGAGTCACCAAATTAAAATGACCATATCTTCACACAATGTCATCTGCTTCCCACGCTATATGGAGCAAATATATTGCCAAGAGGCAGGGCTGTCCAACATCTCCCTATAGCTTAGTCAGATTCCCACACCCTGACTCCTAATGAAGCAATTACATGAAAAGCTACAAACATTGGGACACTTTTTTGAGCCACTGTACATTGCGGATGTCATCTCCTTGAATCAAGCTTCAAGTGAATAGTCATCTGATCAGTGATGTCAACTTGTATGTCAGAGCTGCTCGATGGCTCAGCTACTCATATGAAATTTCTCCAAATCTCCAACTCGGTGGACATTGGATTACTGGATGCCTATATAGGTCTCATACCAAATGACAAGGCCAGTTTATAACTATTGCGTCCATTTGGACATACGCCTGAAAATTCTCTATACAGCTCGAGTTTGAATTGAGGATTTTATCATTTTTACTCAAAGATTGGGTCTATCCAGGTGATCTTTGGGAAATCGTTGCTGAGCACACTATAGAAGTGAAGCAGGAGGCAATATTGCAACAACACCAGAGCATCCGGGTTGGTGGGTTTAAGCAAAGAAGACACGTGATCTTGGAGCATCTTCTCATGGAGGAGAAGAAGAAACGAGGTCAGATGGAGGTGTCTTTGTATAGCCAGGTCATCAATCACTTGCAGCACCATCAGATGTGTGAGCTTCTTAATTTTGGCGCACGAATTGATAGTCTGAGTTGATTATTATTGCTGTGAAGCAGTCATTAAGCCTGACATCAGGTCTCTCACAGCGACCTCAAAACATGCTGTAGTATGCGTGTCATTAACATGTCCACAGGCTACATGAGAGAAATGCGAAGCTTGGTTAAATAGACGACACGCCTATCCCCTTCCAAATGATGAAGCTTGGATGGAAAATTGCTCCATTTTACACAGCACTACTCTTTCATTATCTAAATTCGCCAATACGTACGATGACAACTGGACATCCGACATTTTCAACATAAGTACTGTGACTGATCTACTCGTTTTTCTCACAGTCTCTCTGAAGTGTATCAGCCCTTCATTACCCCTGTTGAACACATGGGTCACCATCAACGTCTGGGAAACTTTCTATGATGTGCTTCATGCAGAACGAGCCTGTCAAACAGGACTTATAGCACAGGCTCTTGCTACTAAGGACAATCCTTCATACGAGTGCAACATCGCGTTGGAGTTTCTTGTCTTACACGCAAAGATGTGTCGTGCCCAAGTTGAGACAGACCTTTATGCAATGGCCATTGAACATGCTTGTGAATTGGACTTCTCTGACAACACTAGTAAGCACGAACTGTTTTTTTTTCTTGGCATTACTGACTAGCCTCCATAGGCGCCATGTTGTCTCCCAGTCAATTTATGCCACCGCCTCTACCTGACGAATTGTGTTACTACAATGGGGATCCTGACAATGAGGCAGATGACTTTGATGACTTCAACTTGGAATTTTCGTAATGCTGAGTTATGGGTCATCATGAATACTGCAATCCTCATCTTTTTATATTATTTAATTAAAGATTCGCTATGTACCAACGTTAACTCGATAAGTAGTAGTTGTAGGAACTATGTAAAGCAGTGTGGCACTTACCAATAGTCAATATTCTTGTTAACTGCCGCTTATGGTGACAACGTGCTGATTTGGAATGTCCATGACTGCGTGACCGATGATGAGCATTTGCGAACAAGCGAACCCGAGAGGTACACCAAATGGGTGTTTCTTTCCTCGCTGTCTTGGCTGTTTTTCCAATATGCTCTGTCGGTATCTTACCATCTGTTTCCACCATGATATGTCGTGCCATTGGCAAGACTTGTGAGGAAGACTTTGACTGCTGCTCTGACATGTGCGGGTGGGCTATATCTTTGAGGTCGTAGGTGTTTGAATTATGTTGATTATGTACGCCTCACAGCTTCGCCTTTCATCTAGCTCAAGTCACCCTTCATCTAAACACTAGCATCCCCCATGATTCACCTGTGAATCAATGTCCTTGCTAGAAATTCTTCACGCCACAGTACACCTACTCAACTTCATCATCACCGCCATCACCACCTGAAGTAGGGCAGTCAGTTTGTTACAATGAGTGCGCGTAAGACATACTTTGAATTGGAGAAGGAGCGTCCCACACGATCTGGTGAGCAGAGCATGTATCAATCCCACGAGGTGCGTATTCTTCCAGTACCTTTGCCTGATAATGTTCCTCTAACCAACGAAGTCTATACTTCTGATATAGCTTGGCAAGCCTTGAGCAGCCTAATTCCGCAAGTTGTAGTCGCTCTTTGAGCCTAGCTACAGACTCCGCGTCGCCTGTTTCATGTATTGCCTCTCCTCCCTGGGTTTTCACTGGGAAAAGGGCAACATCACTGTCCCCTGCCGGGAGGCAGTTGTCATCATCGTCCACCTCGCTGCCCTCACCCCTAGGATGAGCATGTCCTAACTCGATCTCAATCAAATGTATTCAAGTTAGTAAATTACATGCACAGTGAGTCATCAGATAGTCACTGCAAGCTTAAGTTAATACTAGTATGTCCTTGCAGTTCGAAGGTATGACACAAGGATTGTGACATATCGGCGGTCATTTTTCTCTGATGGTGAGCCATAGCAAGGATATGAACAATGTGTAAGTTTTATCTTTCATCTTTCATGATAATGTGATTTCTTCTAGTTCTAGCCCTCCAACTCAAGCCCACGGTGATGGCATCTCGAAAGACCATGCCGAGCCGGTCTGAGTGCCACTAGCTGTTGGTGCTATATGCCGGTCACTTGCTGGCCCCATATGCTAGTCACCATGCCGTTGACACTGCCATAAGTTTCACCATTACATCATGTATTGTAATGCTATGGATAAAAGTTGTATTCCAGCATGGGCAAATCCCGGGCTACCTTGTGTTCCTCTTCATTTCCCATGGCCACCAAGGACACCACTTCAAACATTCCGAGTAAACGTGGATCATCAGCCCTCCGAATGGGCCCCCGAAAAAGCGTAAGCTGTCTATGATATTGCCCACAGGTTTTGTAGATTGATTCTACTGCTGACAGCTCTACATCTGATCCGCTTATCTCTCATGGACGACACTTTGGTCGAACAGTATTCACATTATGCAATTACCCTTCCCTACTTACTAACGGTATCTTGAGACTGGAGCAGATGGAAGAGACTCCGCTGGAGGACTTTTCCGCTGAGTAAATCAAATTTAACTTTCTGTTTCCTCACTGATTGGTATATTTGGCAGCGAGCGGCGAGAGCATCATGTCTTTGAGCAGCTCTTAGACTCTTATCCCGGCCTCCTGGAGCGATTGAAGAATGGTTCGGAGGAGGAAATCCTTTATGTTGGAGAATTAGTACATCGTTTTGTACATGGCCAGTGTTTCCTACTTATGATTTACAGATTGGTAAGGGAGCTGCGGGTGCAAGAGGTGATGATATGAAGACACTGAAGTCTGCAGTACTTGATTGGATTTCCCTGAAAGGGGACACGATCCAGCCTCGTTTACACAGAAATTCCAAAATTGACCGTCTTACAGGATCCTTGCTCTGTCCTGCTGGAATGGACTGGAACGACCCAGAGTATGTATCGGTTTGCTGGTACCTGCTTTTCTTAACAACTCATCTGCACTTCAGGACTAAAGAAAACCTCCGGAGTGGCGAGATGTTGGTCTGCGGGGACCAATGGCCCGTTTTCTTGTACACTCAGTATACTTACAACCCGGATGATCCGTGGTGTGGTCTCCTTAGGAGTCGATTGCTTGTATGCGTGAGTGATGTATGTCTTTTCATGACATCCCCTCACTATATCACATTCTAACAGGCTTACAAGCATGTTTTTACGTCCCCAAGTTCAGTTGAAAAGGAGCCTAAAGCTACACGATCCAGAAATGCTCGCCTCCACAGCATGAGCTGTGTTACCATTGCCTCCATATCTTACATTGCAACCCAGGTTCACCAAGCGCCACACTTTTGTACGCATCCAATTTTGACATTGACTGAAGGTCCAATTTGCTCTAAGTTCTTCCTCAGTATTCTCAAGGACCGACATGACCACAGATTCTGAAACATTTTATCACAGCCTCCTTGACCTCCTGGAAGACCCTGAGGAATGCAAGGAAGTTGACGAACTTCTGACGTGGTGGAATCAGTATTTCTATTTCTTTTTACTATGTCACTAGGTCTCATTCTGATTGCAATATATACAGGCAAGTCTTTCCCACTTCGTCTGCTGCCAAGCAACCAATTAGCACCAACAGCGCCTTGTCGAAGATACGACAAAAACGCCTTGCAGTGAAACGAACCTTAAATATGGACGTAGTTTCTTCGTAGTCTTTATTCAAGCATGTCCCCATGTAGTACATCAATTGTGACCTAATGACATCCCATTTTTTCCCGCATTTCAAGCTGGCTAGCTGAGAGCGTCTAGACCCGACTACATTACTTTTGAAGCCAGTTCAAGATGACAGCACATTAATTCCGCTGTGAAATCACAATATCACAACACTATGTTCTCCAATGCACCATTGATTCACGCAAACATGCCCTGCAAGACAAGACCTGGGGCTAACATTCTGCCTGTGCTTGGGTTATCGGACATAACAAGCTGAGATTGTCCTACTAAATGGCATGAGGACGGAAGAAATCCCATTACCAACAATCAACACCTCGGTACCTTATGTAGCCATCTGCAATGTAGTCTGGAATCGGGGGTGCCTGTCCAGCCATGACTTCAGGGAGAGTTTGTTGAGAATATATCGACTTGGTAAGCCTTGCTTATGATGACAACCCTTCAGCGCTTAGATGATGAAGGGCATGACTGTCATTACTCTGCATCTTTGTACCCAAGGCAGCCCCAACCAAACCGGTCATAATTAGCTCGAACTTGCCAACACAGGCTCACGTTACAATCACATACCTCATATCCGTGCCAATGGAGTTTTTGTCAAAGGTGCAAGGGCAAGCTGGGCTTGCATAAAACAAGCATACTGGCACAAACGGACATTGAGGTATAGTGCCCTGGCACTCTTGAGCTGTAGGCAGTGTTTGTCCAGGACAGTCCGGCCATATAAACATTTTTCTGGCGCTAGCATGTGTTTAGATGTTGCACACAACAGAATGACCCACTAACTTTACATACAGTGGCCATAAATCATCGTGGTTGAGAAAGATGCCAATGCACTGTCGCTTGTCGGGCACCTTGCATAGTTAGCTAGATCTGGCCAACACAAATTCGCATTACAATCACATACCTAACATCCGTGCCAATAGAGTTTTTGTCGGAAGTGCAAGGGCAAGCTGTGCTTGCATAACATGACCATGCCAACACAGATGGGTATTGAGTTGTGGTACCCCAGTACCTTTGGGCCGTAGGCGGTTGTCGTCCAGAACAGTCCGGCCATATAAACATTTTTCTAGCGTTAGCACGTGTTTAAATGTTGTGTATGACAGAATGACTGTCTAACTTTACATAAGGTGGCCATAAATTATTGCAGTTGGGAAAAATGCCAATGCACTGCTGCCCATTGGCACCTTATGTAGTTAGCTAGGTCTGGCCAATGCAGACTCACATTACAATCACATACCTGATGTCCTCACCAATGTAATTTTTGTCAGAAATGCAAGGGCAAGCTGAGCTTGCATAACATGAGCACACTGACACAGATGGATATCGAGTTGTGGTGCCCTGGCACCCTTGAGCCGCAGGCAGTCTTCGTCCAGAACAGTCCAGCCATATAAACATCTATTCAATGCTAGCATTTGTTTAAATCTGCCGGAAGAAATAACATCAGTCAAAGGTTACATGCTAAGACCAGTATAGGGCAGAATTATTGTGTACTGTCACTGGTACTCAACAAGGTGACCGTGGGCGCTTTGGGCAACTCAATCTTCCTGGTTGGTGTTGCAATATTTGGCATTTCGATGATGAGCTTGCAATTAAACTATCACACTTGCACATTTGGCAGTGTCCATCCATCTTAGTCCAGGTATTCAAAGCTTTCTCATGTGGAGTACAATTATGATAAACTTTATACAAATTTTATATTGGATAGAGCTTTCTAATACTTTATCATTGTCGGGTCATCTGCCTGATGCTCTCGTCGGATGACCCCTGCTCAGTAACACATTTCAATGGGCATACCTATTGAAAGACAGCACAGGCAGAATGCTTCCAGCTCATCCAATTGTTCCTTAAATTTAGAACTCGTGATGATGATGACGTAGCCTAGCTGGCTGACAGTAAGGGGCGATCGATTGACGTTCATAGCTTGACCGAAAACGCAGTAGACACCATCTCGCCATCAGAAAATAAAAGTTGGTTTTATTGCCTCATTTTACCAATGGCGTGTAAAACACCAAAGCACGTGATCTCGCTGATGAATCAGATTTCAATTCCCAATGGCATGACGATTTCAAAGTAGGAACAGGCGTGGGAAACGACCCGTCTAGATCAATGTACTCCAACACTTGGACATGCCAAATTGCCAATGCGAGCCTGAGAATCAAATTCACTGAATCCTTTCATAACTGTCTTCTCTCTGCTTTTTCTTGTTTTCTTCTTCATGACCACAGGACTACTGTCACTATAACTGGGACCACAGCACCCGCCTGCAACTTTTGTTTCGAAAAATATATCATCATACCCAATACCATCATCTTCATCTTATAGATTCGCAATCACGACATCGATTCCTAATTGAACCTTCAATTATTCCGGTCAACGATGGCATCAGGTCCAAAAACAGGTCCTGCACTATTTCTCGGACTCGAACTTGCTACCAATCAATTGCGCGCTTCCATCGTGGACGACAGCTTGGAGCTTGTGGGAGTAGAATGCGTTGATTTCGACACGGAATTACCTGAATATCAGTATGTGCTTTCATGGCATATGTTCTGTTCTTCCATGTTCCACTGTCTGTGACTTGGACGTGCCATATTGTTGCGACATGCTCTCTTCACATCACGTCTACAGTCATTTTATTGGAGAGCTAATATTTTAATAGGACTCAGGGAGGAATTTTCACTACTCCAGGAGATGCATACACGACGCCAGTGGATATGTGGGTCAAGGCTCTTGGTGCATAAACTGGCGGAAGCAAATTTTTTGCTTCGACTCAACCAATTTGGATTTTTGGGTATCTGTCCGATCACTTACCATGTGCGCGGGAACATTGTTTACTTGCCTCCTAAACACAACCTGCTTTTTTTTGCTCGAAAAATTGACTAGGAATCATGATGTAATGAGGATAAAATCAATCGGTAGTTGTGCTCAGGTGATTCGCTCATATCAAACTGAAGGCTCCATCCTGATATCATACATACAACTTTACAGCATGCTCTCGTGTGGTGAAAATTGACTCCCATTCCTTCATTTCCAGCACTCGATCCACGGCTCCCATTTCACTCTCAACTTCCTCCCAACACTTTCTCATTACCGAATGCACCAGTTGCTCAGGATACGTCTGCACACACGCATGCCCTTGCCCTCCAAGCCCTCCTTAGGGGACCTCATGGCTGCTCGTGTCGGCACATGTGCCACCACATCACTCTTAGCTGCCTAAAGTTCGTTAATCCTGGACATCTGATGTCTGGTCACAAACGGGCAAGATGCGGCTTGCCAGCCTATTTCTTGCAAGTATGGCCATCAGGGAGTGTGTAAATATGGGAGTCAGAGGCCTGCGCGCCCGGTTTGTGGGTGCATTTCAATGCTGGTGCTGGCGCACAAGGTGCGGTTGGACTGGGCCGCTGGGACGAGAGTGTTTTGGAGATCGTAGGTGGGAGCCAGGAAGAAGGTCAGAGGATCCGAACATGGTTGGGCGATGTGGAGGTCGCTGGTGGGAGGAAAGCAGCCCATATCTCGCGATACCTTTGTGAGAGATACAGATTCGAATCTGGTGAGATTCATTTGCTATAATGTATGCCACCCATTACCTTCACTTCTGATTACCTTTCTTCATACCTATCTCTCTGTCCATCTCCTGGAGATGCAGTGCTTTCATTCGGACCAATGGATACCCTTCTCACTCCGCTCAACGTTACCTCCACTTTACAGCCTATTCCCCCATCCTGTCCCAGATTGCAGTGAAAAGCGATGATACATCGCCATGTTATGCAGCAGGTATGCAATCACATAGCCTCACCTTGCACAACTCACATTCTCTTTCAAAAATGCTGATGTTCCATGTGCTCCTGTACACGAAGAGCTGGAGTGCGTTTGTCGGCTAGTTGCCATCGTTCCACCTGGCGAATCCATAGGGTTTCGGCCAATTGGACACCTGTCGAAACACAAGGTTTCATGTGGTTGATCTCTTTTACAGATATTTCTTACGTGTTACCGACAAGAAACTAAGTATCAACTTGTCAATGATCGTGTCGCCGGCCCAGTCCCTAAAAGGGTGCAATGACTCTTTGATGATTAGCAGGGCATCAAGCTCGGAAGATAGCGATGCTGACGTCCTACAATTTCCTGTTTCGCCTCTAACAGCCAGTGCTCTGCTTGATATCCTGACCATTGCCATCGCTCGCCATCATAATGTTGAAGCAAATGGCATTTCCAAAGGAACTCTGGGTGTCGTTGCCCTGTGCCGTCAACTTGTGCACCGGAAAACACCACCAAGCAAGTTCCCTGGCAGGTGTATGTATTCAAGGCGATGGATGCGGTGAAAGACGTCGTTCTGGATGTAACAGATGTTCTTCAAATACGTGATGTGAGTGTCTTTTATCATATTCAGCCTAAGGGAGAGCTACCTAAACATTGTTCCAGGACGATTTGGAGCGCTGTAGAGCATGGATGAGTCAGGCTGGATGTGAAGGTCTTATTGTACCATCGTTTTCCTCAACTGTAGTACATTGATAAATCTTGTTGCTTGCAATCCTGTCACATGTTCACTATGGCTTCTAATTATACATTTTCAAGATCGCGGAAAGGTTTACCAAGGCGACTTAGGCAGGAGGTGAATATTCGGTGCACTCGAGGTTGATTTTGGAAACACGCGACTGATGCGTCGAGATGGATCAATTACGAGGAAACGCAGGAATATACTGCAGAGCAGGCGCATCAAGTCAAGGTAACAGGCAATACATATATCTAGCAAACCGTTGAGGAGGTAGTGGACTACTTATATAAACCAACACCTTCATGAGCGGGTGGATCCAGGAAGAGAACATTTAAGCTAGCCAGATTTTATCTAGGACGGATGACAAGTTCGAGGCAGATAATAAGAGACCAGTGATGGCGATGGGTGGGAAGTGTGGTACCTCTCGTTGGATGACCCCTGCTCAGAAACACATTTGGATGGTCATACCTATCGAAAGACAGCCCAGTCAGAATGCTTCCAGCTCATCCAATTGTTCCTTAAATTTAAAACTCGTGATAATGATCGCAGGCATTGGGAAGCCAGGAGGATAATGATGACGTAGCCTAGCTGGCCGACAGAGAGGGGCGATCGATCAACGTTCATAGCTTGACCGAAAACGCAGCATACACCAGGATCCAAGTTTGTTCTCTACAGATCTATCTTTGCTGTGATTAAGACCTTGTCAATGGGCCGCGACACTATGACTCACATGAGAAGAGCCACGCAAGTCTGTAGGGTGACTGCCACACAAAAGCAAAGACGAAGTATACCAAGTCTGAATCGTTGCTTATGAGACACATTCGGCGGAAAGCAAGGAATATGATTGGGCTTGTATCAAGGCATACAACAATGCATGGGAAAGAAACAAAAGTATTGTGCGGACATGATTGAGATAACTGAATATTGATGAGACAGTGGGCGAATGAAAGGAATCAGGATCACAGAAAATGCAATAAAACAGCGAACAAGGCTCAAACAACCTAGATACCTATGTGAACAAACACGATCTGCTGTTCCAGTGGAACATTACTGCGCCGCAATTTCTTCACAGCCTTGTGCAACGCTACCGCAGCCCGCCTACAATCCAGTCTCCCTGAATCATCAACCAACTTGTCGTAAAAGGTAGACACGACCTGCTGTGCAACATTGTCGTCAACCGACCACATAGAACCAATCACACTTTGAAATCCGGAAAATTGCATGGCCGCAGCGAGATGGATCGACTCGTCGGGACTGTTCTCATCGCCCACTGTAGTGTGGCAAGCTGATAAGAATGCAAACTCCGGGTTCTGCCAGTTCGATCGGATGATGTCCTTGATCATCAACGGCCCATCGCGCATGGCGAAGGAAGATTGAAATGGTCGTTGTCAATTCGGCATTCCGTGACAGGCCAGGTGAAGCCATTGATTATCGTTTAGTGCATCAAGAACAACCTGCACTGTTGCGTCACTGTCCTGGATTGACGTGAAGGATGATACTATAGGTGCGAGACGCCGAGCTATGGCGGCCACTTCTGGAGCGATGCATCGCAGTTCCTTCCCTCCCTCAGGGTTTCCTTGACCAATTGCCACAAAATGTTGAGTAGTTGCATACTGAGAATTGCGCTGTCTCGCACAAATGAGTGTTGCCAACGTGGGGGTGTAAGATGAGATGTAAATCTGGGGCAAGTTGTCTCTCTCCCTCTCATAGGGTCCTGCTGCATGTAGAGGAAGCAAGGTAAATTCAGCAGTGGGACACCACCAGATACGCGACCCAGGGCGAACATTCAGCACCCCAAGTGCTTGGACCACGGGTTCAATGATATGATGCCAAAGCTTGCGGAGGATGCCCACAAGCTTGTTCTGCTGATCGGAACAACCAAATTGCTCTGCGACGGACTGAAATTCGGTGGACAACTCGGAGACATAGGTCTGGGTGATATCAATTGGAATGTGCACAGGATCTTGGTCACATAGGACAATCAAGGCATCGCAGCGGTACTGACTAGCATTGACGATGATGACAGGACCTTCTTCGGTGGCCTTCTGTAGGTCGGAAAACAGGGGAGGCAGGAGAAACCGAGAACAGTCAGGGAACATACGGATGCGGGAGAGGACATCGTTCCATTGGATGGTCAGTTGTCGGATTTGTGAAGACTGGTCTTCTGTAGACTGATCAAACATGGTGCGAAGACGAGAGCTCAGCTGCTTAAACTCTTCTACCAAGACTGCGCCAGTGTCACCAGGCAAGGAAAGTTCATTGAATGGTGAGCTGAAGCGTGCCAACTGGGTCCAGAATACTGCACGACCTTGCTCCACGAGTTCCACAGCAATTGTCAGCGTGCAATGATGAACGCTACATGAGAAAGCGTCTACAGCAAGGGACGCCGTGGCCATCCTGACGACATCAAAATGATGGGACGAAGACAACACAAGAGCGACGTGATGATCTAGGAATTTCAATGCAGTTTGATATGCAAGCAATGCAGAGGCATGGTTTGTCTCTTCAGCAGCAGCGGCCCATGACTTAGCAGCAGCAAGATCCTTACGAGAGACAGCATGAGATGTGTGAGGGAGTTGTGAAAATATGTTAAATGATTCAGCAAGGTCAGACGGGACGCCCCACTGCCTGAATCTGTCTCCAAGGCTGTTGGCGAGATTGTTGAGAGAACTTGATTGAAGAGAATGACCAGGGGGACAAAGGAGTAGTGCATCTCGATGGAGCTTGATGGACTCATCAAGGTCAGACGGGATGCCCTGCTGGCTGAATCTGTCTTGAAGGCTGATGGTGAGATTGTTGAGAGACCTTGATTGATCAGAATGACCGGGGGGATGAAGGAGTAGTGCATCTCGATGGAGCTCAATGGACTCATCAATGTCAGACGGGATGCCCCACTGCAAGAATCTGTCCCAAAGGCTGACAGCGAGATTGTTCAGGCAATCTGATAGATCAGAATGACCGGGGCGACATCTCCTCAAGGCCGCTCGACACTGTTCTACATCGTCTAGATCAGCCAGGATGCCTTGCCGACTGAATCTGTTTCTAAGCCTGTTGGCAAGATTATTGAGAAACTGTGATCGAAGAGAATAGCCGGCTGAATATTTTTGCAAGACTGCTCGACGCTGTTCTGCATCATCTGCCATGCTTTGATACCACAATCAAGTTACACCTAGACTGGCAAGAACTTGGGAGGATGAAACTGAACAGCGCAAGTAGGCGAAGACCACACTGTTAGGTTATCATCAGCACAACATCCAGATAGATACGTTTGAATCGCCATATGCACACACATTGGTAGGAATCCACGTCACTACATAGTAGAAACCTGTGACAGTGGTTCGAGTTGACGTTCAAGGTTGAAAACATCATGCCTGCAGGCTGTAGCTTGTCTATGGATAATGGCAGTGCATGAGCCTGAGAAATCAAATGCCAAAGTCTCCGCTGGGGTCAACACAAGGTCAACAACTACTAATCTTAGTAATCTACAATACTAGCCCCACACCCATTGTGCCTTTGGCTTACTGGAGTCTGGCAT
This sequence comes from Suillus cothurnatus, assembly GCA_016758765.1. Classification (NCBI taxonomy): domain Eukaryota; kingdom Fungi; phylum Basidiomycota; class Agaricomycetes; order Boletales; family Suillaceae; genus Suillus; species Suillus cothurnatus. The sequence goes on from JABBWL010000097.1 coordinate 157,153, forward strand.
TGGCTGGATACTAATAACTATTGCATTCCCTTGTTCTCTCATCCAATTTTTCATGATGTACTGACTTGTATTGGTACACCCATCTCCCCGAGAAGAGCGCATAGATCATTACAAAGACTATCCCTAACCTTCGACTTCAGCTGCACATGTCTCAGCAGAAGACAAGGCGCGACAATGTTTTGTGGCACCACCAGAGTGACATAAGTTCCGAGCTTTATATAGCTTGGTGCCTAATTTGATCTCCAAGGGTTATAACCCTCGAATCCATTAATCCGCTACACCAGCAATACCACCAGCATTTCCTCAACACTTCAGTAGCTCGTACCAATACTCTAAGTATTAGATAGTGATAGATAACGATAGATAACACTATTTAGATAACCTCGCTGATAATGATATTTAGATAATCTTGATTACTTAGATAACCTTAACCCACGAATCCCGTGACTTATGTTTTGACATTGTCTGAGCAGTGCTGCTCACCGTCGGACACGATGAGCTCCTTTTCTCAATGATGGCCTCAACTCTCGAGATGTTGCACTGGCATACAATATTGCATTGCCACCGGAAGATATCAGCTATGTGGCACATCACGGACACTTTTTTGCCCCACTCCAGTGCTTTCTCGCTCTCCCCATCATGTCTCACCAGTGTGGTAGGCATGTAGCAGCCTCAAAACTTAAAGTCCCTCTTGGAATTTGGCACGCAACTTCACACACATTTGGCCAGGGCCGATTCAAGTCTGGTGCCCGAGTTGCTAAGGAGGTGCGGGAGGGCCTGAAACAGCATCGAGACTACTTGATGTGTGCATAATCAACTTTCTCCTGTTCTTTTGTTTGTCCTACTGATTTTTTTTCAATAGCATTACCTATGGATACACACAGGGCATTTAGTAGCATCGCTGCAAGTTCAGGTGCCCTGCCTGATGACAACACAGGTTTTCTGACCACTGAAGACCAATGGCACGATTAATACGATCATGAGATATCACATGAAGGAGGCGAATATAGGGATGCAGTTGGCTGTATATTGCAGTTTGCAGCCCAGTCAAAGTACATTTACCAGTCATTTTGTTGTTGATGAATTGATGAGTTGTGTTCTAGATACACTAGTCACAAAGGCCCACAAGCACGACGTGAGTGCCTTAGGATCATGTATGCTCATTGGGACATGCAAATTCCGCAGCTCGCTCGTGCCTATCTGCAATGGAAACACAACAACGAGTACCACGACATGAATTTATCGATGGAGGAGGGCCATATATTTCATGTGACTACAGTAAGAACATTTGGTATGTTATATAGCTGTACCTATGGCATACATTGAATCAAAATCCAGAGCGCGAGGCTTGTGTTTCGATACACCAGTGTCCTGAGGAGCCTGCCAATGTGGCACTTTTAAGACTTGGACTCTTGGGCTGCTCCCCAGTTGAACCATCTGTTGCTATTGAGGTCCACATGCTCGAGCTTTATCACAGGTTATGGCATCGACATGCACAGCTTAGTATACAGGCATTCACACGAGCTTTATGTGATATTCACAAAGTATGTAAACTCATTTCATCTTTATGTTGCTAATACTTATATCTAGGTCAATTATCGCACATGCTTTCAAGAACAATTCTCGATAGCATTTGATGCATATCTCTCTATTCTCCAGCACATTCGGTCACAAGTTGATGATGCACTTGGGCGTAATGAGACGGACTGGCGGCTGAAGCACATGTGTCCATGCTGCACCTATGAGGTAAGCTTTGTTGTATCACATACTATGATTACTGAATTGTGCTTTTAGGTCAACGGCAAAGAGATCCTCAAGCCGAAGATCCTGGTTTCCTGTGACAGCAACAACTCATGCAAGCGATGAAGGGTGAGGCTCAACTACAGGGATGAAAAGGCAGTTTGAGTGGCTAGGGAAACTCTGCAGTAAGACCCGGGCGCGAGGTATATACTCGACCTGTAGGACAGCTACTGAGAGGGAGAACCTTGGAATATGGGAAAGGGACTCTCTTGCAACGAGGAAGAGTGGTCTAAGGAGTGGGGAACGTGAAAGGTGTGGTGCACGTTATGGTCTAAACGCGTGAGTCATCGTGAGCGTGGATACGTGATAATTCCAATCATATATTGAGTACTTTAGAATCAAACTATGGCTAAGGAGTGAGGAGTGCACGAAGTGTGTGAACTACCAGTCCAGTAAGGTCTCTATATACTGTATCTATAAGCACAAAGGCGCGCGGTCCCAAGTAATTAGTATGTATGTAACTATATGTAAGGCGCGTGCTCGGGTCCGAAGTGGACGCTTTTGTAGCAATTGAGATAACTTACCAGTAAATCAGCAAGGACAAGGGGCGGACGGGTGTGTTGAGATAGGCGCGCTGGACGTGGTGATTTGAGCATTGGAGTTTGCGCCTGTAGGACCTCAAATTCAATAGGTAGACGCGATGTTCCTTACATCTCCCAGGGACTTGAATTCTGAGTGTCCCCACTCAGTCCCTTATAGCGCGAGAGTCTGGACACAGTGAATATGGTGTTAAAGGGGGAGTCAGGTGACTGCGTGATCAGAAGCGTTCCCATGGTCGCGAGAGAGGAAGCATATGTGTGATTGCGGGAGAAGATGCATTCCTGTATATAAACGCGGGAGAAGAAGTGGATGTGTATGATTGCGAGAGAGGAAGCAAAGGCATTTGATCGCGAGATAGGAAGCGCACATGCTATCGCGTGATCGCTGATCTAAGCGGAATGTGTTGTTAAAAGGGGGGCGGGCGCGTTCTCGCGATTCTGTTATCTCCTCTTCTTATCATCTATCATGCCTCCCTTTACTTTATCCCAGCTTCAATCTACCCCTACCCCTGAACCTGAGGCTCGGGTGCCTGCCCATGCCAAGGGCGCGTCTACTGCAGAGGAGCCAACCGAAACCCCCACTGAGCACCTGCTCAAAGGATGGGGCGCTATTTTGCAATTGCTCGAGGCGTGTGCGATGTCGGCGCCTGATCACAAGCCTGAACTGTTGGAAGATCAGGAGGCGTGGATGCGCGAGTGGGTCTCCGTGAAGGTAAGCGCGCTTGATCCTTTTGGCACGCATATGCGCGGGTGTGCGCCTTTGTACTTATGCATCATTGTCAGGACAATCTAGAGGCGTGCGCCTTGCACACGACTGAATTAGGTGTCGATTCGTTGGATATGAGCGCCAAGTATGTGGAATTTCTGAAGAGAGGGCGCAGGGAGTATAAGGCGCTTGAGGCGATTGTAAAGGGGTGGAAGGTGAAGGCGGTTGAGGATGTGCCAGAGGCGCCGCCTAAGAAGCGCGCATCACACGCTTCTAAGGCGAAGGCTACTGACGCGTCTGGAACTGACGCTAGCATTAAGGTGAGTATGCATGATTCCTTCTAGCGCTTTTACTGAGAAGTGGTGCGCGTTTAGCACATGTCTTTCACCACTCCCCCTCCACCTCCTCCGTGCTGCGTGCCTTGCATTTCTAAAAACTTGAAGTGCAAAGGCGCGCCTGGTAAGCGGTGCGCTCAATGCAACGTGTCCAAGCGCACTTGCAATTTTGGTAAGCACCTTTGATGGATTTCGTGTTTTTGGCGCGCGCTCATATTTGTATAGCTAGGCCTAAGAAGGGATTGCCTAAGCGTGCCACTGGGGAGACATCTGCGAAGGAGACCGCGTCCTCTGTAGTGGTTGATAATGAAGGCGCCTTTGATGGATTCGACATGGAGGTGGAGGTTTTTGATGGCGCGCCTGGAGAAACCTCCCCTAGCGCTAAGGGTAGCGCATCTAAGCGCGCGCTTAGTCCCACTGAGGCTGCGCCCCCCTTCAAGGGCAAGGGAAAGGCCAAGGATACTGAGGAGGAGTTGGAAGATGTGGAAGAGGAAAACACGCGCTTGAGGGAAGAGAATGCGCGCTTGCGCGCGTCCATCCTAGGTATGCGCCAGTATGCGCGCGCCCAACCGGCTGACTTGTTGGCCTTGTCCAACAAACTCTTCAACATGTCCCAGGAGTGGGCTGACTTTGAGAAGCGCGCCAATGCTGCGCTTAACTGAATTTACTGTATCGTCCTGTATCCTGCTCTTAGCGCTGTGTTGTAACATCATTTCTTGGTAGCGCACTCAATGTAACACCATGTCCTTGTCCTTTGCTGATTTACTGGCTGCAAATTAAGATGAAAACAAATGAGTGAAATAAGGCACAAATGAAATAATAAGGCGCGAATGACTATACGATGATAATACAAGGGTGCGTGCGTGTCGCGCGCCCTCATGTGTGCTTCCTGTGGAAGCGCGTGCAGGGGAAATGCTCTGCATGCGCGATTGGTAACCTTATAAACTTGACAAAATTATTGTGCGCTTGATTATATGAGGACGCGCGCCTTTGTCGGGCGTGTGCACGTTAGGGAATGATAGGAAGGAATTATGGTGCGGTGCAGCATGCGTGTTGCAACAGAACACTTGGTATCTTATGCACATATAGAGAGACTGATTAGGTGTATTGCGGTGAGATGGTGTATGATAGGACTATTATGGGTATCGCACGGGCGTGCGTGACCAAAATAATTTGCGATAGGGTTGAGTTGCGGGGATGAATATGCATAGCATGCCTCATCTGTTAAGCGCGCCTTCTGGATCATCCTCTTCTGGTTCTATGGTTTCGCTCACCTCCATTTCGTCTATGCTTTTGTCATCAACACCCGTCATCTCGGTGACTGATACGCGCTCGTCGCAGTGCGGGTAGTATGGAATAACGCGAAATGCGGCGAATCGAAGTTTGGATATGGCGCCATCTAGCTCGGCCAACATATATGATCCTCCCTTCGTACGACGTACTACAACCATTGGCCCAAGATAGCGCGGCTTCGTCTTCTTGCTCAACTCATATTCGACCTTCGAATTGCGTACCAGGACATAGGCGCCTGGTTGAAAGTTGTGTGATTTGATGTTTGCACGAAAGCGCCTTTCGAATTCGTGTATCAATTTAAAGCGCACTGCTACAACCCTTTCTCTAATAGCTTCTAAATCCTCTGCGCGTTTCTGCAGTTGATGCGTGCGCCAAGCTATCAACTCGGTAGTCGTTAGCGCGCCTCGGCACTCGAGGGGCACGAGGAACGTTGCTTCAGCCAAGTCAAAGGGAAAAATCGGCTCGACACTGTGCATCATGAAATATGGCGATAAGCCCGTTGCCTTCTGTATGGTTACACGTTCCGCCCAAAACACTGAGTGTACCACTTGGCTCCAGCACGTCTCGTCTCCTTCACAGGTCTTAATGATGGCTTCTTGGACATTGCGATGCCGCCTCTCGATGATACCATTGGCTTGAGAATTATAAGGCAAGACGTGTATCGGGTGAATCCCGTATTTGTGCGCAAGCTCATCTACTGTGATCTTATACGCTGGCACGTTATCCGTTACGATCTTGGTGATTGGTCCCCATCTGCACAATAGCTCTTCGAAAATAAAGGCGCATAGCGTGTGAGTGTTCTCCTTGCGCAGCATGCGCCATTCTGGGTATGATGTAAGCGCGCAGTGCGCTTGTACGAGGTACTCGAATCCACCTGCTTTAGGCATCTTCATCGTGTCAATGTGCGCCTTTCGAAATAATCCTCCTGGTATCGGTACAGTAGGGGGAATATGCAGCTTGCGCGTTTGCCGGACTTGGCACTCATGGCATGTCTTCGCGTACCACTTGATATCCTCTATAATGTGCGGCCACCAAAAGCGCGAGCGCAGGTGCGAGCTAATCGTATAGATTCCCTTGTGCCCTAAATCGTCGTGTGCTTCTTCAAGGACTCGGTATCGCTTATGGGGGGGTAGGACGAGCTGGTGCTTGCCGTGCGCCTCTCTGCGCCATAGCTTATCTTCTAAGACAAAGAAACGCGCAGCCTGTCTTACGAAGGTTTCGAATTCCTCATCTGTAAGATCCAAAGGCCTTTTGCGCGTAATCAAAAAGCGCTTGATGCTCGTCAATAGCGCGTCTTGCACGCGCTTGTTCTGAGCGCGGAATTTCTGGCTTAGGATCTTCTGCGCGGGTAGCGTCAAAATACACACACAATATAGGCGCGCGCGCAGTTTGCAAGGTGAAGCACGTGTTATGCACGTCGTGGCGTATGTCTACGCACCCACCATATATGCAATAGGTACGATCGTTCAAAAGCGTGATAGAGAATGAATAAGCGCGGTCTATCCAATCTTCATAGTTGCCATCTTCCATAGGGTCTTCTTCCACTGGCGGGTGCCTTGAGAGGCCATCGACGCCTTTGTGTTTTAGCACGGATATGTGTACAAGCTTGAACAAGAATAAAAGAATCCCCGTGATCCATCGATTAATAGTCGCGTTTGGCTGCAAGTCAGGGTTATTGATCATCCCCTTGATGTACTTCGCGTCGACTTCCACTGTAAGGTTCTTCACGCTGAAGATGAAAATGCACACCGCGCGCAATGCGCAAAATAGCCCGTATAGTTCCAACTTCGCTTGGGAATAGCAACTCTCTACTTCAGTAAGCGCAATTGATCCGAATCGGCTTGGGTAGCGCTTTCCATCTTCGCCTACTTGTAACAGAATGAATCCAATGGCGATGTTCGAGGTATCGATCGCTAAAATAACTTTGCGCTCGCTCGCGTAATCTAGGCGCTTAAGCACGGGTGAGCTTAATACCGCATCCTTGAGAATCTGCATGGCTTCGCATTGCTCTGTGCCAAATATGAAAGGCGCGTCCTTCTTCATAAGGTTAATAAGGGGGCGCGCTATGCGTGAGAAGTCATGAATGAATATGTGCAACACACCGCAAGTCCCCAAAAATCCACGCACTTGTGTGTGGTTGGCAGGCTCTGGCCAGTCGCGAATTTTCTGGACCTTAGATTCCTTGGGCATGCGTCCTTCAAACGTGCATTTGTGTCCTACGATAGTAGCGGTAGGTGCCGCTAAAACGAACTTAGACGTGGATACGGTCGCGCCTACATTCTCCAAGCGCTGTAGAATGCGGTTGATCACGATGCAATGTTCCCATATGAAGCATCGTATGCCTGGGTTATCGGGGATGGTCTCATAGGTACCGTCCGCGTGCTGATAACGCGTTTGCACAGATTTGACTGGGACGTCATCAACGAAAGGCGAGGTGTATTCCGGAATCTCGTGTTGAAGAATAAACGCGGTGTCGCCTTGATACACCTGAACAGCATTGGCGTGACCTTGCGGGAGTGTAGTTAAGCGATGTGGTCCCAAAGGCATACCAAAGGTCGTCAAATCGCGCGAGTCCTCGTGAAGCACACACTGATCGTATCCTGAGTACAAGTCCCTCATACCATATACCACATAACCTGCGAATGATTCTGCAAGGTGCTCAACGAACGGCAGGAGTGACGTGTCGCGTATAGTAACCGCGTTGAGTGGCTGCAGGTCGTGCACTAAGCGCAGGGACTTTCCATCCTTCTTGACAACACAAAACCAGCGCGATCAATAGGCAGCTGTTGAGGGCTCGTACACGCCTGATGCGATCTTTTCCTTTATTATGCGCACTACCTCTCCCAAGGTGGCTGGAGGAATGGGAATATTGCACTGCGACCAAGGCATATGAGGGATCATAGGGATCTTGTATGGCAGAAAACATGTCTCGTTTAGGCACCCTCGCTCTGAGGCGTTCCAAGCGAAAGTGTGTTCGTGCGTGTGCACAAGCCATTGCACTAACTTGAGTTCTTCTGGCCATAGCCATTTGGCAGGGTCGAGATCTAGTTTATCTGTGCATTCGCGCGTAAAGCGTGCGCCTGGACTAAACTCTGGGGGGCGAGAGGGCAGGGGGGGTAAACCAGCTAATGGGTCAGTGGGTAATTGGTGCACTACCCTATACTCTGCGGGCATAGCAGTAGGCACAGTTCTGACTTTCTTAGCGACTGGCTTGTATATTAGTGCGTGACGCGCGGGGTCGAAAGTGTAAACGGAATTGAAAGCATTGATTGATGCCTTATCTAGGACAGAATGTGTGGATGTAAGGTGCGCATAACGCGCGGAGTACTGCGCGTTGGGTATAGCAAATGACTGAAGCGTAGGCACTTGGAGCATATATTGAGAGGCGCCTTCCACGTGCGCGTTAGGCGCTAAGTGCGAAAAGGAGCGTTGTGTCGGTGAAACGGGAAAATATGAATTAGAATGCATTAAAGAAGGTGGATGGAGTAACGAGTGTGAATGGGCGCCTCCCCGCGAGTGTTGCAGATCATCGACTATTAAAAATCCTCATCTTTGGAAACGTCTACCTGCGCGCTATTGGCGCGCTTCGATTCTTTGGGCGCAATGCACTTGACCCAAGGCAGGGTAGGGATGCGCAACTCCTTACGCACGTTTGGATCGGTTAGCAGAATATCCTGTTTGCCATTGGGTAGATCGAACGTTTGGCATGAAGTTAGCTTGAAGAATGGGTGCCCTAAGAGGACGTCGAAGTTCGCGCGCGCGGTCACTTGCACTTGGAAGTACATGGGCCCCGCGCCAAAGTCAAGCAGGACATTCTCGATCATGCCTAATGTCGAGTCGCACGTCATATTGACAGACTCCATATTGAGACTGTGATCCGATCTCAGAGGGACTCCTAGCTCTTTCCATACCTCCCTAGGCATGATAACTACCTCGGTGCCTTGGTCCAGGACGCATGTGAGCGTGCACCCTCCTATGGTAGTTGCACGTATACAGCGCAAAGGCGCAAAGTGATCCACAACTATCTTGCCATCATCGCTTCTTAAGCACACGCCTTCATATTGCTTGAGCCACGCGTCCATGGCAGGCTGTCCCGATAGTTTGTGCACTGAGACCACGCCTACCGTAACGCGCTTCTTCGTCGTGAGCTCACAGAAGTGTTGCCTAACATCTGGTGAAACTGCCAATAATTCTTGTACAGGGATATTCAGGTTGGAATCGAGGAGGCGCTCGACAACACGCTTGTCGGCTTCTTTGTCTTCTAATGCGAATGCATAGCGATAGGTAGTTGATTGCGCGGTAGGCGCGGATGGCGGAAGCGCGGGTTGCGGTGATGTAGAATTACTGGTGGATGATGGGGTTGATTGCGAGGGTGCAGGCGCAGCGCTTTTAGGCGCCAAGGTAGTTCTCTCCATAGAATTGTTAGCGACAGGTACATTATGCGGCGCAATTTTTGTGACTTCCAATCCTTTGCCTTTTGAGCTCGAGGCTTGGACTTCTGGCGAGATAATCTCGTCCTCAACCGTTGCCTGTTTTGAGGCGGGCTGTGGGCACGGGCGCATACTGGGCGGTATCTCAACACCATCAAAGCACACTGTCTTTCCCTTTGCGTCGCGTTTCTGCTTGCGCTTTGCAGTGACATACGCTAGTGCTTCTTGCATCAGGTTCATGGTCTCGTCTTCATCGCTTTCTTCTTCATCTGGGTGCGCGATCGTGTGTACAAACGCGGAGGACCCTACCTCGACTATGGCGTCGATCTCTGAATTGGCACGGTAAAACAGCCTGGCCGTCACGCCTTCACTCGTCCTTACTTCTTGCGTAGCACGGTTGGCGTAGTATCGATCGAGCTTGTCTTTCATCAACCCGCGCCCAGGAATAAAGTCGCCATTGGGTAAGATGAGTTTGTGCGTTTCCTCGTGGACCTTGCATTTCCCCGCATCTATGTACCTTTGTCTTTCCAGACAGCGTGCGAAGAAATGTTCAATACTGCCACAGAAGGCGCAGTCGTTAAAGCTAGATGCCTCGCGCCTATATTCGCGCTTAATGACTGTCCCTGGCGTAGGCGTCTGGTTGTGCGCGAAAGGCACTGGAGGAGTGAGCGTTGGTATCGCATCCTGCGCATTAGGTGCGGAGGTTGGCGGAGGCGCGTTTGCTGGTAGTACGAATTGTCCTGCGTCATATACTTGCATGTACAGGTATGGATCTTGAGGGTAGTGATCTGGGTGCTTGATCATAAGGCGCGTACGTATAGGCGCCTGCACCTCGCTAGGGATACCTTCCATGAATATACGATCACGCTCCACTTTTCCAATACGGTCCTTGTTTAGTAGTGGCTGCATAATCTTCCTAAATGCGCGTAGGTAGGCGCTTAGCTCCTGGCCTGAGAACATAGGCTTTTGTGCGTATTCGTGCACTAGCACTTGTAAGTCCGCGGGCACGTATCATCTTTTCCCATCCCATCCCAGATACATTACTTTGATCTCTTTCATGAACGCATCATAATCGCTCGTCTGCGCTTCAGGTAAGCCTGCCCATAGTTCTTGGTCCTCGTGTTCAAGGTACTTAATTATTCCTTTGATCTTATCAAGCCCCTGCAGTCCTGCTCTGTCCGCGCATTCTTCGTATGCATCAATGAACTCGGCGAGCGTGTCCGACGTCCCATCAAATTTAGGCGCGTGGTCAGTACCGCGGAAGGGCATTTCATACGGCGTTGTAGACATGGTGGGGCACTGCGCTATTGTAGGCGCAGAGGCAATAGGCTTACTCGATGTAGGAGGCATGTATGCGAAGGGCAGGTTTGAGAGGATCTTTCCTCCAGGAATTGAGTTAGGCGCGTGGGGCATTTCAAACGACTCTTGTTTGATCTCTGGCGTGTTTCGCTCGGTAGGCGTAGTTATGCATGCGCGTTCTGTTGGCGCTTGAGGCGAAGCGCTACTCTGGTCAGATAATTCGGTCAGGAGGGATAAGCTTGAAGAAATGAAAGGCGGCTTGTTTGGCATATGGAAAAACGCGCTGGGCAGTTGGCTTCTTGGGTGGTCCACGGCTTCAAACTCGTCTGACGAGTCCTCCCTTATTTGAGTCTTCTGGCGAAGGTGTGATTGGCGATGTGGGTTGCAGGCGTGTGCGCTCAACAAGCGATGCATGTGGGCGCGGGGGTTCAGATATGTTACGCGCAAGGTGGGCAGGAATAGAGGTCCTGGAAGCGTGGATTCTATCGCTTTATCAAACGCGGCGATAGCGTCTTTGCGCGCTTTTCTGTGGTCGTTGGGCCTGAGTACCCGACCTGTTGTCTCAGAAGTGCCCCTCACGGTGGGCTCCAGTTGAAGGGTGAGGCTCGACTACAGGGATGAAAAGGCGGTTTGAGTGGCTAGGGAAACTCTGCAGTAAGACCCGGGCGCGAGGTATATACTCAACCCATAGGACAGCTACTGAGAGGGAGAACCTCAGAATATGGGCAAGGGACTCTCTTGCAATGAGGAAGAGTGGTCTAAGGCGTGGGGAACACGAAAGGCGCGGTGCGCGTTATGGTCTAAACGCGCGAGTCGTTGTGAGCGTGGATACGTGATAATTCCAATCATATATTGAGTACTTTTAGAATCAAACTATGGCTAAGGAGTGAGGAGTGCACGAAGTGTGTGAACTACCAGTCCAGTAAGGTCTCTATATACTGTATCTATAAGCACAAAGGCGCGTGGTCCCGAGTAATTAGTATGTATGTAACTATATGTAAGGCGCGTGCTCGGGTCCAAAGTGGATGCTTTCGTAGCAATTGAGATAACTTACCAGTAAATCAGCAAGGACAAGGGGCGGACGGGTGTGTTGAGATAGGCACGAGGTATGCGCAAGCGCACTAAAGCGCGTGCGCTGGACGTGGTGATTTGAGCATTGGAGTTTGCGCCTGTAGGACCTCAAATTCAATAGGTAGACGCGATGTTCCTTACAGCGAATTGCTGGTGCAGCTCAATCAGATCACTGCAAATTCAACAGTTCATATGTCATTTCTCGTCAAGAAGTCGACCAATTCAAGAATGAAGTTCAACACCATCAACATATCGACTGTGACAAGGAATCTGATGACAAGGTCTTTTTTGTTTATTCTATTGTTGCGCTCATTGATTTCAGTTGAGACTCAGGATGAGGATGTCGACGAGATGCTGGCATCCTGCCTGACATGGAAGAGTAGTGCTCCTGATCACAAGAAGACCGCCACCGATATTTATGAAACAACTGGGATTTTTGCGTCTGCTTGCCATCATGGCTTCATCATCAAATTTGGTGAAATGGTCCGAAGTGGTGAGCTGTGAGTCAGCCCGTGGCATCTAAATTTTAATTTAATTCAACTCTCATGCTGATTAGTGTGAAATATCCGCATGCCATCATGAACACTATGATTGATGCCTATGGCAAAGACATTGGCATGGGCTATGATGTAGGATGTACCTTTAGTGGAATTGTGCACAAGAGTCCTCTCCTCAATCAGAAAGCCGAAGAAGCTCGCATGCAGTTCTGTGTCAATTCATTTCACGGCTACGCTCACAATCGATTGTGTCAAGTGCAACATCATCCCCTTTATCTACCTGGTTTCGGCTTAGAGGATCTCAAAACCATGGAGTGCGTGTTCTTGTCATCAAATTCTGTCTCACGTGTTATACGTTATGCATCCAGGTACCACTGGGCATAATTCATTGATCTTCACTTTCAACAATGGGATGAAGACAAATACAGTGAACTCAGTGAGTGTTATCAAGGTTTCGCATCGGATTGATGTACTAATACATCATCAGGCAAGTTTCTACTGAACAACTACATGCAAGCTATTGGCATTATCAAGAAATACGAGGATGAGGTTTCCAGTCTCGCATCAAGCCTTAACATCCACGAAGAAGATTTTGAGCGCTGGATTGAAGAAGAGTGTTAAGGTCGTACTCAAGGGGTAACGGATCCGAAGGGCTTTGGCCTCAGCTCGTATGCTGTGCCCCTTTCCCGAGTATAGCCCCGTATTTCAGAATGCTATACGTATCTTATCCGAAGATCCGGATGGCTATTATAGCGTATCCGAAGGTCTGGACAACTATCGTATGGTATCCGGGTATAGAGGAAAGTAACGTATTCCTATCCAAAGACAAGGAATAGTATCATATGATATCCGAAGGTAAGGATTAGTATCGTATTCCTATCCGAAGATAAGGAATAGTATCATATACTTATCTGGATGGTGTCCGGATATCGGACAGGAGTATAAGGACTAGTCTAGACAAGTCTAGAACTAGAAACTAGCAGAGTATTGACTATCCGTAGATAGAGGCAGATGCGTATAGACTATCGGATACAATCCTCAAGTGTCAGAGGGTGACAAGAGTTGTTAAGACTCGAGTCCGGATAATGGAATGAGTACAATCTAAGATGATATTTGAACTGGGGTGCTATAAGACATATACAAGAGTTTATATACGATAGAACTACGTGAGAGGCTATGCACAAAGTATCGCAATGTATAAGCAATGCTTATTAGAAGTCAATCATAAGCCAGAAGATGATCACAAGTAAAGCGGATCAGTAAACATAGCCAGAAGAAAGCATAACCAATACACCGGAAAGGAGGATATACTAAATGGAGGAAATAAGCAGTGTTTAACGTTATATGAACAGGATATGAATGAAGAAGCTTATCGTGACGGATCCGGTACGGATCTGTGGATCGGATCTGATCGGATCTGACATCCGGAACTTCAGATGAGAAGTGCGAATGTATGGGATATGACAAAGAGAAGCATTTTCTGATGGACCTCAAAGACGAACCGGTAGAACACATACTTGCATGTTCATATGTTCAGGCACTGATAGATCTTCAATCTGCCGAGTAAGTCATATATTTGTTTCTTGTAACACTGTTTTAAAGTTTGTCCAGCCAAAAATGGCAAAAGATGTTGGATTTGTTTTGCAATACGTCACATGCATATGCCACCAATTACAAGGAGAACACGCAACAGACATCACAATTGGAAGCTAAACGTCGAGCAGCATTGGATGGTATGATGGTACATATTCGTGCAGTCGCAGATCTGGAAGAACGACTTGGCATCAAAGAGAGATGGACTCCCCAGCATCCTGAATATCTGTCAGCATTCGAGCGAATTAAATCTCGTGATTTCAGACGTGCACTTGACAAGTTGCAACAGCTTGTTGTGCATGTAGCAGCTCAGCTCAGCAGACGTGCGAAGTCAACTAATATATTGGTATATACCTGTAGCAGCTCAGCTACAGATGTCCGTTAGTTAGATACATGATATGTATGCGAAGATACTACTAACCTCAGCAGATGTGCGAAGTCAACTGAGGGAAGTTGCGAGGCACGAGAACAAACAATATTTGTAAGTACAAGGAAATGAAGGTGGCACCGAAGGTCCTTGACAACGAGGATTGATAATATGACACTCCCCCTCAAGCCGAGCGCAGACTGAGGGCGGAGGCAAAATGCTTGACCTTTAGACTAGGAAGAGGTTTGGTAAGCGTGTCCGTGATCATACTATCCGTGGGGCAATAAGCAAGTGAGATAGAACCTTTATCAACAGAAAAGTGAATAAAATGATAACGAATGTTGATATGTTTTGTCCGAGCGTGAAACACTCCAGACTGAGCAAGCGCAATTGCGGATTGATTATCACAATGAAGGACTGTGGGTTGGACGAGCAGGCAGAATACTTCACTGATGAAGCATTGAAGCCAGATAGCTTCCTTGGCAGCATGTGTTGCTGCTACATATTCTGCCTCCGTCGTTGAAAGAGTCACAAGCTCTTGTTTCTTAGACCCCCAAGATACTGCTCCTCCATCTAACAGGAACGCATAGCTGGACACTGCGTGTTGGTGCTCCTGTGATGCACCATCCGCGTCGGAGAATCCCTCAAGTCCTTGTTTGCAGCTTCCAAAGGTGAGTGCAAGTTTCTTCGTGCCGACCAGGTAGCAATAGATGCGCTTCACAGCATCCCAATGTGCCATTCCAGGGTTTGCGCCGAATTGCGTGACAGTCGATACGGCAAATGCAATGTCAGGCCGTGTTCCAATGGCTAGATGCATCAGTGAGCCTACAGCTTTGCGATATGGGATATTTTTCATGAAGGTAGCTTCAGCGGGTGTTTTGGGTGATTGGGAGGTGGATAATGGTGCATTGGGGTCCATTGGGATGGAACAAGGTTTGAAATCAGCGAAATTGTACTTAGCGAGGATTGATTCGATGTACATCTTGTGCGAGAACAAGATGGTGCACGTGGTGCGGTCGCACATTACCTTCATGCCAAGGAGAGATGCGACTGGGCCTAGATCCATGAGCTTGAAGCGTGCAGCAACTTGCTGCTTGAATTGCACAATGAGTGAGGAGTCGCTGCCAGTGATGGTGCAGTCGTCAATGTGAGATGTGAGAATAAGTATATCCGTGCCTATGTGCTTAGAGAATACCCCCCAGTCTGACTCTGCTCTAGTCATACCCAGGCTCTTCATCAGACGGCATAGTTCCTGGTACCATTTCAAAGCTCCTTGCTTTGATCCATACAATGTGACATGTAGGCATGCGATGGGGTGTTTGAAGTGAGAGTTATGGTCAAGTCCAGGTGGGATTTGCATATAAATAACTTCACTAGGGTCTAGTTTGCCATTGAGAAAAGCACTGTGAAAATCGAAAACATCGATGTCCCAGTCGTTATGTGCGGAGTGAAGCGAGACATGCGACAGGCGCATATGTGTCGTAATAATCGACACCATAGACCTGTGAATAGCCCTTGGCTACCAGCAAAGCTTTGTACTTGTCTATTTCTCCATCCGCATTCCGTTTGATTCAAAACACCCATTTGCAGCCTACAATGTTCACTCCCTCTGGTTTTTTGACTATGGACCAGGTGCCAGCATCTTTCAATGTGGTAAGTTCCTTGTTGATGGCTTCATCCCATTTTGACCAATCATTCCTTCTTCGGGCTTCTTCCAGCGTTATGGGATCCATCCCTTCTACCTCCATTACCCCTGCTATCATGGCGAAGACCTCTTCATTGTCCTCGTCCATCTTACCCCACTCATTGGCCATTACTAGCTCGATGGCTAGGTTACTATACTCCCCCGCAGGTTGCATACCTCGAGGTAAGTCAGTGCTGTGACCATCAGTGGTCCCAGTGCCGTCTCTGAGACTCTTGATGTACGCTGATTCCACTCTCACTCGCCCAGATCTGCGTGGCTGATCCGCGCCTTCAAAGTGTGGGCTGAGGTGGTCAGGAAGGGTTGGGTTAGGTTGTGGAGTCAGGGTTTGCCCGGTAGGTGTTGGACCGACATCATAGCCTCATACTGTGTGGCTAACTGGTGCTGGAGATGTAGGACTGACATCATAGCCTCGTACCGCGTGGCTAACTGGTGCTGGAGGTGTAGGACCGACATCATAGCCTCGTACCGCATGGTTTTCCTGTCCAGGACCCTCCAGAGGTATCCTAACCTCTGCTGTGTCAAACGTAACACTTCATTCGATTGCCACTCGCTTGGTGTCAGGTAAGTACACCCGGTGCCCATTGCTATCCTGGTCAAAGCCCATCCATTGGCCCTCTATGGCACGCATGTCGAGTTTCGAACCGGTCGTCGAGTGGACTTTCACATGTGAGCCCCAAACTGGTAAGTTTTCGAGGTTTGGCTTGTTTTTGAATAACATTTCGTAGGGTATCTTGTTATCCAAGGTACAGGTTGCAGTTCGGTTCTTCAACCAGGTTGTGTGCATGATGGCCTCTCCCCACAAATACTTTGGTAATCCGCTAGCGTGCAATAGTGCCTGTGTTCGTTCAACTATGGTGTGATTGAGTCTTTTCGCGACTCCGTTGTGCTCTGGTGTATCATGCATGGTGAGTTTCCATTCAGTGCCCTTGCTGTTTAGATAACGCATGAATTCATTACCAGTGAACTCTCCTCCACAGTCGGAACAAAGTTGTTTGATTTTGGTGTCAAACTGTGTGTTTGCCCAAGCTTCATAATACTTGTATGCACTGAACGCTTCGTCCTTTGTCCGTAGTAGGTACAGGTGAGAAAACCTTGTATATTCATCAGTAAATGACACAAAATATTCCTTTTGCCCAGGAGTTTGCACAGGGGAAGGTCCCCAGAGATTGCTATGCACCTCGTCACTGAAATTTTCTCGTTGCAGAGGATCTCGGACTTTTCTAATCGGTTTGTGGGTGGCCTTTGCATACTCGCAGGAGTTGCACTTCTCCATGGTGGTGTCTGAGGGGTCGAGCGTGATTCCTGTGATGACACCATCTTTGATCATTCGTCTGATACTGTCTGGTGAGATATGACCAAGTTGTGCATGAATTTCTCACATAGTGAATATGTCATTGGCTTTTGCAACCCCAGCGAATGTTTTCTGAGGTCTTTTGATGCAGTAGAGACCTTTGTTCACTGGTATCTCCCCCAATTTCCTCCTCTTCTCATCAAAAATTTTGCACAAGGTTTCGCAGAATAATGCAGCATACCCAGCTGCAGCGAGACGACTGATGGAGATAAGCGTTACGCCCATCTTCGGTGTGTATAACACGTCTTTGAGGAGTATTTTGGTGCTTAACTGCCCGTTAGGCAGTGTGATGAGGAGGGACCCTTTACCGATTGCTTCAAAGGTATGTTTGTCCGCTGTTGTTATCAGCTTTGGCATAATGCTGACAAAATCCTGAAATAGATCCTTGTATGATGACATATGACGTGAAGCACCTGAGTCGAGCAGTTCAATTCAGGCATCTTGTTTTCCACTTGGGTCTGTGAGCATGGCGAAGGTAAATGACGTTCTCTCGTCTTCTGGGCTTATTTCATTCATCAACCACACTCCTTCAGGTTCATCGTCATTTGCCTTGTCTTTGGCGCTAGCAGCTGTCTCAGGTTTCTTGTCCTTGCCTTTCCGATCTGGCTTCCCTTTACCGCTTGCTCCCCCACCGCCAGGTCCTCTGCAATCCTTTTGCATGTGCCCGTACTTGCCACAGTTGTGGCAGTTTCCTTTGATCCTTTGAGTACGCTGACTTGCATTTACGTTATAGGCCATGTCATCATTCAAAGACCCAGCCTTTTTTGACTTTGATGCTCGATGATTGTATTCATCAATGATTGTTGACATCAACATGTCAGCGGTAAGTATAACACTGGAGACTTTAGCTGACGCCGTTAACGCTGATAGGTGGGGATCATAACTGCTTGGCAATGAGCTCATGATCATTGCGGCAAAACTTTCATCTGTTGGCATGTGGCCCAATGATGACAGTTGTTCCTTTGCAGTGCGCATCTTGTTGAAGTGCTCACGGACATTGCCCTTCTCTGGGCACTTCAAGTCCTGTAGCTTGCGTAGTAGCTCCATGGAGACTACACGCGAGCGTTGCTCGAATAAATTTGAAAGGTGCATAAAGATTTCGTTGGCTGTGTTTAAGTTCTTGATTTGGATGAATAGAGAATCGGGAATCGTCCCCGCGATTTGCTGTTTCATTATGGCCTGGCCCGTGCACCATTCTTTCAGCTCAGTTTTGTATGTGCTGACCTCTTTTATTTTGTCTGGGGTGGCAGGTACCCATGACGTTCCTTGGTTAGGCAACATTGAAGGGTCTGTTGGCTTTGTCTCGGTGCCATCCAAATGGCCGAGCAGCCCACAAGCATCGATAGACCATTGTAGATGCTCCTTGTACATCATCCAGTTCTCCCCATCAGCAATGAGCTTTGGGATACGAAGGAAATCTTCTCCGAGTTTTCCGTTCGATGTTGACATCCTTTTGTGAGTCTTTTCTTCGCGCACTTAATTTGAAATTTTTACTGTTAGTGCCCAGGGCTCATAACCTGTAGCAGCTCAGCTCAGCAGACGTGCGAAGTCAACTAATATATTGGTATATACCTGTAGCAGCTCAGCTACAGATGTCCATTAGTTAGATACATGATATGTATGCAAAGATACTACTAACCTCAGCAGACGTGCGAAGTCAACTGAGGGAAGTTGCGAGGTGCAAGAACAAACAATATTTGTAAGTACAAGGAAATGAAGGCAGCACCGAAGGTCCTTGACAACGAGGATTGATAATACAACAGTGCAGTGTCTGCTTGAGCTTGCAAAAGCTAATTTGTCGGGCACAGGTAAGCGGTAGGGTGATGAGCAATTTTTGTTTGTTTGTTTACTGGTTTCTACAGGTTATAAACTTCATGTTCATATCAGCAAGGCCATCAAGGCACAAAGCAAGGCCATCTGCAATGCCCTCGATAATTACAATAAGCTAGCACCCTCTATGCAACCTCCTGCACCACAACTCGCCTGGAACGATATTGTGAACTATGGATTTCTGTCCGAGTTCGAGCTGCTCAAACACTTGCATTCTCAACAGGACATCTTAACTAAGCCCTGGACAGTTCCAGGCAATCGTGAGATTGCGATGATGTATTTCAAGATGAAACGCTCACATGAGGAGTTGACTTGTCTCAATGTAGAGGTTCATCGATTGCGTACCTTCCTCTGTGATGAAGAGATGTTTCTTCAAGATCGAGTCGCTTTTTTACGTGACGCAGACCCTCTTCTGTCACATGAAGTAGAAGAACTGAGGGTGTGCCAAGCTCGTGTCAATGCCATCCACATTATCCGTCTTGATGCTATTGAGGCACTGCCTGAGTTCAGTGGAGTGCGTGGTACTGGTACTATGTCATGTGATGCTGGGCTGGATGAGGATGACGGATTACCAGAGGACATAGTGGCCAATGATGCCTTCAATGATGATATGATTCGTTTGGCTGAAGTATTGGAAAACATTGCATTAGATTGAATATTCCGTGTACTTCATGTATTGTAGAATGGACTCAATAGTATCTAGTCAAACAGGCAAAACTTAGCACTAGGTGATGAGACTCATGACCAGTAGGCTTATTGATGAGATGTAAAAGCAGCTATCTGAAATGAATTAGCCGTCTGATTGTATTGGGCGTTGCGCCTTTGCATTCACCTATGCCAACTTGCCAGACTCGTGACCATGGTCACGAGTTTGTTATGCAAGTTGCATGTAGGTGAATGCAAAGGCGCAACACCCAATACAATCAGATGGCTAATTCATTTCAGATAGCTGCTTTTACATCTCATCAATAAGCCTACTGGTCATGAGTCTCATCACCTAGTGCTCAGTTTTGCCTGTTTGATCCAACAATGTCACTGGTGCGTATTTTGCGGCTTGCTTCACTCCTGTTATTACTACATGTCTGATACAACATCTTATTAAACTTAAGTCACTCAACACATGTTCACCTCACTGCTATAGGGTATTTAACTCCACATGCTAACACAAGCTGCTCCAGCACAAAATGCGAGCTGTTACAAGAACATCCGTTCCTGGCGTGGCCCCTATTCATTTTCCTCCTCGCTCTCACCTTCTACCTATACCTGGAAGACTACGCGCGCATACATATGCAATACCTATTCTGGCTGACCGTACTCCTCCCTTACCTTTACTGGTTGTACTCTCTCTGATCATGTTTCCATCTTCCCTGTATTATATTTGCTCACCGGATCCCTGGCTCGCTCCCCTATGCCCTTCCCATTCTACCGGTACCAACCTTATTATATCTTGAGCCCTATACCTTACTGTCGGTTCATGACATCGTCACCCCTTACCCTTACCATATCCCCGGTTGGCGACTCAGCCCCTGTCATCCTTACCATAGTTCTGGTCCATGACTCAGTCTCCCCTCTACCCTTACCTTACCACCGGTACTTGATTCAGTTCTCCTTCTGCCTGCCTTCCTCTGTACTACTACTTACAGCTTGGTCTGTGCTCAGTGCCCTCATCTATATAAACCCTCTGTAGTACAGCTGTATTCCTTAACTTGAATCTACTTGGTTCTACACAGTTAACTAGTCCATAACCTCTTAAGCTTAAACCGCTTATACTTGTGATCTTCGACTTCACTTTGACCCTTGGTCATTGTGCCTTATAGATCTTGAAGCCTTCGTCTTCACCCCTGATGACTTCAGCTATAGCTCTTAGCGGCTGCAAGACAGCACCCACCTATTAGCTCATTGACCTGCTCATCCCAAGCAGTTGGACTGAGACTTGTGACCAGCACCTGAACTCCAGGCCTCATGAGATTATCCAAGTAAGAAAGTGCCTAGTATCTAGTCGCTAACATGAGCCCCATATTCCCCTCCTGTGATCCGTCAGTGGGTGCAATCCCAAGACATCCAGCCACTGAATTGCGACATTGACTGTCAGCAATTTTCTCGTCGGCGTGGGATTCGCCAAGATAACAGAGATCAGTCATTGTCTGGCAATCTGTCCTTGCACGATCATTTTTGCCTCAACACAGAAGACCGGGAGCTTGCCTTCTACAAGGGCATGTCAGATATCAAAGATGCGGTGTGTATTTTTTTATATGCTAAGATTTACTGTCAACTAACAGTACCGACATTAGGCTACAGGCATGGCTCACATCGCTGATGCACTCTTCATTGGGTTTGGTCTGCGACCTGAGTGGGATCCAAAAAAACCTCTCTGCACCTCTGATATCACAGTTGATGTCATAACAACACAGCAGTTTGAGCAGGTTCCTCACTTCAAGTGCATTGCTGAATGACTACGAGAAACATTTGTCCAGGAAATCGCCATGCTTCACATCTGGCATCTCCAAGACAAGTTGAATAGGGTCACACCTGGACCAGGGTATCGTGTTGACCCAGAGACTTATCAGGCAATAGCCACAAATATTCAGCTCGCTGCAGGTCAATCTCTCCCCAATGTCGCCACCCATGCTGCTCAGCAATCATCGACCACACTAACTCCCACTTGTCATCAGTCAGCGTCCGAGTCAGCCCAGTGGCCATCAGCCACACTAGCTCCCACTCGACATCACTCACAGTTACCACACAATGCTTCGGCATCTTCCACAGCAAGATCTCAGCATGTTGTTGAGCCTCACATGTCTCCTAGCACCCGTACATGCCAGCCAACATCTTCCAGTCTTTCAACGCAGCACCATAGCGAAAGCCTATGGTACGACCAATGTAATTCTGCTATGACTCGTGGAACAGCAGATTTGTGGGTGCCACTTGTAGCACCAGCAACCGTATCCGTGCCTACATCTACACCCCCATCATTATCTTCACATGCTCTGATTCAACACCGCAGTCCCGCTGTCACATTTACTGAATCCAGCTCAGATGATAGCTCAGATGATTCTGATATTACTGGTGCTGCTCCGCGTGCTCCGAGTCTTGGCCGTTCTAACTGCCCATCTTGGATTATGACTCCACCAGGATCACCACACAGAAATACTGCCGACGAACAACTCCCTCCAGCTTACTACACTAATCCCAATATGTCATCCTTCAACTTCACATTGCTGGTACAAAATTTTCTTCACACATACTGTGCTTGATCGACACTATTCTTGATTACAGTGCTGACTGCTGGTATGCTCATTTTGTGGAGGTTGGATTGAGTCATGTGGATGCAATTGAATTGCGCAGACTAATCATAGAAGGCCTTTCTGATGCAGAGCTTGATGTGGTTCTCATTGGCCAATTGTAAGTAAAATTACTGGTATGAATTATTTATGTGATGGTATGGGTGTCATGATTATGTTTACTTTTAACTTTTGCTGAAGACTCTTTAGTAGATCAATAATTTGCTTGGCTGTCCCTATCACTATACCAAACTGAGTATCCAATGGATGCTAGATTACGTTGATTTTGAACTTTTACTGAAGACTCATTAGTAGGTCAATAATTTGTTTCATTGTCCCTGTCACTATGCCAAACTGAGTACCAATTAGACACTAACTTAGCATGTGAAATTCGGGTGAAGGGGTTGGACTGTACTCTATATCAGTCTGTTTTTCTTCTTCAACCCATCAAGTTTTGACTTTTTATTGATTATGGCCCCTTTCGTCACCCAGAAGAAGAAGAAGGCTGCAAGGACTCACGAACAGCGGAAGCTTTCAAAGGCAAATTCTGATGCCATGTGGGCCAATATTGAGTCAGGACGCATGAAGTATATAAAAATCATTGAGTCGCTGGCTGAAAAATACAACATGTATGTCAATTTTTGTTTCGTTCAGCTTAAACTTACTCAGTCTCACACAAAGGTCAGCAGACTGGATGTCGGGTCAGATGTATCTCGGTGGCAAGCTCCTAAAGAGAAGCCGATCTGCTGGTGTTTTTAATGCCTTTGTACGCAGAAAGATGCATGAACGCAAGGACAACGGTGAGTACATGTTTTTGTATGATTTACTTAACGGTAATATATTCTATTAGGTCTACCCATGGGTCGCGATGCACTCACACTCGTCACAAAGCAAGTCAGCGAGTCCAGCAAGTAGAAAAATCTTGACTCTGAAGACGAAGACGACCTCCTGAGGGAGATGCAAGATGAGAAGGAGATGAAGGCTAATATTAAAGTCACTGGCCGCGAAGCAGGGATTGACATTGAGAACACACTGGCTCGTGTTCAGCCAGAGGTAGAGTGTCCACTTGGTTCTTGCCAGTGTACCACTAATGTCTACTACTAGCTACTTGGCCTTGAGAAGCGCACTGGCTGCAATATGATGTGGATTCTCACCTGCAGCAAAATCAGCAACTCCTTCATCCCACGTAGCTACACCTCTGAACCTCTACAAACAGCATTCCTCCACCTGTACAAATCAACTATCGAGTCTGTGGGTATGCAAACTGATGCCTACATCACATCAGGAGCTGCTGGTGTTGTCAAGATGACAACAGGATGCAGTGCAACAAAGCTACGTACACAAGTTCAGGAAATGATCCAGATTGGCATGCGTAAGTCTTTCTAATTTTTTTGGTGCGAGCACAATTGGTTCATTAATTGTAATAGATGAAATCTTAACTAAAAAGAAAGGCGTCTCCGAGGATTCAGTCCCCAGTGTGGCTTACAACTCATATGATGCCTTCATCGTCAAATGGGGGGTGGAACTGAGTGGCTGGACAGAGGGTGAAGTCAGGAACCCTGGTACCATCACTTCATCTATTGGACTTGCGCATCTCCACGCTGCGCTCAAAAATGAGGAATGCTATTGGCGTGAGCTTACTCCAGATGAATGGGAGGCAAAGAAGGAGTTGTTTGAGCAGCAAGTTCTTAATGGCACGATCAAAGGATGTACCACACGTTCCGACAAGGGTATCAGTTGAAAGAGAGGTGCAAAACAGACCTATAAAAGTCGTGAGGTTGTGGATACTGATGGGTCAGAGGACAAGCAGGATGACCAGGAGAATAGAGATGAAGAACAGGAGAAGATCGACACCCAGAAAGAACTCAACTGCAATCGACATGAAGACACCTGCACCGAGAATGACGCCACTATGATTGATGAGCCACTGAATTCCCTTGGTGGTCTCCCTGCATCTCCACTCCTGGATCCCTTTGATCGTGAAGCCCTGCACAAATTCCTCAAGGACCTTGATCTTCCCTACGAGCCTTGAAATGGTGTGAGCACCGGCACCCTTCCTCAAACTGATAGTTATGGGTTGTAGTCATTCCTTTCATTTTTGGCCTCAATACACAAGTTCCCCAGTCCTTACTACATTTATAATGTTTTTAAATGTTTTATACTAAAAGTCTTATAGAAATTAATCAGTTTTGCGTAGTATCTTTTGCTCATCGTGTCCGACGGTGAGCAGCACTGCTCAGACAATGTCAAAACATAAGTCACGGGACTTGTGAGATGCGTAATCAAAACATAAGTCATGGGATTCGTGGGTTAAGGTTATCTAAGTAATCAAGATTATCTAAATATCATTATCAGCGAGGTTATCTAAATAGTGTTATCTATCGTTATCTATCGCTATCTAATACTTAGAGTATTGGTACGAGCTACTGAAGTGTTGAGGAAACGCTGGTGGTATTGCTGGTGTAGCGGATTAATGGATTCGAGGGTTATAACCCTCGGAGATCAAATTAGGCACCAAGCTATATAAAGCTCGGAACTTATGTCACTCTGGTGGTGGCACAGCGGCATCTCTAGTAGATCATCGAGCTTGATGACTATTTGCAACAACCAGTGGATAGTTCCAAAGTCCCACTGCAATAGTGGGTCCATAATCCAAAGAAGTATCCGAATTTGCACCGGATGGCACTTGTATTCTTGGTAGGTCGTGCACCATCACTCTCGCTAGTATCACAGTTTATGTGTTACACACCTTAGCTACCTCAAATGCAGTCAAGCATGTATTTTCGCAAGGCCAGCACCTTCTACACTTCACTCGAAACCGCTTGTGTCTGTCATCGACTGTGCATTCCTCTGTCTTGGCTCATGGGCTCCGCTGTGATCTGGTAGCACCCGAGGACCTTGCTGAGATCACGAAGTCTCTGAAGAAAAGAAAACACGAGGACGAGAGTGTTGGGTAAGGTGGGTTAGTACAGGCATGGTGTTGATCTTCTGACCTGCGGGTATACCTGTGCTACGCTGTATTTACCAGGATGTTTCTGGTTTGTTCGTCCCATGGTTTTTAGAGCTCATGGTGACGATGACGATGACGAAAATCGTAGGTGTCGAGAGGTTTTGCAAGCCAGGAGAATGACAATGAGGTAGCCTAGGTGGTTGACAGTACCACAGGAAAGGGCGATTGATTGACATCCGTAGCTTGACTGATGATGAGCCACGCAGTGTACATCATTTCGCTACCAGATAAAATCATGGAACAGGAAGTCTCATATGTCCGAATTGATATAGACGGATGTGAAGTCCTAATTTGTGTTGATATGGAAGTGGGGAGGCAGGAATGAATCGAGAAAGCAGGTGGATGAGATCGTCGAGGAAGGCAAGTATTGAACTAGCAAGCCCTGACCCATATTGCAAGCTAGAGGGAGACCCTGCTGTGAATATTATCCGTCAAGGTGCTGACTTTGATATGTAAAGTGGTTTCAATTCCCAACGGCATGACGATTTCAAAGTGGGAACAGGCGTGGGAAACGACCCATCTAGATCAATGTACTCCAACACTTGGACATGCGAATGCGAGCCTGAGAATCAAATTCACTCAATCCTTTCATAACTGTCTTCTCTCTGCTTTTTTCTTCTTCACGACCACAGGACTACCGTCACTATAACCGGGACCACAGCACCCGCCTGCAACTTTTTTTTCGAAAAATATATCATCATACCCAATACCATCATCTTCTTCATCTCATAGATTCGCAATCACGACGTCGATCCCTATTTGAACCCTCAATTATTCCGGTCAACGATGGCACCAGGTCCAAAAACAGGCCCTGCACTATTTCTCGGACTTGAACTTGCTACTGATCAATTGCGCGCTTCAATCGTGGATGAAAGCTTGGAGCTTGTGGAGTAGAATGCGTTGATTTTGACACGGAATTACCTGAATATCAGTACATGCTTTCGTGGCATATATTCTGTTCTTCCATGTTCCACTGTCTGTGAATTGGATGCGTGCCAAATCGTTGCGACATGTTCTCTTCACATCACGTCTACCGTCATTTTATTGGAGAGCTAATATTTTAATAGGACTCAGGGAGGAATTTTCACTACTCCAGGAGATGCATACACTACACCAGTGGATATGTGGGTCAAGGCTCTTGGTGCGTAAACTGGCGGAAGCAAATTTTTTGCTTCGACTCAACCAATTTGGATTTTTGGGTATCTGTCCGATCACTTACCATGTGCGCAGGAACATTGTTTACTTGCCTCCTAAACACAACCTGCTTTGCCGGCAACAGAATTTTTACTTGAAAAATTGACCAGGAATCATGATGTAACGAGGATAAAATCAATCGGTGGTTGTGCTCAGGTGATTCCCTCGTATCAAACTGAAGGCTCCATCCTGATATCATACATACAACTTTACAGCATGCTCTCGTGTGGTGAAAATCAACTCCCATTCCTTCATTTCCAGCACTCGATCCACGACTCCCATTTCACTCTCAACTTCCTCCCAACACTTTCTCATTACCGAATGCACCAGTTGCTCAGGATACGTCTGCACACACGCGTGCCCTTGCCCTCCAAGCCCTCCTTGGGGGACCTCATGGCTGCTCGCGTTGGCACATGCGCCACCGCATCACTCTTAGCTGCCTAAAGTTCGTTAATCCTGGACATCTGATGTCTGGTCATGAACAGGCAAGATGCGGCTTGCCAGCCAATTTCTTGCAAGTATGGCCGTCAGGGAGTGTGTAAATATGGGAGTCAGAGGCCTGCGTGCCCGGTTTGTGGGTGCATTTCAATGCTGGTGCTGGCCCACAAGGTGCGGTTGGACTGGGCCGCTGGGACGAGGGTGTTTTGGAGATCGTATGTGGGAGCCAGGAAGAAGGTAGGAGGATCCGAACGTGGTTGGGTGATGTGGAGGTCGCTGGTGGGAGGAAAGCAGCCCATATCTCATGATACCTATGTGAGAGATACGGATCCGGATCTGGTGAGTTTCATTTGCTATAATGTATGCCACCCATTAACATATTTGCAGATACGGTCATCACTCCCTTCACTTCTGATTACCTTTCTTCATACCCATCTCTCTGTCCATCTCCTGGAGATGCAGTGCTTTCATTCGGACCAATGGATACCCTTCTCACTCCACTCAACGTTACCTCCACTTTACAGCCTATTCCCCCATCCTGTCCCGGATCCCAGTGAAAAGCGATGATACATCGCCATGTTATGCAGCAGGTATGCAATCACATAGCCTCACCTTGCACAACTCACATTCTCTTTCAAAAATGCTGATGTTCCGCATGCTCCTGTACACGAAGAGCTGGAGTGCGTTTGTCGGCTAGTTGCCATCGTTCCACCTGGCGAATCCATAGGGTTTTGGCCAATTGGACACCTGTCGAAACACAAGGTTTCACGCGGTCGATCTCTTTTACAGATATTTCTTACATGTTACAGACAAGAAACTAAGTATCAACTTGTCACTGATCATGTCGCCGGCCCAGTCCCTAAAACGGTGCAATGACTCTTCAACGACTAGCAGGGCATCAAGCTCGGAAGATGGCAATGCTGGCGTCCTACAGTTTCCTGTTTCGCTTCCAGCAGCCAGTGCTCTGCTCAATATCCTCATCATCGCCATCACTCGCCATTATAATGCTGAAGTAGATGGTATTTCCAAAGGAACTCTGGGTGTCGTTGCCCTGTGCCGTCAACTTGTGCGCCCTGAAAACACCACCAAGCAAGTTCCCTGGCAGGTTTATGTATTCAAGGCGATGGATGCGGTGAAAGATGTCATTCTGGATGTAACGGATGTTCTTCAAATATGTGACGTGAGTGTCTTTTATTATATTCAGTATAAGAGGGAGTCGATTGAACATTTTACCAGGATGATTTGGAGCGCTGTAGAGCATGGATGAGCCAGGCTGAATGTGAATGGTCTTATTGTACTATCGTTTTCCTCGCCTGCATTACATTGATAAATCTTGTTGTTTGTAATCCTTAACGCATGTTTTATTGTGTACATCATGGCTTCTAATCATAGAATTCCAAGATCGCGGAAAGGTTTATTAAGGTGACTTGCGCAGGAAGTCAATATTCGGTGTACTCAAGGTTGATTTTAGAACTGCGTCGAGATGGATAACTTATGAGGAAACCCAGGAATATGCTGCAGAGCAAGTGCATCAAGTCAAGGTAACAGGCAATACAGATATCTAGCAAACCATTCAGGAGGTAGTGGACTACTTATCTAAACCAACACGTTCGTGAGCAGGTGGATCCAGGAAGAGAACATTTAGGCTAGCCAGATTTTATCTAGGACGGATGGCAAGTTCGGGGCAGATAGATCATAGTAAGAGGCCAGTGATGGCGATGGGTGGGAAGTGCGGTACCTCTCGTCGGATGACCCCTGCTCAGTAACACATTTCAATGGGCATACCTATCGAAAGACAGCACAGGCAGAATGCTTCCAGCTCATCAAATAGTTCAGGCGTTGGGAAGCCAGGAGGATAATGATGACATAGCCTAGCTGGCCAACAGAAAGGGGCGATCGATCGACATTCGTAGCTTGACCGAAAACGCAGTATACACCAGGATCCAAGTTTGTTCTCTACAGATCTATCTTTGATGTGATTAATACCTTGTCAATGGGCCGCGACGCTATGACTCACATGAGAGAAGAGCCACGCACATCAGGAAACCAACCCGAAATTGATATGACTAGATTGTGCTGACAAATAAAAGTCATTGTGAATGTCTAGATTTAGAATTGGATATCATTATCTTGGCACAACATATTTGTGAAAAAATATATGACTATGCTAGGGACATCGCATCTTGATACATATCTTATAAGTGGAAATCAATGTGACAATTGAAATTCTACACACTGTAATTGCTGACAAATAAATCACATTGTGACGCGCCTAGATATAGAATTGGATATTATTATCTTGGTGCGACATATGTATGAGAAAATATATGACTACGCAATGGTGATTGCACCTTGATATGTGTCTTATAAGTAGAAATCAACATGTCAAGTGAAATACCATAGGTTGTAATTGACTGGCACTAGATAATCAAACTTGTGAGATGTTGTAACATATTTTTCAAGGCGCTGCATGTCGCTGCAAAAATAACAATTATGACAGTGACTGAATAATGTATTGTCAGGCACCATCAGAATCGGTGAGGACAACCTTATATATATGTTCATATATCCTACGACAAAATGATTAACATGAAACCTATGATTCGCTTTCGGAGTGGCTAGCTCTTGTTCCACTTGAAGATGTGAAGGCTTATCTAATGGCATGGCGAGGGGGGAGTCGTCGATGTCATTGCACCTACCGACGCATATGCTGTATGTTCGGGACCTTGAGGGCCGCAACTTCAGAGCTGTAGGTGAACGTAAACATATTCTGAAATTGATAAGTCAAGCACTGGACGCCAAAATTCAACAAAGTAAAAAGAACGAGCAGTACTCGCAAAAAAACTTACCCCTGATATGGTTTTGTGACTTCACCAGAACTAAAATTAAAACTTAGGACTCCAACAAATTGTGTGATGACCAACGAATTCATAGTAAACACACACTAGTATTTTATATCGAGAGCGTTTGTCAAATAAAGATATGATAGAACAAAGAGTAGTAGAAATAACATAGATCGAACCTGAACGTACATCTGACCTTCGCGGAACATCGATACAATAGTGAAAGTTATGGCGGCCCAACTTCGACTCGGGAGGTAAATGGCTACAACTACAATTGAGAGTATCACAACATGTCAGAGTCGGAAGCATTAGAAGGTGCAGATGAGCTCGAAAACCAATCATCAAACCAATCATCGGGCAAATGCGAGTCATATGTCGTAGTAGTTCCCAAACCCGAAGACAAACCTATAATCATCTTAGTATTATAAAATTGAAACAAAGCTACAAGCATACCATCATCAGTGAACTCGATTTCAGCAGTGCATTCAATGGCTTCAGAAAACATATCTGCTTCGGCCTGTGCTCGTTGTGTCTTCAAGTCCAGAATATGGAAAATAGACATGAGTGCATCCAACGATTTGTATTCCTTTCGGGTGAACCTCTGTTTGTTGTCGATACATAGAGGCTCATTTGTTTCTGCACAAGATGCGCTTATGTATGCACGATATGTAGTATTATCGACCCATGATTTCATCAAACAAGGCAGGGAGAAAATTTGGTCATCACGCTGTTCAGCGTCAGAACACCACGACACTCGTAATATAGTATACACTTACCCTTAGGAGGGATTCCCAATGACGAAAAGTCTTGGGGGGTGTACTGGGATTACAAGCAACTTGCGTAGTGTCCTGAGATTGAGATGTCGCACGAAGCCAGGCATGACATTTGTCATGAGCGGCCTTCTCCGTGGCTTTTGTAGGTCCGAAGCACTTGAAATTGAGCGAGTGAGGAGGTGAGCATGTTCCCATATGCCCAATAGCGTTTACTGCGAGGAGCGTCAAATTTGGGCCAAAACGCCACAAAACTATGAATAAGTTGAGTATTGGACCTAATTATTTCAACGATGTAGTTCACCTGGCTGACTTCTAGTGTTCAGCTCTTCACACAAGTTCGCAATAGCTTTACTGAACAATGACACTTCTATTTGAGCGCGATACATCCTCTGCTCCATAAAACAACGCCCTCCTCGCTGAAGAAATGCCGAGCAGTTCTCTTCTTGCTGGAGAGGTGTTTGCATCTTGACCTCCTCAAAGACTACTTCAAGGAGACCCAAAAGATCATGCGAGTCGACTAATCCAAACAGCACAGCAGTTGTGATAAAGAGGGAATCTGAAAGCTGGAAGTGAAATTATGAGAAAATAAAAATAAAAATATGTAGGCGCACTGACAACTTCGGAGCCATATTTTTGAAGCCAAAATGCCAGAGCATTGTCATCATATCCAATTCTGAACAATTGGTCTTTCGAGGGAACAATGAACGTAGGGTAGCAGGCTGGGATGGGCCTGATCCTCAACATGTTGAAGCTGGTGGGTAGCAAGAGGCTCAAAGGATATTCACACGATCGCTTAATGATGACCTACCATTCATTTGCCTCTTTGTAGCTTTTTAAAGTTTGATCGCCATCATCCGCCATAGCTTTGTAATCCGCCGAGTTGTAGACACGATGGTGGAAATGAATAAATGTATTTTAGACAAGTTTCCTCAGAGCTTACTGCAAGACGGGGCACTATTGATCGGCCTCGATGGTGTGTAGATGGCACATGCAGGTTATGGAAACACAGCAACGAGTGATATTGCAAATAGCAAATACAAGTGGTACATGTTAGAGCAGGCAAGGACAAGATATGGAAAGCAAATTTACTGGCGGACAACGCATTCAACATCATCCACGCTACACGACACACATTCATTAGCTAGTGGCATAGAAATGATCTCTTAGAATGTGAACTCATGCAAGTTTACACAAATGGAGCATGTAGGTTTGAAGCAAAGCTAGTCCTGGGTCGTCATGCTGTTGCAATAGCATGTCGATCATCTCAATGCCTTGGTTGTGAATTTCACGGGGAGTTGGATAGGCCCGCATGAGTGTGGTATTGGGGAGCTGTTCCACGACGTCCTTCAGCAGTCGAACCAGCGCAGCGTAACACTAATGCAATAAGACATTTTAGAAATGGGAAGCACGTAGAGTACACACTCACAAAAGACTCCACAAAGGCAAGGGTGTGAGACGGTAGGCTGGGGGCATTTTTAAATGTATCAGGCGCAAGATCGGCCACGACCAGTGGTACACTGGGAGTCGAGCGAACTCAAACACCATTCGACCTGGTAACCCTAAAAATGATGTGCCAGAGGAGTGCTTTAGCCAACTTCGTGCGAAGGAACCATACTATTCCGTTTTGCTGTGTAGTATAATTAATTTTACGCAACAAGTTAATTCAAAACACTCACTTCAATTGGAAGGAGGGCGGAATGTGGTGGCAAGAAGTGGTCTAACAAAAACTCAAGCCTAGCTTTAAGTGCAACACCAAAAATGTCGCAGAGCCCAAAGCCGGCCCAAGGATGATTGATGGCCTCTAACATCGTGCGCTTAGTGTCATGAATGAATTCGGACAACCACGAGATGGTCTATTTGAGGTAAGACAAATATCAAAAATGAAGAGCAAACATACTCACCAGACACAAGACTTCGCGCTCACTTATGACCTTGCCGTCTTTAGTAGATATCACTGGAAAGTAATCAGTATAAACAGAGTATGTTACATGAATGAAGTTCTGACCCGTTTCCAACTCCTGCAAAGTTGTATTTGCCCGAACGAGGCTCTGAGCAAAGAGGTCGGCGATGAACGTGTTTTTTGTGGTAAGCGAAGTTCTGGTGATGAGATGAGGGTTCTCAGACTCCCCCTTGAGAATTGCAACTCTCATCAAAAGTCACAGGTAAGCCAGGACCAACCGCCACTTCGGGTATGCTATCATGATAGCCTTCAGGGAGGCAGTGTTCTTGGGTGTGGGAGGAGGCACGTCGATGGCATGATGCACATTGTTGGCATGATGCACGTTGTTGGAATGATGCACATTGTTGGCATGATGCACGTTGTTGGCATGATGCACGTCATTGGCATGATGCACGTTGTTGGCATGATGCAATTCGTCGCTGACATGCGATTCGTTTTCAGCCTGAGACACAGAATGAGCAGAATAGTGGTAGCTATAGCTCTCATGGGCGCTAACATCACTATTGCCTTCTGACACCGTGTTGAGATCAGACATGACCCAGGAATCCAGGAGCAAAGAATCGTTTGGCGAAACGGAAGAATAAACATCTGATATATCTTGTGGTCCAGAAACTTGCAAGGTATGCATGTTGTACCCCAATGGATGTTTGGCCCAAAAAATGATAGTTTGACAATTGGATGGAGCCTATGATAATGTCAAGAGACATAGAACCGGATTTGCAAGGTGACTTACGCAGCAATCATAAACGATGTGAGTTTTCATGTCGTGACCCTGCCTGGTCCACCTAGGAGGCAAGTCTATGATTGTGGAAGGAAGGGCGCCCTACAAGGCTAATTAGCGGGATGTCGAGGGATGGTTCAAATTCAACTGACCACCAAGGTGTAGATTGGGACGTCGGTGCTTTGATCTGCCTCGAATACCGAAATATGGATGAATCCGGTCTGCAAATACATGGACAATGTGATGTGATGCTTTATCTGTAGAGCCGATCAGTATATAACACCTACAAAGATGTCCAAGATGACGACACATGGCTTCGAGATATGAGAGTGGACACTGCAGGCTGGAGTAAGACACCAAAAAAAACATCAACAAATAACAGTACTGACATAAATCGGGTATAGCGTTGGCTGCAGCCTGACCGTGGTGTACCCAACAAAGGGCATTACATCCGATGAGCCCGAGAGAGGTCCCTGAAGAAACACTTGAGTTAATGGTCTAGAAGGCAAGGTAGAAAAAACGCACATAATACGGCAGTACTGAATCCAGGTGGCTCCAGTACATGTAGCATACAATGTCTCGAGCTGGCGCACTCAGATTTGCGTGGTATTGCTGGTTGTCTGAGAGGAAAGACATTGTTTGTTAGATTTCAAGACGACAACTCTTTAGAAGTATTTACAGACTCGACAACTATCTGCCCGCCATCATGGTGTTCACCTTATTACGTGCATATATCACATTAAGCCGTTGCGCCATCGCAGTGCCATCTGGCGGTCCTGAGCGGGTATTATGTGTGCCATCGCGATGGGACCCCAATTGCCGCATGTCGAGGAAGCGCCTTTAATTTTCGTAATCTACTTCAAAATCGCTACCATACATTTGACCAAACTGAGATGACAGCGACTCGTCGCTAGAACTAAAATGTTGCTCAAGGGTTAGTTCACCATCGGTACTGTCATCTTCATCTTCATCTTCATCTTCGTCTTCATCTTCATCTTCATCTGCGTCTTCATCGATGGTGTCATTTGTTGTGTATTGACCATGTAGAGTATGACCGGCCTGTACTGCATTGTCTTCTTGCACTTTGGCCTGCATAGAACAATAATGAGAATATACATGCCCCACTCCCAGACCGAAGTGGAAGCGCATAAGCATGTCGCGGTCAACGAAGCTGAATTTACAAGCTCATTATTAGTTGTTTATGCAATGTTCCCTGAGCCCACTCACCGGTTCACATAATATTCAAACCAATCACTCTTGTCCTCAGCACATGCGGACACCCCTAATCCGTCGGGATGTCTCCTTCGCTTCGCGAAACAAGGTATGATATGGCAGCCCCTTAGGACGTCCTCGGGATCAACGAAATCGAATGAGTGTTCGTCGTTCAGGGGCGGAAATTTCACTCGATCTAAGGTTGAGGATTCCCAGGAGGATACTTGTGACACAGGCTGGTACCAACGAACCCATAGAAACTCCATTCGTTGTGGAGTGTAGTCGGTCATGCCGCTTCCGACGTGAATGACATTAACATGATATATCCCCAGTACCTTACTGTAGGTGAATCTATGGCCTCTATGTTCAGTATCGTTGGCACTGAGAGCCATGATATCGCAGTGGGATGTTCGTGGGTTGAGGACATCTTGAGCTCTGCGAACGTCGTAGGTGGTGTAGTTGAACCTAGCGATGTTGTGTCGATACATACGATCATCCTTAAGGATAATTGTATTGGTGGTGTAATCTTCTCCCGAAGACGATATACCTTTCGACTTTTGAATTCGACGTGACAGATAATCCTTAAGCTTGGGAACAAAATCCTGCGAAGCATTGTTAGAGCGTGTGGAGGTAAGTATAATTAAACTAACCTTGAGCGCCGGATCACCTTCGTGGGTGCGTAAGCAAGTTCCTATGTGCACAGGGTGCTTCTGTGTGCTGCCAATGTGGTGGTGGACATGTGGGCTTCGCGCTAAATCGGCAATTTCGATGTGAGGACGATGTACAACTTTGTCACCAAGACAACAAATCCGAGCCTGACGACGCTCGATCCAGGTCAGCTGTTTGACAAATGATCTTTGGTCCATGCGATGATATCTGCCCTTAGGGGAACAGTGCTCGAGTTCACCCTGCAGCAGTTAGTGAGTCAAGTACAGAGATTAATTGTCATACGATGGACCGGTTCAGTACTGTACGAATCAGTTGTACCATACTGACAGATTGTAGACACGTAGTCCCCCAAAGCGTGAAATTTGTATGTTTGGAAGTTGAATACCTTTATACACCACACATTATTGGGTGATATTTGCGACCCCAGCATCTCTTGTTGTTCTAAGTTGTGAGCGCATCCCTTGCCCTTCTGCACTCCCGCCTGTTTTGCTGTGTGGTTTGTGGCATGGCATGCATGAGCTTCGACTTCCTGGCGAAGCTCATGTGTCTCGAAAGATGAGCAAACTGTAGCTTTGAAGGTGCGAAACTGTCTACCAACAGTGGAAGTGACCTCGTCCATAATTTCTAAGGTCAATTCAGAATGCATGTGGAGCTTGGCTAGTCCGTGCCAATGTGACATAGTAAATAGCAGCTGCAGAACAACCCGATTGTGTGGTTTGGGGAGAAGACCGTCGAAAACAGGGATAGAGCACTTAGATCGCGTCAGTGTCCCATCCTGACTTCAATGAAGATGCCATACCTGGAGAAGGTCTTCGAAGTTTTGAGCCGCCATGCGTGTCATATTCGAAGAGTTGGCTGAAAATTTTCGTATGGTCGCTGAGCCGAATGTAGGAATTTGTCTGTATCTTGTGATGGGGAAGTCAGCTAAATGTGTGACCCAATCAAATCGCATACCTCCGATCCAATTCGTGAATAAGACCTTTGTCATGCGCCGCGACAATTCGCAACAAATGAATGAAAAGCATCTTCCAAACACCGAGCTCAAACTCATGCAAGAGATCAACTACAAGTGTGCAGAAAATATTGAATCCCAGTGGACCAAGGCGATCTGAGAATGAGTTCTATGGGCTAGTTAGCAATTGGTGGTGATGGACACTCAAGCCTCACCAGTGTAGGCACCCAAGACTGTGATTTCAGAATACGCTCCACAGCTGCGCTCCCGACCCCCAAGTTCTGTTCGTAGATCAATGAACGAGCAGTGCTTACTTGAAGAAGTCTTCTCTCATCATTACGAACCAGAGTCTCGCGCTGTTGCCTATCCCGAGGCATCCC
Source organism: Suillus cothurnatus (assembly GCA_016758765.1). Lineage (NCBI taxonomy): Eukaryota > Fungi > Basidiomycota > Agaricomycetes > Boletales > Suillaceae > Suillus > Suillus cothurnatus. Next base: position 193,402 of record JABBWL010000097.1, read on the forward strand.
CATATTCTGTATGCGCTCCTTAGGTATAAGGCAGCGTGGGCATGGACAGCCTCCAAGATTTCGAACAGTAGCTATAAGCACTCTGTTGTAATTAGAATTGACTGTGAAGAGCATGACAAGTCCACGTACTTTTCAGGATAATCTGCTGAATATGTAAAGATCCTAGGATAGAATCTTTGTGTGATACCGTCACAGCAATGAATGACGATACCATGCTCGTACACCTCCAGAAATTCATCGTCCAACAGTATTTTCCATTGCTCATGAAATAATTCCCTGTGGCAGTGAGTTGCACACTCGGGGTTCATGCCTTTGCCACCCGTGAAATCCTTGAACGAGTCGGGGAGCTGATAGTGCAAAGTTAGGCAACCAGTACTAGAACATTGTGACAAAGCGTACCGTTTCGAAGTATGCGATGTGATTGCTCAAGTTGCAAGATGGCTTGCAATGGCGGTACTTGGACTCGTTGCTGAAGTACATGTAAGTAGGCCATAGCTTGGCGTTGCCAAATGAAGTCAGTTGCGTGGCATCAGACCAGAACATCAGACCAGCCACAACTCGGGGCAAATTACAACCAGGTTCCCTGGGCAATTCTTGGAGTTTGCCGTGAGCTTCATGAAAAGCTGGGCACGTGTACAAGTCTCCATATATGGGGACTTCATCATCAAGGTGAGGAGGATGCCAACGTAGCTCGTACGGCTCATAATGGAAAAGCTTACTATCTCGAGCGTTGGCAATTTTTTCCCGTATAACAGACACAAGTGACTGATGGTATAAATCAGCGGCTTGGTAGACCCAAGGCCCTGGTGTGTCGGTGGTACGGGAAAAGGGCACGTTGATGGACACTGGCGTTTGTTTCCAACCAGTGTCTTCATCTTCCCATTCAACCCCATCCTCCTTGTCATACTCATTGAGACCCAATTGGGAGTTGACCTTCTTCCACTGCGTAGATCTTACGTCACCACAGCTGAAGGCACTGTTGCCCAAAATTTCAATTAGTTTCACGAAGTCCCCTTGAGACTTTGCACCCCCTGGTTCCAGTACCAGTCACCAAGTTCGAATGAAGATCGGTTTGGATAGGGATGGTACTGAGAGTCGGGTGGGTTTGAAACTTCATTGACTGGAGGACTGCCAGGGATAGAGGAGAGGTCTGTGATAGTGACATACTCCTCCGGATCATGGGATGGCGGTGTGGAGGAGAAGTACTGACGTACTAGCCCAAATATATTGGGGGTCGTGCAGAATACAATACGCGGCAAGGCTGAGCTTTCATTGGACGTGATGACTTCACCAACAGATGCCGGAGGTAGCTCACGGACTCCCGCTGGCACAGTAGGGGGAGGAACAGGAAGTACATCCCTGAATCACTTTGGCATTTGGCGATTCTGACGTCTTGGTCAGCGACATGCCAAACTCATGTCTTCTATTTCTTCACCGTCACCAGTGACAATCCCTCCTACAGAGGAGGAGGGATCGGGTGGAGGAACAGGTGCATTGAACTGTTGAGATGTGTTAACTTCTCCCGATACCAAGTGGTTTGCGGGCAGGTTGGCCAATTGAGTGGGCGATTCATTGACCGTTCCAAACCCAACGCCATCATTTGATGTGCGCATCCTTTTCCTGCGGCTTGCAAATTCCTTGAGGGAGGATATTGCCAAAGAAAGTCGTTTTTTTCTTTGGGGACATGAGTGTTGATGTTGACTGAAGTAGTTCTGAGCTGTAAATGTGCGCTTGCATACACAGGTGTAACCGGACGCTGACATAGAGGCATGACCGAGAAGTCAAGTCACCAGAGAATTTAAGGGGAGAATGCAAGCCGAATATTGTAATTCGGCGATCAAAATGGCAATGGAATGGCGCGATTTGGCAATGCGGAATGGCAGGCTTTTGGCGTGACACTGCCAAAAAGCTGATGACAGCAGAAAATGAACTGACATGAGCGCATAACTATATAAATGATGCATGTACAATTCAGGATACATTCTATCTGTACGTGTGAAATGTCCGCACCATCTTCTCCGTATTCTGAATGCTCCTCACTCGAACCACCAGAATTCAAAGTCGACCCAAAAGTCCTCAAGATGCTAGTAGCAATCCTTACTTGCTGCCATGGTATATTGCACTACCATGCTCAAACGGACGAATTGACAACCTTTCAATGGTAAAGGTTTTGTTCGCATTAAGAGCTGTTCGTCACTCATGGGGTATAGGCCGGCCGACCAATACAGGCAGAGAATACACCCTTCGCAATTTGCGGTATATCGTGAGAAACATATATTTCACTACCCATGCTGCCTTTGCACCACGAGTGGTCAGTATATCGAGGCCTCTGTATTTCGGCGTGCCGCGGGGATATCTTGAGGGGAGTACACTGCCGAATGCACGACTAGCACTTGTGGATATATGCGTGAGTATGCTTCTTGTACATCAAGTATGGGCGGGCTTATCTTCATATTAGTAAATGTGGAGAAGTTTTTTGGGAGAGCCTGCATACCTGCAGTGTATTATCCTCGGAGAGGTAGCTATTCACAATCATGCATGACCTCATATACTCATCCCTTTCAGAGACCAAGGACCCTGCACGTTTCCCCCATGTGCTTGACCAGCGTGGTGACTCTATGGGCATAAGAGTAGATGTTCCTGTTGCGGTTAATGTGGCATGTGGGACTACTGACGTATGGATATGATAGGGAATTAATTAGCGATTATAATATGATAATCAACTAAGGTAGCCGCACCATTGTCGATGTGACAACTCTGAGATTGGATGACTAGGATACGGATCTGAACACACTGTCAGATTTTTCACAGGGGCGTGACTGTCATCTTACCCTCGGTCTGGCGTGCTTTCCCACTGGCAAAGCGCCAGGACGCGATTCATGTAACCTGCAACCATGCAATATAGTTGCATCGGTGTGACGCACTCATGATCATTCTCTATTGACCCTTAAGCTGCACTATGGTTGCATAATCTATGTAACAAGACCTACAAATTTGTGTGATTATACAAAATAATTTATCTACTGGAGCGGATAGATGATGATGGAAGGAAAAGAGTTCAAGTCCAACCACTACGGGTTTATAAAGTGATTGAGTTGGAATATTCAAACTCAGCCGGCAAAGCCCAAACGAGCCACAGTGCACAGAAATTGCTACTTTTGGTCAATGGACAACACACCACAACATAAAGTTTCAGTTTCGGCGGCCTCAGCTAGACTCGTCACCAGCCCCTGTATGAGGCAAACCTTCTAACCTGTGAAAACTAGACAGAGCGATGTCAGACCTTTTATTTGACTTTGACCCATGGCCTACAACAATATGTAAGGACGGAATGTTTGATCTCGCAGAACTTCAGGGGCAAGATGATGTTGGGGGTTATGGAAGGTCGTTTTTGGGCCCGGCTAATGAAGCAGTCAGCAGGCAGATAATTTTAAAAACTAGAAAGACATAAGATATAGGTTATTGTTGGCTTCTCCTCAAATACTGGTGCTGGAGTTGGCACGCTTTCACGCTTGGGTGCTTCTTTGATGGGCAGTTTGTCATCGCTGCTCTTCCAGCTGCTTGCCTTAGATACGCTTGCTTTGCCCTCGCCAGCAAGGAAAGGGTTATTGGAGGAGCCTTGAGTAGTCCATATTATCTTAGCCTTAGAATTCGAGGGGGATGGTAGCACACGAAGGAAAGGGGTAGCTTTGGTAGTAAGAGTGCAGGCAGGGTCAACACGAGCGCTGCACTGATAATGCATGAGACTGGACCCGGGGTGCTCCGCAGGAGGGAGGTAGTGAAATGGGTTCACGGACGTGATACTTCAACAGTGCAGGTGAAGGTGACTTGTCCTCTTCTGTATCCTCCACTGCAAATGATTTTTTATGCCCATGGGACGCAGCGCCACCACTACGACCAGTCCAGAATGAGTTCTCATCGTCTTCGTCATGCGCGGGAAGGACGTCTGTAGTCCGGCGCCTTTTCCTCCTCATGAGCGCATGGGTCTCCTAGTTTCATCTTCACCTTTGCTGTGCCATTGAGCGACGCGAATAACAACAATTGGACAACGAGTACAATGAAGACACACCTGAATTTGGTCGGCGTCCATCCAGAACCAATGCGCAGTGAACCCCTGTGCGACAATAATCACACAGATCCCTCTGCCCCAAAGCCGTGACACTAACTATATTATGGATCAGAATAGCCAAGCAGAAAATCTACAGGTACCTTCGTAATGCTGTGGGATCTGCTCATCTTCAATACTAGAGTTACTAGTGCTACTTGCAGCGAAAGCAGGGCGAGTGTAGATGTATGGTTGTGGAAAGTATTGCCTTCCTCAAAAAACTCATCAATGTCTTAGAAACGCAGCGAACTGAAGTAGTATACTTACCTTGGGGGGGAAAGTTGGGGAAGATGCGTCTAGATAAGTTGGGGGATGTAGTGACGCCCACAAAACTGGATATGTGAAGCAGTGAGCGTTGGGGGGGAAAAGACAAGGTAAAACAAGTAGCGCACCATCATTCGCTCGCAACAATTAGCATTGACGTGTCCAATCCATTGTACGAGTCTCACGACGAGGAAATACGGTTGATGTACCGAAAGATCTGACGAAAGAAGTGTAAAATCACTAAAAGTAAATGTGAAGCTATGATATCCAAATGCTGTCATGCTAACTGTATTAATGGCCATCGGGACGTGGTGGATATGCACAGCAGAGGAAAAGTACGATCTGAGCCCACCATGAGATGGGTGGTAACTGTGGGGTTGCTGCACCTGCTGTAGTACCGCTAGTACCTGGTGCAGGAGGTGTTGTGGATGCCGAAGCATCGGCAGGCTGAGTGTTTGATGATGACGCCTGAGCTTGGCGTTGGATTTGTTGCTCATACGCTCGTTTTGCTTTCTTGAAATTTGGCCCCCTAGCCACAACCAAAGTCTGAACAGTAATAATTGAACCACGGCGATTGTAAATACACTAAGGAGAGACATACCTGCTTGTCCCGCATGGTAACTATTTCGATAACGTGAGGATGACTTCAGTGTGCGGGAGTGTGATTGTGTAGAGTTGAGAGCGGCAGAATGAGGACAGCCGGTTGATCAGTGTATGAACTCAAAGGCCTTGTGGGATTGGGATTGGGTTCGGCTTCGTTGTGAGCGCCGAGTTGAGATATGACAAACAGTAAGAAAAGGCGAGCTGAGAGAACAAGTGTATCGCACCGTGAAGGCGTGGATGATTGCTGAACTTTGTCTAGTGCAATATTGTCAGGTTAAGAGTGGTGAATGAGTGAAGACAGACGAACGAAAAGTGCGTATGGATGGAACGGTGAATCCCTTGAGTGTTGCGGAAGTTCGGTCGCTTCACTATTGTTGAGTCGAAAGCGGCGATGGAGCGAGGAAAGACGAACGAGATACGATAGACAAGCCCCCCGCGAAAAGGTTTGCATCCAACATAGGGTCTTCGGCCCTAAAAGGACGATCAATTCGACTCAATAAAATAAAATAAAATAAAAAAGACGAACGAGAAGTGTTTTAATGCGAATATGTGTATGCACCATCCATTTGGGAGGACCGAGAGCACGCAGGTCTAGATAAAACTAAGTAATAAAAAAATTGATTACCCGCATCAACATTGGCTTCCGTGCCGTTAAGAAATATTGGTGGGAGTTCATCGACACTGCCCAACTGGCCAGGACATTGCGTAGCATCCGCCTGGAATGTGATTGTTATAATGAAGGAGATGCATTGTAAACACGGTACGTACTTAAAAAAAAAGACCTGTCATCGAGCGAAGAGCAGGATGTGTTGTATTCCTGAATCATGTTGAAATGCCTTCTTTTCAAGTCTGTCTTCTGGTGCCTAGGAACAGACATTGTCAGCGAGAGAGATTTTGACAGTCACAGTATTGTTACCGACGGGAAGTAGCCGGCCGAAACTTCGGTGCCTGAGAATGCTTTAACTGATTATAACGCTAGAATTATAACACTTACGGAACGTGTTGTAGCCTTTCGACTACCTGAGATCTTGGTGAGGGAGGCTCGAACATTCCGACGGAGTGAAGACTTGATGCTGGTGCAGGCAGTGGGGGGCTCCTTGGGATCCATGAGGGATAGCCTTATCAACCTTCTGACATTCTCGGGTAAGCAGAAGAAGAGGGGAGTTGAGAGACGTAGCTTGTGTTTGGAAAATCTCCAGGGGCGCAGATGCACTTAGAGGAGACTCGGAAGACGTGCTGGGCTACAGTCGTGACATATCATTATTATCGTGTGAAATAATAAGCGAATTTGTGGAGACATACCACTGCCAGAATATAAGTTGGTGTCACGTTAGGGATTTTTTTTGTGGTTAGTTGAACAATAGGAAATGGAAGGATCTGAGTAAGATAAAGAGCAAGATGAATAGCTCGAGGTTATAATAAACCAAGGTCGATACTCCAATGATCTAGACAAGGTGAACCAAAAGAAGGCACGCACAAAACCAAGATGCCCAGAAAAATTAAATCTCCTGCTCCCCCAAGAGGAAACCAGACAGGAATGCTTCCGCTTACCAGAATTCAGTTAAACCTTCAAGTTAGTGACAGAAGTTATCTTTGCCGGACTGATGTCCCAAACTTCATGTATAGTACAGTACAGCCTATTCTATCATATATTGTACAGGTTCCACTAAACATATCTGATCGAAACTCAAAGTTGAGGTAACGGTATCTGCAATGTCCCAAACATCATGTATAGTACAGTACAGTCTATTCTATCGTATATTTTACAGGTTCCACTAAACATATTTGATCGAAACTCAGGGTTGAGGTAGCAGCACCTGCAATGACGTACTCAACAGTGCGGTTCGCTGAGCTACATTTCGATATAGTTACAATCAGTCCACGATGAGGTCCGTCCAGAACAAGGCATTGTTGGTGTTTTTTGTGTGGTGGGGCCAGGCTCAGATCTTGGGCGGGAATATGACGGTGTTGAAGTTTGCCGCCTGTGTGGTTAGATGTGCAGAATACTGCGACATAACCCTCAGGCACGAGTCCATTCTCCCCGCAGAAGGGGTCAGGGCAAGCGGTTGATACAAATCGCTTGGCTAGCCATCCTCCCTCGAATCTCAGGGAGACCTTCAACACAACATGATATTTGAATAACTTTGGTGCGAACTCCTTGCTCATTAACCAAGAAATTGGACCTGTAATGAAATAAGTAGGTATGGTGATGTCTCCGTCAAGGACTTACTGCTGTCTTGCGGTTTGCCCGCTCTGGCATCATTGCTCTCCCAGATGTCTTGCTCATCGACAATCCAAGGGTTGTTTTGTGATGGGTTGGGATTGATACCCAACGTCGGGTTATGCGACATATCAAAATTCTCAGGGCTTGCGGACCATGGACTGGATAGCGATGGGGTGGGATCTGTGATGGAAGCGGGAACACCTTCAACAGGCGGGGTGGAGGAAGTAGGAACACCTTCGACAGGTGGGGTGGTGCTTCGAGGTGGCAGTGCACGGAACAATCGTTTCCACATGTCGCAGAATGAGACGAACTCAGTACCTTCGAGTATCACCCCGTCTAGCCTCATTCCATACCTTAATAGTAGTTAGCCTTCGAATCAGCTCAAGAACAGGGATGCCACTTACCTGGTAGACGACGTTTTGGAGTTTAAGCTCGGTGCGTTGCTGCCCAGGTAGAGCAACGATGCAATGCTCAGAGTTGTAACTGTACAGTGTAGCTCGGTAGCCCTTCTGGTTGCCTTTGATAATGAAGACTTCCTTGCCAGTATCGTTGTGGAACGCATCCAAGTTGGTGTTACGAATTTTTGCCACGAATCTGATCGGAACTGGTAACCTGTCACAAGTCAGAGATGCTCGAATGGAGGTGAAGACTACTTACAAGCGAGCGGTCGCCGTCACATACCAGGGTCAAGCGAGCATTTGGATAGTCGACGCTATGCACAAATCCTTTCACTTGATATTCTGGCCCATGGACGACACTCACGGTGTCTCCTGGCCTGACGTCATAGCCCCTTTCCTTCGTGTACTGCAGTGTCTGCTTGAGGTTCGTTCGCTGAACAAATGCTGTGGGAACTGAAATACTCGACAGTCCACCATTGATCTCCAGTATCATCCTCGGTACAGATATCGTGGAACAACAGATGATCTGATCCCGTGGTAATCCAGGTTACGATGCTGAATTTCCCCACTTGCAGTCCATTCCAAACTCATATGTTGTCCCCAATTTCAATGGATTCAGAGTCGGGGGGAGGCTCAAAATATTGTTGCGTTGGTAGCTGTGATGGAAACGTATGACTCAAGGGACGCCGATCTAGGTAGTACTTCGAAACTACCACCTATCCATAACGTATTAGACAATTTTGCATTTTTTTCAAATCACAAACATCTTTTACCTCTTCCTTGGAAACTGCTTGACAGATGTGAAAAACGTCGCCATCCATTTGGAGGATGTGTCCTTCTACACCCAGAAATGACCCAGCTACGACTCTAACGGAGTCGCCGACCCGGAAGACACGCTCTATGTCTTGGAATCGAAGTTCAATCTCTTCTAGACCTCCATCATCAAAGCCCAATTCCAAACCAACAGAACCACAAGAATGGTCAGTTGAAACAACTTTACCGAGCTGTCCACGAAGAGAGCCTTGAACAACCTTCGTGGAATCTCCTACATGCAAGAACTGAGCGGAAAACGCGACAACAGTCTTCTTCAGGAATGGCTTGTCCCACCCAGATTGCAGATGCAGGTGGATATCATCGACGTGAGGAGAGGCGACAGGTTCTAAACGATCACGGGGGAAGTTTTTGAGTAGCAGGCCCATATAATAACTCTCTCCTTTGTACTTCAATCCTACTACTGTGCCATCACAAAGTATGTCAGACACCGCCTTGGTATTTGGAAGGCAAGATCGCTCGAGCAGCGCAGATCTCCGAGATATGGGATAGGGGAGGTTCTGTGAAGCAATTAATACTGCAACAAAACCATTTGGCAGACTAGGATTGAAGACTTGGGCAATATCGCCCTTGTACTTGCCGTCCCTGATCCTCACCCATGCCTGGTTGGGAAGTTCAGAGCGTGAACGTTCAACTGCTTCATGTTCTGCTTCCGCAATGTGAATGCACTCTTTTAGAGCGGAAGCATGTGAGGCAGGAATTGAGTTGATGATGGTCTTGAAGGAATCAGTGACTACATAAAGCTGGCCTGCTGCCCAAGGTGAGATGGTAACAGGAAATTGATGTCTCTGAAAATGTTCAGCAATGTATTCAGTGGAAGTTCCTAAGACACTATGAGTGCGATAATACGCGATTCACCATGGACATACTTTGTACATGCAGTAGATACATCCTTTTTTTCGGCTGTTTGAAATTGATGTGAGGCTGACGGGATCGCGCCGGACGACAAGGTGTCTCTGTTAGTAGTGCCCTGGCGATCCTGTGATGACTTGGGGGGATTTTCTTCAAACCTGGTAACCAGGTTATTGATAGTTGCGGCCAATCTCTCTTTCGCCGACGTCCCTGGTAATTGCGTGATCTGTGGTGATGACACGGACGTTCCATCATCATCATCATCATCCCATTCTTCTTCATCATCATCATCATCTTCTGAGGCCTCGAGAAGAACAAACTTATTTTGGGACTGCGTTTGTTGCTTAGCATACACCATATGTAGTCATGAGAATTCATGTACCTTTTTTCGTTGTTTTTGCAATCGTCGAATGCGTGAAATTGACATGCAGGCATCTGTCCTCAATGCAGATCTGGACGCAGAAGAATCTTCTGTTTGCACAGAGACCCGGGGTAGGTATCGGTCCTTCATGCGGAGAAGGTTTTCTAGGGAAACCTCATTGTTCCCCTCACCGGACCATAATGCGTCTCTAGCTTCTGCCCACTCATCTGGAGAGTACTGGTCGCCGAGGTATGCGAAAAACGCGTCCTCCATTTCTGGGTACGTCATCGCGGTCGTGAGGAACTGTTCCATAAATCCCCATGCACGATTATCCATCAGTGCTGATAGTGCTGTCTGATTCGCTGTATTCTCATTAAAAACGATATTTTGTAATACATATTGGATCATGACTTGCCTTGATCAGTTCTGAGGCGCTTTGGGCAAGGTTCATCGTCATTAGATCCGGCGCGTTTCGACATGTGTTGTCTGTGATGTACAGAATTAACTTCATAGTTACAGCAAATTTAAGAAACTACATACTACAATCAATGTCTAGAGATATTCAATAGTCTATGTTTGCTATCGTATGGTATTTTGAGGTAGTTGTAGGGGAAAGAAGACCTTTAGATTGTGCAAGGTCAGTATATATAGTGAATCACTATTGTGGATTAGCTAATGCTTACAGATGTTGCGATACGAATTGTGGGTGTACGCATTGTGGCCACAGCGCAGCAGCATTGTCTTCTGGATATGGCCGTCCGAAGTGTGGACATTGTGGACCGACGGCGCAGTGGCACGAATTATGGTATGAGCATGTACTTGTCTGCCAAAATAAAGTACAAGTCCCCGCCCGCTATAGTATACGCAGCATAGAGTAGTTATAAACATTGGGTGGTGATAATACTAGCCAAGTCCCGCCCACTACAATATTTATATGCAAGGTGGTATGTGCCTCCAGCCAAAGAGGGAATCTTCCGCACGAGTCACACGTACTACTCTACTTATTCACATGTACGCTATAGTAGTATTTTGGGAGTCGGAAAAGCGATTGTTACCTTGTGACATACTTAATATACTGATTGACTATGGATTCAGACCCAGCCGGCAGTACCCGATTAGTAAGTGAATGTTCGAGAAGCCACTGAATGCCAGCTGAGTTTAGTTATCGTGGTTCACTATATTAGCGCCCCCTCTGTATAGATTGCCTCTTTTCGCAGTTCTCTCATTCCAAACACTGTAGTCTTATTAGAATTAGAATATATGCCCCCTAAGTTCAGCCTTTGGTGATACCATAGCCTTCATAGCCTTGTAGCACTTAAAATATTGATTTACAAATCGAAAGACTCGGGTCAGAGTATTGATACAGCCCTCCGAAGTTAATTTTATCTACAAATGACATGCGATATATTTACTGCGCATAGAGCACTTCCCGCCTAGTAACAATGTTATGGACATCGTTTGGCGTTTAATTTTCGTCAGATCATTGTAATTCACACTCGGATTTCAAATGTGGTCAGGCATACGGTGTGCTGTAAGTACCCCCTATCATTCATTTTTTGGTGCTAACTTCTTTAGTCAGTCTACATGCGTATTGTCTCGACTGAAATCAGACATACACTACTTAATACTGTCTGGTACGTAGCAACACTTGTGAAAATTTGAGTAAAGCTTCGTCACTAAATGTATGAAGTCTAGCCCATTTTGCATGTTTGCCAGTATTATCTATGCCCCATGATAGCCAGGTTCGATATGTCCTCTGCTTCATCAGGCATTGTCCTCTTCTAGGTGTGCCCCTTGTTTTCTTGCTGCGATACATCCGCAGACTCAACGATTCCCTCCCCTCCTTCTGAACCTTCGCCATCCCAGCCCAATAACTCAGGCATGAAGCCGGGAGAATCAATATCTTCTCGAATTTGATCAAGGTCGGGCACCTCGACGCCATCAGGCATATGGAGTTCGAGATTTTCAGCGCGATAATACTCTGCTAGCCATTTGTACCTGTACATCCTCATTTTATCCACAAGGTACGCTATATGATTGTCCACGTTCCTTAGCTGTTCCTTCACTTGATTCAGCTCGGATTCTGCTTCACATCTGGACCGTTTGTCGGTGTCTAAGTGTATGTTTTTCAGACCTGTTGTACCATCTCAGTCTCTCAAATCGTGAGATCTCACCTGTGGTCTGAGTGCCTCTATTGGTAAACATTGATTAATTTGAAGGAAGTACGGTTAGTTTATGAGTTGCTCTTCTGTCACATTATCACTTACTTGCAACCAGTATCATGTTGGCTATCCATATCACAGCTCATTGGTTTGTGTGCAGAGGAAAGTTGGAAACTAAAGGTAAATTTATGAGCCTGATACTGCTTGCCATACTGAAAACTTACTTTAGCGTTATACTATCACCACCAAAATGGAAGCATTGCCTCGAACACTTCCGAGAGGGCGATTTAGACATTGAGACCCAAATATTGTTGATGTTGATGGCTAGTGTGACAAATGCCATTGACTTAAGTAGCACCCATGCAATACAGACTAATTTTGTTGTGGCGCTATGGCGGTGTTTATCATTTGTTACAATACCTATGGCGCTGAGATGGCGTGGTTGTTTTCTTCGTGTTACATATTGATGGTGCTCGGATGGCACTCTTGTTTTGTTCGATAGTGATGGCGTTCGGATGGCGCAGTTGTTTCCTCTAGTTACGATATTGATGGTGCTCGGATGGCAAATTCTTTGTCACACGTGCCATCGTGTGTTTGAACATACATATAAAGCATCTTATTTCCTACTGGTATTGGAACTGTGTTAGCAACGTACTATGAGTAGCGACGAGAATCATCTCCCACCCCACGAGCCTTTGCGCAAGCGTGGTGGGTCAGCACTTCACATTGGTCCACACAAAAAGCGTATGTGGTCTTGCAAGTGTTGAACCACTGCCTTCCTAACTTAACCTCATCAGGACTTCATCCAATCCACTTGTTCTGCATGGTCGGCATTTTGGTCGAACAGTGTTCGCACTGTGCAACTACCCTGCTCTCTTGACTTCAGGCATACTTCGGCTCAAAGAATTACAAGACATTCCTGTCGAAGACTATCCAGCAGAGTGAGTGCAATTACGACGACTCCATGCTGCTGGCACTTAACGATACTTTCCATTTTAGTGTTCGACGGGAACACAGGGTGTTTATGGAGCTAGTAGACTCTTATCCCGGTCTTTTAGAACGTCTGACAAATGGCGAGGAGGAGGACATTATCCTTGTGGGAGAATTGGTAAGTGTTTAATACCTCAAGGTTAGCATACTTAGCATCTTGCAGCTGGGTAAAGGGGCGTCTGGTGCGCGAGGTGATGACACCAAGACCCTTAAATCCGCTGTCCTTGAATGGCTTGTGCCAAGAGGACAAGTAGTAATCCCACCCCTCTCCCGAAACATTAAAAGTGACCGCGGGTTTAATCATGAAGTGACTGGTGCGCTACTCTGCCCTGCAGGTCTTGACTGGTCGAATGCAGAGTAAGTTTTTCTGTCGTCCACTCAGCTAAATATCATAACATAACACAGGACCAAGCAGGGTCTCAAGAGTGGTGAAATCGCAGTCCGTGGTGACCAATGGCCGATGTTTTTATATACAGGCAATATTTATGATCCTGAAGAACCTTGGAAGGGTTTATTGAGGAGTGAAATTTTGATTTTCGTAAGCTAATTCTATTGAGTTTAAAGCTCTCAGTCAATGCAGTTTCCCTTCCTAGGGTTTCAAACATGTCTTCACGTCGCCAAGCTCAGTGGATAGGGAGCCCAAAGCTATGCGCTCTGGCAATGCCTACCTTCATGGCATGAAATCCGTAACTAAAGCTTCTTTGGCCTATATTGCCATGCAGGCGCACAGCAATTTCATAATTTATACCACCCTGCTGATCCATCTTTCAGGTTCGGTTTTCGTTAAGTTCTTCTTCTGTATTTTCTCATACCGACACAATCACGGACTCCGACAATTTCTATCATAGCATCCTTGACCTATTGGAGGATCCTGATGAAAATGAGGAAGTAGCTGACCTCATGATGTGGTGGATGCGGTTCGTGATGCATCTCAACCATAAATCTAAATTAACACTCACACAGTCGGGTTTTTCCTAATTCTTCATCTTTGCAGCACAGTATCAGCAAAAACAGCGCACTGTCAAAAATTCGGGAAAAACACGCTATCTTGCAAGAACGGGCTACTGCCGGTGCTACTTAATTGATTATTGTCGTTACTGTACTGTATAATTCTAATGTCACTGATGAATGCTCCATCCATAATTGTATTGCATAAGAATCTTCGTGTTTGACCAAAATACCCCTAACCTGCCATCAGTAATGATATAGACCCTGCCACAAGAAACTGCCCATGCAACAGTAGTTGTCTATGGTAAACAATCAATGATTTGCTCTATCGTGATAATCGAATATCATACCCCTATCACTTTACCAATGATTATGCTTCCTGCCATAAGAAGCTGCCCATGCAACAGTAGTTGTCTTTGGTGGAAGGTCAGCAAGTTGCTACTGCATGATAACCCAATATCATACCTTAACACATTGTCAGCAATTGCAGATCCTGCCATAATAAACTGCCTGTACAGTGGTAGCTGTCTTTGGCAAACAATCAGCAGCTTGCTATAGCATGATAATTGAATATCACACCCCTAGCACATTGCCAGTGATTGTAGATCCTGCCATAAGGAAAAATCCATGTAACAGTAGCTGTCTTTGGTAGAAAATCAGCAGCTTGCTATAGCATGATAATTGAATATCACACCCCTAGCGCATTGCCAGTGATTGTAGATCCTGCCATAAGGAAAAATCCATGTAACAGTAGCTGTCTTTGGTAGAAAATCAGCAGCTTGCTATTGCATGATAATTCAATATCATACTTTGGCACACTGTCAGCAATTGCAAATCCCATCATCAAAAGCTACCTATCTAAAGCCAGGTATATTTGGTAGATAATCAGCACTTTGCTATAGCATGATAATCTAGTATCATACACTGGCACACTGCCAGCAATTATGAATCCTGCCACAAGAAACCACACATGCAACAGTAGTTGTCTTTTGTAGAATATTAACAGCTTGCTATTGCACGATAATTCAATATCATACCTTGGCACACTGTCAGCAATTGCAAATCCCATCATCAAAAGCTACCTATCTAAAGCCAGGTATATATGGTAGATAATCAGCACTTTGCTATAGCACGATAATCTAGTATCATACACTGGCACACTGCCAGCAATTATACATTCTATCATTAGAAACTGCCTATGTAAGAGTAGATAAATTTGCCAATAATATGACAATGTGCTTAGTTGATCATAACTTGGTACCATAGGTCTACCTACATTATAGCATTTGGAGATCCTACCAATGTAATCTGCCTATCTATTCCTTTATCATGTGATCTGCAATTATGATACATATTTTTAATATTTTACATTAAATAAAGCTAGCTAAATCTTTGTCATACTCTGGTCGATTTCCTGATGCAAGTCCATAGGGTGACTGCCACACAAAGGCAAAGACGAAGTATACCAAGTCTGAATCGTTGCTTATGAGACACATTCGGCAGAAAGCAAGGAATATGATTGGGCTTGTATCAAGGCATACAATAATGCATGGGAAATAAACAAAAGTATTGTGCAGACATCATTGAGATAACTGAATATTGATGAGACAGTGGGCGAATGAAAGGAATCAGGATCACAGAAAATGCAATAAAACAGCGAACAAGGCTCAAACAACCTAGATACCTATGTGAACAAACACGATCTGCTGTTCCAGTGGAACATTATTGCGCCGCAATTTCTTCACAGCCTTATGCAACGCCACGGCAGCCCGCCTACAATCCAGTCTCCCTGAATCATCAACCAACTTGTCGTAAAAGGTAGACACAACCTGCCGTGCAACATCGTCGTCGACGGACCACATAGAACCAATCACACTACGAAATCCGGAAAATTGCATTGCCGCGGCAAGATGGATCGACTCGTCGGGACTGTTCTCATCGCCCACGGTAGTGTGGCAAGCTGATAAGAATGCAAACTCTGGGTTTTGCCAGTTCGATCGGATGATGTCCTTGATCATCAACGGCCCATCGCGCATGGCAAAGGAAGATTCGAATGGTCGCTGTCGATTCGGCATTCCGTGACAGGCCAGGTGAAGCCATTGATTATCGTTTAGTGCATCAAGAACAACCTGCACCGTTGCGTCACTGTCCTGGATTGACGTGAAGGATGATACTATAGGTGCGAGACGCCGAGCTATGGCGGCCACTTCAGGAGCGACGCATCGCAGTTCCTTCCCTCCCTCAGGGTTTCCTTGACCAATTGCCACAAAATGTTGAGTAGATGCATTTTGAGAAACACGCTGTCGCGCACGAACGAGTGTCGCCAACGTGGGGGTATAAGATGAGATGTAAATCTGTGGCAAATTGTCTCTTTCCCTCTCGTAGGGTCCTGCTGCATGTAGAGGAAGCAAAGTGAATTCAGCAGTGGGACACCACCAGATACGCGAACCAGGGGGAACATTCAGCACCCCAAGTGCTTGAACCACGGGTTCGACGATATGACGCCAAAGCTTGCGGAGGATGCCCACAAGCTTGTTCTGCTGGTCAGAACAACCAAATTGCTCTGCGACGGACTGAAATTCGGTGGACAACTCGGAGACATAGGTCTGGGTGATATCAATTGGAATGTGCACAGGACCTTGGTCACATAGGACAATCAAAGCATCGCAGCGGTACTGACTAGCATTGACGATGATGACAGGACCTTCTTCAGCGGCCTTCTGTAGGTCGGAAAACAGGGGAGGGAGGAGAAACCGAGAAAATTCGGGGAGCATATGGATGCGGGAGAGGACATCATTCCATTGCATGGTCAGTTGTCGAATCTGTGAAGACTGGTCTTCGGTAGACCGATCAAACACGGCGCGAAGACGAGAGCTCAGCTGCTTAAACTCTTCCACCAAGACTGCGCCGGTGTCACCGGGCAAGGAAAGTTCATCGAACGGCGAGCTCAAACGTGCCAACTGGGTCCAGAATACTGCACGACCTTGCTCGACGAGTTCCACAGCAGTTGTCAGCACGCGATGACGAATGCTACACGAGAAAGCATCCACAGCAAGGGACGCCGTGGCCATCCTGATGACATCGAAATTACGTGATGAAGACGACAAAAGTGTGACATGCTGATCTAGGAATTTCAATGCAGTTTGATATGCAAGCAATGCAGAGGCATGGTTTGTCTCTTCAGCAGCAGTGATCCATGACTTAGCAGCAGCAAGATCCTGACGAGAGACCGCATGAGATGTGTGAGGGAGTTGTGAGAATAAGTTAAATGATTCATCAAGGTCAGACGGCACTCCCCGCTGCTTGAATCTGTCTCCAAGGCTGGCAGCGAGATTGTTGAGAGAACTTGATCGATCAGAATGACCGGGGGGACGAAGGAGTAGTGCATCTCGATGGAGCTCGATGGACTCATCAAGGTCAGACGGGACACCCCGCTGCAAGAATCTGTCTCGAAGGCTGGCGGCGAGATTGTCGAGAGAGTGTGATCGATCAGAATGACTGGGGGGACGAAGGAGTAGTGCATCTCGATGGAGCTCGATGGACTCATCAAGGTCAGACAGGACGCCCCGCTGCAAGAATCTGTCTCCAAGGCTGGCGGCGAGATTGTTGAGAGAACTTGATCGATCAGAATGACCGGGGGGACGAAGGAATAGTGCATCTCGATGGAGCTCGATGGACTCATCAAGGTCAGATGGGACGCCCCGCTGCAAGAATCTGTCTCGAAGGCTGATGGCGAGATTGTTGAGAGAGCTTGATCGAAGAGAATGACCGGGGGAACGAAGGAGTAGTGCATCTCGAAGGAGCTCGATGGACTCATCAAGGTCAGACGGGACGCCCCTCTGCAAGAATCTGTCTCGAAGGCTGACAGCAAGATTGTTGAGAGAGTCTGATCAAAGAGAACGACCGGGGGGACGAAGGAGTAGTGCATCTCGAAGGAGCTCGATGGACTCATCAAGGTCAGACGGGACGCCCCGCTGCAAGAATCTGTCTCCAAGGCTGAAGGCGAGATTATTGAGAGAGTCTGATCGATCAGAATGACCGGGGGGACATCTCTTCAATGCCGCTCGACGCTGTTCCACAGCATCTACCATGCTACGATACCACAATCAAGTTACACTTAGACTGGCAGGGACAGGGGGGGATGAAACCGAAGAGCGCAAGTGGGCAAGGACGACACTGTCAGGTTATCATCAGCACAACATCCAGATAAGTTTAAATCGCAATACGCACGCACATTCGTAGAAGTCCAAGTCACGACGTAGTAAAAATTTGTGAGAGTGGTTCGAGTGGTTCGAGTTGAGGAGGTTTAAAAAAATCATGGCTGCAGGCTGTAGCACTGGGTCTATGGATAATGGCAGTGCATGAGCCTGAGAAACAACATTCCAACATGTTTCACATCTCCGCTGCGGTCAACACAAGGTCAACAGCTACTAATCTACCACAGTACTAAGTTGTCCCTTTGCTTTCCTGGCTTTGGCTGCATTATTGCATTCCACATCCAGATTTTCACGATCTACTGACATGTATCGATCCATCTATCTACCCGAGAAGAGCCTGAGTGGAGTCATTACAAAGACTATGCCTCACCTTCGACACCAGCTGCACATGTCTCGGCAGAAGACAGGGTACGACAATGTGCTGATGACTTTGATGCCATTTTTTTTAGCACAGCGGCATCTCTAGTAGATCGAGCTTGACGACTATTTGCAACAACCAGTAAATCATACCAAGTCCCACTGCAATGTGGTTCCACAATCCAAAGATGTATCCGAATTTGCACCGGATGGCACTTGTATTTCTGGTAGGTCGTGCACCATCACTCTCGCTGGCATCACAGCTTATGTGTTATACACCATAGCTACCTCGACTGCAGTTGAACGTGTATTTTCGCAAGGCCGGCAGCCGGCACCTTCTACACTTCACTCGAAACCACTTGTGTCCGTCATCGACCATGTATTCCTCTGTCTTGGCTCATGGCTCCGCTGTAATCTGGTAGCACTTGAGGACCTTGCTGAGATCATGAAGTGTCTGAAGAAAGAAACCAAGAGGACGAGAGTGTTGGGTGAGGTTACAGGTACTTGCCAGGATGTTTCTGTTCTGTTCATCCAATGTTCTTTAGAACTCACGGTGACGGTGACAGCGACGGTGACAAAAATCGTAAGCATTGGAAGATTTTACAAGCCAGGAGCATAACAGTGACCTAGGTGGTTAACAGACGATATGAAAGGGCGATCAATTGACATCCGTAGCTTGACCAGTAACGAGCCACGCAGTATACATCATTTCGCTACCAGATAAAATCATGGAACAGGCATTCTCGTGTGTCAGGATTGATACGGACGGTTGTGAAGCCCTAATTTGTGTTCAAGTGGAAGTAGGGAGGCAGGAATGAATCCCGAAAGGTGGATGATATCATCGAGGAGGGCAAGTCGAGCAAACCCTGACCCGTATTGCAAGCTAGAGGGAGACCCTGTTGTGAAGATTATCCGTCAAGGTGCTGATATTGATATGCAAAGTGATTTCACTTCCCAATGGCATGACGATTTCAAAGTAGGAACGGGCGTGGGAAACGACCCGTCTAGATCAATGTACTCCAACACTTGGACATGCCAATGCGAGCCTGAGAATCGAATTCACTGAATCCTTTCATAACTGTCTTCTCTCTGCTTTTTTCTTGTTTTCTTCTTTACGACCACAGGACCACCGTCACTATAACCGGGACCACAGCACCCGCCTGCAACTTTTTTTCGAAAAATATATCACCACACCCGATACCATCATCTTCTTCATCTTATAGATTCGCAATCACGACGTCGATTCCTAATTGAATCCTCAATTATTTCGGTCAACGATGGCACCAGGTCCAAAAACAGGTCCTGCACTATTTCTCGGACTCGAACTTGCTACCGATCAATTGCACGCTTCCATCGTGGATGAAAGCTTGGAGCTTGTTGGAGTAGAATGTGTTGATTTTGACACGGAATTACCTGAATATCAGTACGTGCTTTCGTGGCATATGTTCTGTTCTTCCGTGTTCCACTATCTGTGATTTGGATGCGCGCCATATTGTTGCCGCATGTTCTCTTCACATCACGTCTACAGGCATTTTACTGGAGAGCTAATATTTTAATAGGACTCAGGGAGGAATTTTCACTACTCCAGGAGATGCATACACTACGCCAGTGGATATGTGGGTCAAGGCTCTTGGTGCGTAAACTGGCGGAAGCAAATTTTTTGCTTCGACTTAACCAATTTGGATTTTTGGGTATCTGTCCGATCACTTACCATGTGCGCGGGAACATTGTTTACTTGCCTCCTGAACACGACCTGCTTGTTAAATTCTTGCCGGCAACAGACTTTTTACTCGAAAAACTGACTAGGAATCATGATGTAACGAGGATAAAATCAATCGGTGGTTGTGCTCAGGTGATTCCCTCGTATCAAGCTGTGAAGGCTCCATCCTGATATGATACATGCAACTTTACAGCATGCTCTCGTGTGGTAGAAATCGACTCCCATTCCTTCTTTTCCAGCACTCGATCCGCGACTCCCATTTCACTCTCAACTTCCTCCGAACACTTTCTCATAACCGAATGCACCAGTTGCTCATGATACGTCTGCACACACGCGTGCCCTTGCCCTCGAAGCCCTCCTTGGGGGACCTCATGGCTGCTCGCGTCGGCACATGCGCCAACGCATCACTCTTAGCTGCCTAAATCTCGTTAATCCTGGACATCTGATGTCTGGTCACGAACGGGCAAGATGCAGCTTGCCAGTCAATTTGTTGCAAGTATGGTCGTGGGGGAGTGAGTAAATATGGGTGTCAGAAGCCTGCGTGACCGGTATATGGGTGCATGTCAATGCTGGCGCTGGCGCTGGCGCACAAGGTGCGGCTGGACTGGGTCGCTGGGACGAGGGTGTTTTGGAGATTGTAGGTGGGAGCCGGGAAGAAGGTCGGAGGATCCGAACGTGGTTGGGCGACATGGAGGTCGCTGGTGGGAGGAAAGCAGTCCATACCGAGCGATACGGATTCGAATCAGGTGAGTTTCGTTTGCTATAATGTGTGCCACCCATTAACGTCTTTGCAGATACGGTCGTCACTCCCTTCACTTCTGATTACCTTTCTTCATACCTATCTCTCTGTCCATCTCCTAGAGATGCAGTGTTTTCATTCGGACCAATGGATACCCTTCTCACTCCGCTCAACGTTACCTCGACTTTACAGCCTATTCCCCCATCCTGTCCCGGATCGCAGTGAAAAGCGATGATACATCGCCATGTTATGCAGCATGTATGCAATCACATAGCCTCACCTTGCACAACTCACATTCTCTTTCAGAAATGCTGACGTTCCGCGTGCTCCTGTACACGAAGAGCTGGAGTGCGTTTGTCGGCTAGTTGCCATCATTCCACCTGGCGAATCCATAGGGTTTCGGCCAATTGGACACCTGTCGAAACACAAGGTTTCACGCGGTCGATCTCTTTTACAGATATTTCTTACGTGTTACAGACAAGAAACTAAGTATTAACTTGTCACCGATCGTGTCGCCGGCCCAGTCCCTAAAAGGGTGCAATGACCCTTCAACGACTAGCAGGGCATCAAGCTCGGAAGATAGCGATGCTGACGTCCTACAGTGTCCTGTTTTGCCTCTGACGGCCTATGCTCTGCTCAATGTCCTCATCATCGCCATCGTTCGCCATTATAATGCTGAAGTAGATGGCATTTACGAAGGAGCTCTGGGTGTCGTTGCCCTGTGCTGTCAACTTGTGCGCCCTGAAAACACCACCAAGCAAGTTCCCTGGCAGGTTTATGTATTCAAGGCGATGGATGCGGTGAAAGATGTCGTTCTGGATGTAACGGATGTTCTTCAAATACGTGACGTGAGTGTCTTTTATTATATTCAGTATAAGAGGGAGTCGATTGAACATTTTACTAGGATGATTTGGAGCGCTGTAGAGCATGGATGAGCCAGGCTGAATGTGAATGGTCTTATTGTACTATCGTTTTCCTCGCCTGCATTACATTGATAAATCTTGTTGTTTGTAATCCTTAACGCATGTTTTATTGTGTACACTATGGGTTCTAATTATAAAATTTCAAGATCGCGGAAAGGTTTATTAAGGTGACTTGCGCAGGAAGTCAATGTTCGGTGCACTCAAGGTTGATTTTAGAAATGCGTCAAGATGGATAACTTATGAGGAAACGCAGGAATATGCTGCAAAGCAGGCGCATCAAGTCAAGGTAACAGGCAATACAGATATCTAGCAAACCATTCAGGAGGTAGTGGACTACTTATCTAAACCAACACGTTCGTGAGCGGGTGAATCCTGGAAGAGAACATTTAGGCTAGCCAGATTTTATCTAGGACGGATGACAAGTTCGGGGCAGATAGATCATAGTAAGAGACCAGTGATGGCGATGGGTGGGAAGTGCGGTACCTCTCGTCGGATGACCCCTGCTCAGAAACACATTTCGATGGGCATACCTATCGAAAGACAGCCCAGTCAGAATGCTTCCAGCTCGTAAAATTTAGAACTCGTGATGATAGGATGATGATGATGACGTAGCCTAGCTGGCTGACAGTAAGGGGCGATCGATCGACGTTCGTAACTTGACCGAAAACGCAGTATACACCATCTCGCTATCAGTCAATAAAAGGCCAGGATCCAAAGTCTGTTCTCTATAGATCTATCTTTGATGTGATTAAGACCTTGTCAATGGGCCGCGACGCTATGACTCACATGAGAAAAGCCATGCAAGTCCGTGGGGTGACTGCCAGACAAAGGCAAAGACGAAGTATACCAAGTCTGAATCGTTGCTTATGAGACACATTCGGCGGAAAGCAAGGTATATGATTGGGCTTGTATCAAGGCGTACAACAATGCAAGGGAAATAAACAAAAGTATTGTGCAGACATGATTGAGATAACTGAATATTGATGAGACAGTGGGTGAATGAAAGGAATCAGGATCACAGAAAATGCAATAAAACAGCGAACAAGGCTCAAACAACCTAGATACCTATGTGAACAAATACGATCTGCTGTTCCAGTGGAACATTATTGCGCCGCAATTTCTTCACAGCCTTGTGCAACGCCACAGCAGCCCGCCTACAATCCAGTCTCCCTGAATCATCCACCAACTTGTCGTAAAAAGTAGACACGACCTGCTGTGCAACATCGTCGTCGACCGACCACATAGAACCAATCACACTACGAAATCCGGAAAATTGCATAGCTGCAGCGAGATGGATCGACTCGTCGGGACTGTTCTCATCGCCCACGGTAGTGTGGCAAGCTGATAAGAATGCAAACTCCGGGTTTTGCCAGTTCGATCGGATGATGTCCTTGATCATCAACGGCCCATCGCGCATGGCGAAAGAAGATTCAAATGGTCGCTGTCGATTCGGCATTCCGTGACAGGCCAGGTGAAGCCATTGATTATCGTTTAGTGCATCGAGAACAACCTGCACCGTTGCGTCACTGTCCTGGATTGACGTGAAGGATGATACTATAGGTGCGAGACGCCGAGCTATGGCGGCCACTTCAGGAGCGACGCATCGCAGTTCCTTCCCTCCTTCAGGGTTTCCTTGACCAATTGCCACAAAATATTGACTAGATGCATTTTGAGAAACACGCTGTCGCGCACGAACGAGTGTCGCCAACGTGGGGGTATAAGACGAGATGTAAATCTGGGGCAAATTGTCTCTCTCCCTCTCGTACGGTCCTGCTGCATGTAGAGGAAGCAAAGTGAATTCAGCAGTGGGACACCACCAGATACGCGAACCAGGGCGAACATTCAGCACCCCAAGTGCTTGGACCACGGGTTCGACGATATGATGCCAAAGCTTGCGGAGGATGCCCACAAGCTTGTTCTGCTGATCGGAACAACCAAATTGCTCTGCGACGGACTGAAATTCGGTGGACAACTCGGAGACATAGGTCTGGGTGATATCAATTGGAATGTGCACAGGATCCCGGTCACATAGGACAATCAAGGCGTCGCAGCTGTACTGACTAGCATTGACGATGATGACAGGACCTTCATCAGCGGCCTTCTGTAGGTCGGAAAACAGGGGAGGCAGGAGAAACCGAGAAAAATCCGGGAGTATACGGATGCGGGAGAGGACATCGTTCCATTGGATGGTCAGTTGTCGGATGTGTGAAGACTGGTCTTCGGTAGACCGATCAAACACGGCGCGAAGACGAGAGCTCAGCCGCTTAAATTCTTCCACTAAGGCTGCGCCGGTGTCACCGGGCAAGGAAAGTTCATCGAACGGCGAGCTCAAACGTGCCAACTGGGTCCAGAATACTGCACGACCTTGCTCCACGAGTTCCACAGCAATTGTCAGCGCGCGATGACGAATGCTACATGAGAAAGCGTCCACAGCAAGGGAAGCCGTGGCCATCCTGATGACATCGAAATTACGTGATGAAGACGACAAAAGAGCAACATGCTGATCTAGGAATTTCAATGCAGTTTGATATGCAAGCAATGCAGAGGCATGGTTTGTCCCTTCAGCAACAGTGGCCCACGACTTGGCAGCAGAAAGATCCTGACGAGAGACTGCATGAGATGTGTGAGGGAGTTGCGAGAATACATTGAATGATTCATCAAGATCAGACGGGACGCCCCGCTGCAAGAATCTGTTTCCAAGGCTGATGGCGAGATTGCTGAGAGAGTGTGATCGATGAGAATGACCGGGGGGACAAAGGAGTAGTGCATCTCGATGGAGCTCGATGCACTCATCAAGGTCAGACGGGACGCCCCGCTGCAAGAATCTGTTAAGAAGGCTGTTGGCGAGATTGTTGAGAGAGTGTGATCGTTCAGAATGACCAGGGGGACGAAGGAGTAGTGCATCTCGAAGGAGCTCGATGCACTCATCAAGGTCAGACGGGACGCCCCGCTGCAAGAATCTGATTCCAAGGCTGTTGGCGAGATTGCTGAGAGAGTGTGATCGATGAGAATGACCGGGGGGACAAAGGAGTAGTGCATCTCGATGGAGCTCGATGGACTCATCAAGGTCAGACAGGACGCCCCGCTGCAAGAATCTGTTAAGAAGGCTGTTGGCGAGATTGCTGAGAGAGTGTGATCGTTCAGAATGACCAGGGGGACAAAGGAGTAGTGCATCTCGATGGAGCTCGATGCACTCATCAAGGTCAGACGGGACGCCCCGCTGCAAGAATCTGTTAAGAAGGCTGTTGGCGAGATTGCTGAGAGTGTGTGATCGATGAGAATGACCGGGGGGACAAAGGAGTAGTGCATCTCGATGGAGCTCGATGCACTCATCAAGGTCAGACGGGACGCCCCGCTGCAAGAATCTGATTCCAAGGTTGTTGGCGAGATTGCTGAGAGAGTGTGATCGTTCAGAATGACCAGGGGGACAAAGGAGTAGTGCATCTCGATGGAGCTCGATGCACTCATCAAGGTCAGACGGGACGCCCCGCTGCAAGAATCTGTTTCCAAGGTTGTTGGCGAGATTGCTGAGAGAGTGTGATCGATGAGAATGACCGGGGGGACAAAGGAGTAGTGCATCTCGATGGAGCTCGATGGACTCATCAAGGTCAGACGGGACGCCCCGCTGCAAGAATCTGTTTCCAAGGCTGTCGGCGAGATTGCTGAGAGAGTGTGATCGATGAGAATGACCGGGGGGACAAAGGAGTAGTGCATCTCGAAGGAGCTCGATGCACTCATCAAGGTCAGACGGGACGCCCCGCTGCAAGAATCTGTTAAGAAGGCTGTTGGCGAGATTGCTGAGAGAGTGTGATCGTTCAGAATGACCAGGGGGACAAAGGAGTAGTGCATCTCGATGGAGCTCGATGGACTCATCAAGGTCAGACAGGACGCCCCGCTGCAAGAATCTGTTAAGAAGGCTGTTGGCGAGATTGCTGAGAGAGTGTGATCGTTCAGAATGACCAGGGGGACAAAGGAGTAGTGCATCTCGAAGGAGCTCAATGGACTCATCAAGGTCAGACGGGACGCCCCGCTGCAAGAATCTGTTAAGAAGGCTGTTGGCGAGATTGTTGAGAGAGTGTGATCGTTCAGAATGACCAGGGGGACGAAGGAGTAGTGCATCTCGAAGGAGCTCGATGCACTCATCAAGGTCAGACGGGACGCCCCGCTGCAAGAATCTGATTCCAAGGCTGTTGGCGAGATTGCTGAGAGAGTGTGATCGATGAGAATGACCGGGGGGACAAAGGAGTAGTGCATCTCGATGGAGCTCGATGGACTCATCAAGGTCAGACGGGACGCCCCGCTGCAAGAATCTGTTTCCAAGGCTGTTGGCGAGATTGCTGAGAGAGTGTGATCGATGAGAATGACCGGGGGGACAAAGGAGTAGTGCATCTCGAAGGAGCTCGATGCACTCATCAAGGTCAGACGGGCCGCCCCGCTGCAAGAATCTGATTCCAAGGCTGATAGCGAGACTGTCGAGAGAGTGTGATCGATGAGAATGACCGGGGGGACAAAGGAGTAGTGCATCTCGATGGAGCTCGATGCACTCATCAAGGTCAGACGGGACGCCCCGCTGCAAGAATCTGTTTCCAAGGCTGTTGGCGAGATTGCTGAGAGAGTGTGATCGATGAGAATGACCGGGGGGACAAAGGAGTAGTGCATCTCGATGGAGCTCGATGCACTCATCAAGGTCAGACGGGCCGCCCCGCTGCCTGAATCTGATTCCAAGGCTGATAGCGAGACTGTCGAGAGAGTGTGATCGATGAGAATGACCGGGGGGACAAAGGAGTAGTGCATCTCGATGGAGCTCGATGCACTCATCAAGGTCAGACGGGACGCCCCGCTGCAAGAATCTGTCTCGAAGGCTGACAGCGAGATTGTTCAGACAATCTGATAGATCAGAATGACCGGGGCGACATGTCCTCAAGGCCGCTCGACACTGTTCTACATCGTCTAGATCAGCCAGGACGCCTCGCCGACTGAATCTGTTTCTAAGCCTGTTGGCGAGATTATTGAGAAACCGTGATCGAAGAGAATAGCCGGCTGAATATTTTTGCAAGACTGCTCGACGCTGTTCCGCATCATCTGCCATGCTTTGATACCACAATCAAGTTACGCCTAGACTGGCAAGAACTCGGGAGGATGAAACTGAACAGCGCAAGTGGGCGAAGACGACACTGTCACTGGGTTATCATCAGCATAACATCCAGATAGATACGTTTGAATCGCAATATGCACGCACATTAGTAGGAATCCACGTCACTACGCAGTAGAAACCTGTGAAAGTGGTTCCAGTTGACGTTCAAGGTTGAAAACATCGTGCCTGCAGGCTGTAGCTTGTCTATGGATAATGGCAGTGCATGAGCCTGAGAAATCAATTGCCAACGTCTCCGCTGCGGTCAACACAAGGTCAACAGCTACTAATCTTAGTAATCTACAATACTAGCCCCACACCCGTTGTGCCTTTGGCTTAATGGAGTCTGGCATTGGCTGGATACTAATAACTTTTGCATTCCCCTGTTCTCTCATCCAATTTTTCGTGATGTACTGACTTGTATCGGTACACCTATCTCCCCGAGAAGAGCGCATAGATCATCACAAAGACTATCCCTAACCTTCGACTTCAGCTGCACATGTCTCAGCAGAAGACAAGGCGCGACAATGTTTTGTGGCACAGCGGCATCTCTAGTAGATCATCGAGCTTGACGACTATTTGCAACAACCAGTGGATAGTTCCAAAGTCCCAGTGCAATAGTGGGTCCATTATCCAAAGAAGTATTTGAATTTGCACCGGATGGCACTTGTATTTCTGGTAGGTCGTGCACCATCACTCTCGCTAGCATCACAGCTTATGTGTTACACACCATAGCTACCTCGAATACAGTCAAACATGTATTTTCGCAAGGCCGGCAGCCAGCACCTTCTACACTTCACTCGAAACCGCTTGTGTCCGTCATCGACCGTGCATTCCTCTGTCTTGGCTCATGGCTCCGCTGTGATCTGGTAGCACCCGAGGACCTTGCTGAGATCACGAAGTCTCTGAAGAAAAGAAAACACGAGGACGAGAGTGTTGGGTAAGGTGGGTTAGTACAGGCGCGGTGTTGATCTTCCGACCTGCAGGTATACCCGTGCTACGCTGTATTTGCCAGGATGTTTCTGATTTGTTCGTCCCATGGTTTTTAGAGCTCATGGTGACGATAACGATGACGAAAATCGTAGGTGTTGAGAGGTTTTGCAAGCCAGGAGAATGACAATGAGGTAGCCTAGGTGGTTGACAGTACCACAAGAAAGGGCGATTGATTGACATCCGTAGCTTGAGTGATGATGAGCCACGCAGTATACATCATTTCGCTACCAGATAAAATCATGGAACAGGAAGTCTCATATGTCCGAATTGATATAGACGGATGTGAAGTCCTAATTTGTGTTGATATGGAAGTGGGGAGGCGGGAATGAATCCAGAAAACAGGTGGATGAGATCGTCGAGGAAGGCAAGTATTGAACGAGCAAGCCCTGACCCGTATTGCAAGCTAGAAGGAGACCCCGCCGTGAAGATTATCCGTCAAGGTGCTAACATTGATATGTAAAGTGATTTCAATTCCCAATGGCATGACGATTTCAAAGTAGGAACAGGCGTGGGAAATGACCCGTCTAGATCAATGTGCTCCAACACTTGGACATGCCAATGCGAGCCTGAGAATCGAATTCACTGAATCCTTTCATAACTGTCTTCTCTCTGCTTTTTTCTTGTTTTCTTCTTCACGACCACAGGACTACCGTCACTATAACCGGGACCACAGCACCCGCCTGCAACTTTTTTTCGAAAAATATATCATCATACCCGATACCATCATCTTCTCCATCTCATAGATTCGCAATCACGACGTCGATCCCTAATTGAACCCTCAATTATTCCGGTCAACGATGGCACCAGGTCCAAAAACAGGTCCTGCACTATTTCTCGGACTCGAACTTGCTACCGATCAATTGCGCGCTTCGATCGTGGATGAAAGCTTGGAGCTTGTGGGAGTAGAATGCGTTGATTTTGACACGGAATTGCCTGAATATCAGTACGTGCTTTCGTGGCATATATTCTGTTCTTCCGTGTTCCACTGTCTGTGACTTGGACGCGCCAAATTGTTGCGACATGTTCTCTTCACATCAAGTCTACAGTCATTTTATTGGAGAGCTAATATCTTGATAGGACTCAGGGAGGAATTTTCACTACTCCAGGAGATGCATACACTACGCCAGTGGATATGTGGGTCAAGGCTCTTGGTGCGTAAACTGGCGGAAGCAAATTTTTTGCTTCGACTTAACCAATTTGGATTTTTGGGTATCTGTCCGATCACTTACCACGTGCGCGGGAACATTGTTTACTTGCCTCCTAAACACAACCTGCTTTGCCGGCCACAGACTTTTTACTCGAAAAACTGACTAGGAATCATGATGTAACGAGGATAAAATCAATCGGTGGTTGTGCTCAGGTGATTCGCTCGTATCAAGCTGTGAAGACTCCGTCCTGATGTGATACATACAACTTTACAGCATGCTCTCGTGTGGTGGAAATCGACTCCCATTCCTTCATTTCCAGCACTCGACCCGCGACTTCCATTTCACTCTCAACTTCCTCCCAACACTTTCTCATTACCGAATACTCCAGTCGCCCAGGATACTTCTGCACACACGCATGCCCTCGCCCTGGAAGCGCTCCTTGGGGGGCCAGACCTTATGGCCGCACGCGTCGGCACATGCGCCAACGCTTCACTCTTAGCTGCCCAACTCCTCCGAGTTCGTGAATCGTGGACATCTGATGTCTGGTCGCGAACAGGGAAGATACAGCTTGCCAGCCAATTTCTTGCAAGTATGGTCGTTGGGGAGTGGGTAAATATGGGAGAGTCAGAGGCCTGCGCGACCGGTATGTGGGTGCATGCCAATGCTGGTGCTGGCGCACAAGGTGCGGCTGGACTGGGCCGCTGGGACGAGGGTGTTTTGGAGATCGTAGGTGGGAGCCGGGAAGAAGGTCGGAGGATCCGAACGTGGTTGGGCGACGTGGAGGTCGCTGGTGGGAGAAAGGCAGCCCATATCTCGCGATACCTATGTGAGCGATACGGATTCGAATCTGGTGAGATTCCTTTGCTATTATGTATGCTTCCCATTAACGTATTTGCAGATACGATCGTCACTCCCTTCACTTCTGATTACCTGTCTTCATACCTATCTCTCTGTCCATCTCCTGGAGATGCAGTGCTTTCATTTGGACCAATGGATACCCTTCTGACTCCTGCTCAACATTACCTACCAACTCGCCTTTACAGTCTATTCCCTCATCCTGCCCAGGATCCCAGCGAAAAGCGACGATACATCGCCATGTTAAGCAGCAGGTATGCAATCACATAGCCTTTCACCTTGCACAGCTTCTCACATGCTTGCAGAAATGCTGATGTTCCACGTGCTCTTGTAAGAGACATGTATACGAAGAGCTGGAGTGCATTTGATCGGCTAGTTGCTATCGTGCCACCTGGTGGATCCATAGGGTACGTTCATGCAAATGAATTCGAAACGTTCATCTTATTTCTCTGGAACTCTTCGCAGTCTCGATGATAAGCTATTCAGTTTTTGGCTCCTACAGGGTGACAGCTACCCATTATCACACGTCAAGGGCATCTATCGCTTTGAGACGGGTATCAAAGTCAACGAGTTCCGAGACCTTCGTGCAAACCCTCGGTGTCTTCTTGAGAGCCAGGTCCTCTCATTCCGCTTTCGGTGGTCAAGAATGATCGCCACCGGTGTTCTTGGCTCGAACATCAACCGGTCTCGAGGGAACGTCGCCCAGACACCCGGTCCTACATCGCCACAAGGGCAGAATCCCCGTTCAAACATCGCATCCAGCCTTGGACTCTCCTTTGATCCATATGACTATACGCCACTCCCTGCAAGAATACTTGTAACTGGTGCAGCTGCCAACTTCCCCTCAGTTGCAAATCTTGCAGGCGATGTCTTCAACGCTCCCGTGTTCATGCCCAGCACCCAGGTTGATTCCGCACAAGTAGTGCCCCATCGCAATGCACCTGCCGCTGGCTTCCCTGGCCGTGCATCACTAGGGGGTGCTTATTTTGCGCGGTGGATATGGGGAAAAGAGCGTAGCTCTGCTATTGGAGGATCAAGTACTGGTCGAGGACTCGGCGGATTTGAAGAGGAGATTAAGAGGTTGCATGGAAAACGTTGGGTCGCAAGCGGTGGTAACCCGCTGCGCACCAATGTAAATACTCCTTTGGGTGGCAACGGAGGCAGTGGAGCCAACAGTGGTACTAGCACCCCCTATGGTCATCGCTCAGGACTGGGCTCTACTGTATTTGTCGAGGAAGAGGAAGAAGAAGTGGAGGAGATGGAACGTGCGAGCGGTATACTCGCCTCTTCAGTGTTTGCAGGTGGATTTGCGGACAGGGATCTTGGCAGGGACATTAGCCGCATGAGAACGCTCACAGGTTCTACGGTTGATACTGTAACGAGCAGCGGATCTATCGGGCTCTCGACCGCATTCACAACTCCCGATCTCAATGCAGGCGCAGGGAGTCCAGGTGGCGGAGTTGGAGCTGTCGTGCCACAAACAACTACCCTGACCCCTGTAACTGCCTTGCCCACTTCCGATGCCGAGGCACAGATTGGATTGGCGAAGGTCGCTGAGGCGGACGTAGATGCGTTCATGACGTATGCTGCTATCGTGCCCGAGTATTGCCGCCTTGAGGGCATGCTTTGCAAGTCCCTTGTATGATTGGTGAAGGTGAAAAGCTCTCGTCGTGTGTATGTGCCAAAAAGAACTACGAGATTTCATGATTTGTTGTATATATAGGATTTCATCAATACTTACGCGTCTTGGATATTCGATGATCGTTGACTATAGTCGACTGCTAAGTTCGCTACATGATAGTGTTTCGATTCTCTTGAATTTGGCATGAACAAAGCTATCCCTTGTATGCGTACAAGCATCACGGGGACCGGGTTCAAGGAGATTCTATCACCCTCCGATCATTGATCTCTCGTTATAGTACCATCGATAGCGGCGTCTTGCTGATAAAACCCAACTCATCGGAATGAACGACCCCCTTTTAGTATTTCATGCGTGAAAGTCGATCGTTGACGCATTGCTTTGCCAGGTATAAAGGCTCAAATACAAGGCTGTCGGCAGTAATCATCCTACGCACGCACCACCATAGTTTGCATAGTTTGCGTTCAGAACCCACACATTTACACCCTTAGAATTCGAAACTATCATGAAGGCACTGTTATCGATCTATCTGGTGCAGACAACTACTCCAGTAGACATCATCCCTGAGGCTGCTCCAGCCTTGATCCAAGTCAATGCTAATATCGTGCCGACCTGCAGTCATCGGTTAGGATCACGACCACGATGGTCCCAACCAGGCGATAACGCGCTCATCATCGTCTCAGAAGGAGTTGCACTAATGAACACTTTGCGCCGTTCGCAGTAGATATTTCAATATGATGGTGATGGCTGGTTCATCAAGTCCGTCGAGGCTGATAAATATCTCGGGATCGAGGGCAATGTCGACGATGCTGGTGATGGTTCCAGGGATGTCGCTGTCCCGTACCCTTTCAAGTGGGATATCAGAGACTCTGGTGGAAGGCGTGGAAGGTATTAGGTGCGCGCCTACCTTTCTCTTTTTGGTCTTGGATTGATCGATATCAATTCTTTCTTCTCACCCCTGTGTACATAGGATATCGCTCCATGACAAGAAAATCAGCGAAGACCTCTCCGATAACAGAAATGAGACGGAAGGCACGCAAATCCAACTTCGGACTGAGTGGTATGGTGCTACTGAGATTTGGGTGTCTCTTGAGCGTAATTGGTATGTTGACGATTGCTAAGCGTGTATATTGGTTGACGTTGTGATCCTTTCTAGAGCGTAAAAGAGCGGGAATATTGTACGTTGTGGTCGATCATGTATAACAGAATACTCGTGAAGAATGAATGTTGTTTTCTCTAGTTAACTGATGATCTTGCTCGAAGTCGATCTCCGCTTGGTCAAGAGCTTGATCACATGGCAGTCAATTATCTCCTTTCATCACGGACGCACGATTGCGGGGCGGTCTCATGTTTCCTCGATCGACAGTGGTAATGCACGTCCTAATCATCTGCAATAACGAACCCGAACCGGCTTGTCTTGAGACAAGTCATCACCAATGTTAAAGCAGGTCGCTCAAACCCAGGTGAGCTGGTTGTAGAGGCTAGTGATTGGTACGAGCGTCAACACATTCTTCTAGTATGTGCCATGCGAGAAAAGCCCCTTCGGCTGGAAGGCATTCCATGTCGAAGAATGGTACCCCGCTGATGTGGAAAACCCCGCAGATCCATTTGATGTCAAGATCATTTCGTGGTGACCGACTGGAAATCATAAAATCTTTGCTATCCAGTGTTTCACTTCTCATCCATCTGGTAGGAGAGATGTTACACTGGATCGCGAACATTACGGTCCCACCCATCCAATATCCCGTTCCTCCTGCCGTTTCCTCACATTTTCATAGGGCGGATCCATTGACTCACCCACGCAAGTTGAAAATCAAGGCGGCGATAGTGAGCAAGATACATGTTTCGATAGTGATACATTGGAAGTTCCAGTCATGGTAACAAAAGCTTTGAGGGCTCATTGATACGTTAAATTGAAAATTCACCGCATGCGTCGACGCCAAGCTGACTGTACTATGCAGTACGATGGATATCCCGGGTGCCTTTGTTAGCAATGACCATGATATCTCCACTCGTAAATATTGTTACACGATTCTCCTTTACATAACCCTCAGGTATACCCCCTTGAGCACATCCTTATGGGAAAGACTGCACTTTTTACCCGCTTCAATCAGTTGACAGCTAGACTGTTCAAATAATCAACACGGTGAGGGTTCACATCTGTCAAGTCGCCGCGGTTGATGGGAGTCCACTTGGGCTCATCCTGTAAATGTTTCTTATAAAGCCCATAATTAAAAAAGGGCAGATACGAACCTTGAAGAGACGCAAAGCTTTGATCGCGTTGGTCTCGTCAAGAGTGAATCGATGGTAGATGCCAGCAGGGAGAACTAAGAGATCGCCTGTGTCTACCTGGCAACGAATCCATGAATCCGAGGGATGTTCTGAATGACGAGTCATCAGAGTATGTATGACATAGAATGCATGATTCTCCGCTCACCTCGAACATCGAAAAAGCCAGTGCCCTCGAGAATATATCTTATCTCCTCGTCTTCATGCATGTGCCTGGTATTCAAGTTATTGCAAAGTACAAACACGATATTGTGAAAGCAGAGCGTACTCTTCATAGAAGCTCTTTAACTTTGCCTCATATAGATCTCCAAGGCCCTGCTTGGTGACCGTAATAATGTCTCTATTCTTGTAGCTTCTTTCCTCTGCAATAGTATCGATCTGGTTCTGTTCGCTAGTCGGGATGTGCCAGTGTAGTAATCCAAGAGATTTCAGGATATGATCTGACACAGGGTTACCGGAATCGTGCGGCAGCCGTTGATCGCCTGGAATGTTATCGAAGTAATAGGCACGCATAGTGATGCTATCGACTGGTGATCTGTATGGATGACTAGTAGATGCTTCAAAGGGTACTTGTTATGGATCCATGATTCATTAGTCAGTTTATTATGTAAGATTTTACTTCCCCCCGACTCGTGTAAGTACTGTCAGTCTGTCGACCTTCCTATGTAGCGCATCCACTCCAGCTTGCCTTCTACCACTCCGAGGTTGAAAATTAGGAAGGTGGCATGTCCGTGCCCTACACAAGCTTTTTTTAAATCAGATAATGCGTTACACCTATTCATAGCGAAGATAAGCCATATATATGATATGGTTTCAGCTGCTACACGGGCCCCCGACGGTGTCCAATGATCGTTGACGGAGCTGACCTGGTAACGTGGTAACCCTAACAGGATCATGTATTTAACAGCTGAAATTTTTGACAATGCATGTATAATATATATGAAAACTTGCCTTTCAGCGACAATACCCTCCCTGAGGTTGCTATGTTTTCATTATGCTCTCGCTACGTTAAACTCTAGTTTGTACGTTCTCGTACCACTTGCACTCATATATATATATTTCAGCAGTTTTCCGGGATCTCTTTTCTTTGATCCTGTTTGATCGTTTGATCGTTTTGAATTTTTAAGTGTCAAAAACAGAACTGACAGTGATTTCCTAATCATTTTAACAACAAACCCGAACCGGCTCGTCTGGAGATAAGTCGTCACTGATGCTAGAGCAGGTCGCTCAAACCCAGGTGAGCTGGTTGTAGAGGCTAATGATTGGTACGAGTGCCGACACATTCTTCTAATATGTGTGCGACTCGGAAAAGCCCCTTCGGCCGGAAGGCATTCCATGTCGAAGAATGGTGCCCCGCTAACGTGGAAAATATCTGCTATCTAGTGTTTCTCTTCTCATCCATCCGGTAGGAGAGATGTTACACTGGACCGTGAATATTACGGTCCCACTCATCCAATATCCGTTCCGACTGCCGTTCCCTCACATTTTCATAGGGCAAATCTCCAAGTTGAAAATCAAGGCAGCAATAGTGAGCGAAATACATGTTTCGATAGTGGTACATACTACACGTAGTACCCGCGAGGGCAGGTGAAAAAGCACGTGGCAGTACTAGGTAGGAAGTTCCAGTCATTGTAATAAAAGCTTTGACGACTCATCGATGCGTTAATTAAGAAGTTTGTAAGTACTACACTACTGTCACAGCTCCCACGACAATAAGTTATGGGGGACTTGGAAATTCACATGACTGTACTACTCAGTTGGATGGATATCCCGGGTATGCCTTAACATGGACAATCAAGTAAATCCTTAGTAATGACAATGATACCCCTATTCGTAAATATTGTTACATGATTCTCCTTCACATAAACCTCCGGTATACCCCCTTGAGCACCTCTCTATGGGAAAGACTGCACTTCAAGTGCAGTCTTTCCTTACCCATTTCAATCAGTTGACAGCTAGACTGTTCAAATAATCAACACGGCTAGGGTTCACATCTGCAAAGTCGCCGCGGTTGATGGGAGTCCACTTTGGCTCATCCTGTGAATGTTTCTTATAAAGCCCATAATTAAAAAAAGGGCAGATACAAACCTTGAAGAGACGCAAAGCTTTGATCATGTTGGTCTCGCCAAGAGTGAACCGATGGTAGATGCCAGCAGGGAGAACTATGAGATCGCCTGTGTCTACCTGGCAACGAATCCATGAATCTGAGAGATGTTCTGAATGACGAGTCATTAGAGTATGTATGACATGGAATGCGTGATTCTACGCTCACCTCGAACATCCCAAAAGCCGGTGCCCTCGAGAATATATCTTATCTCCTCCTCTTCATGCATGTGCCTGGTATTTACATAAGTTGTTGCCGAATAGAGACACGATATTGTGAAAGCAAAGCGTACTCTTGATAGTAGCTCTTTAACTTTTCCTCGAATAGGTCTCCAAGGCCCTGCTTGGTGACGTTCATAGTGTCTTTGTTCTTGTGGTCTCTTTCCTCTGCAATAGTATCGACCTGATTCTGTTCGCTAGTCGGGATGTACCAGTGCAGTAATCCAAGAGATTTCAGGATATGATCTGACACAGGGGTACCGGAATCGTGCGGCAGCCGCTGGTCGCCTGGAATATTATCGAAGTAATAGGCACGCATAGCGATGTAATCGACTGGTCTGCAGTATGGATAACTAGGTACTTCAAGGATACTCTTATATAGTTTTTCGTAGCGAAGATAAGCCATATATATGACATGGTTTTCAGCTGCTTGTCGACTTGTCTGCAGTATGGATGACTAGGTACTTCAAGAGTACTTGTCATATAGTATTTCATAGCGAAGATAAGATATGGTTTCAGCTGCTACACGGGCCCCCGACGGTGTCCAACGATCGTCAACGGCACTGACCTGGTAACTTTAACAGGATCATGTATCTAACAGCTGAAAATTTTAACAACACGTGACTCGTCTTTCAGCGATAATTTCCGGAGGTTTCTTCCCTGAAGTTGCTATGTTTTCATTATGCTCTCGCTACGTTAAGCTCTACTTAGTACGTTCTTGTACCACTTGCACCCATATATCAGCAGTTTTCCGAAACCTCTTTCCTTTGATCCTGTTTGATCGATTTGAATTTTTAACTGTCAAAAACAGAACTGACAGTGATGTTGCACAGCAGTGCCAAGTCTTTCATAAATTTGGCTCCATCGCTTAACCTAATTTGGATTAAAGTTCCCAGGCCAAATTTCTGAAAAAATCCGTACGGCCTTACGTAGCATTAACACATCACATCGCTGTCTGAAGTCAAATTTACTCACTGCAGCACACCTCTTGAGCTGTCCAAGCTTCTATCTACCCATGGACCTGTAGGGTTTAGGAATTTATCCCTCAGTTTGAATGTAATCTGTCACCGACTCTTGGCTGTGCCATGTCTCAGGTGTCGACAAGTTATCCACCAATCAAAGCATGCGCCATCTATGCGGTTAGATCCAACTTTTGGCCAGCTAATACTAGAATCGTCTTAGTATGATTTTCAGCGCCCAATAAGTGCAATCGCGACAGAGGCGGAAAACTCACTGCGGTAGTCCACCCATGCAGAGGTCGTTGTCAGGTTAGCCTTTACTAGAGGAAACCGTTCTCAACGATGCGGTGCTAGACTAATCAATTTGCTGTGCCCGAACTTACTTCATCTAGCTCTCGGCTCTAGAACTATGAAACGCCTGCTGAAAAACCTTTACGTGAACGAAGTGCATCCATAGGTATCTCAATATCTCCATCTTATCAACCAAGTGTTGCTGTTTACAAAAACTGATTCTGAAAATGGAATAAAGATCTGCATGATCTTGGTGTCATGGGACCTTAGGCCTTAGGACTCGATCAGACAACAATTTGACACCGGAGACATTGGCAGACAGATGCTGTCGTGCCTCAGGTGTGACAGGCAATCACAACACCTAATGGCGCAAAAGCGTGGTACCATTCATCATTGCCACGATAGTCAATTCTCCGCAAGCGTCCCGGATCTCCAACCTTATTAGCCTGTCCTCATGCCATTCTGTGCAAGCCTGTGTGCCGATTTGCACTAGTCTTTTATCACCATACAGCCATTTGTCTACTGTGCGCTGCTTTGCACTAGTTTCCCGTCACCATACAACCACTTGTCTACTAGCTTGAAACCATCGGCAACGACCTTCCAATTTCTTCAGCGCTCCAAGGTTGGCCTTATCGCCTCTTCTTGCATAAAAAGGATATCCAGTCTTCTTCAATTGGCATCTGCCAGCAGCCTCTTTTTCCTTCTCCATCATAGAGCATATCGGCTTACATCTAATCACTCCTAACACACATATTAATATCGCAATGTCTGCAACACTCCCAGTCACCCTGCACGACGTTCTCTCTCAAGCTACCGAGCGGTATCCTTCCCACGAGCTCGGATTCATTACATCTTCCGCTCATGACTCCTCCATTCGAGCGACAACATTCAGCTCTTTTAATCAGTATGTGCGCAACCTCGCTCGCGCCATGCTGGATTGGGGAAAGCCTGCTGGTTCAGTTATTGTTGTCTACCTAACTGAGCACGAGGATAACATGGCCGCCGTTTGGGCTTGTCTCCTTGCGGGCTACGTTCCATGCCTGCAACCCGCCCTTAGTGCCCAGCAGGCTCACAAGGAGGGCCATGTCGCTCATATCAAAAACCTGTTCTCGTCCGCTATCTGGCTCACCAATGAGTCCGGTGCTGACCAGGTGAATTCCATTAGCGGTTTGGAAGTCTACCTTCTTTCGCAGCTCAAGGCATCGGCTTCTAAATATGACGTCTCTGCCAACTGGGTCGCCCGTACTGCCCAGCCGGATGACGAGGCAATATTATTTTTAACCTCCGGATCGACCGGGTTTTCCAAAGCAGTTGTCCACAGCCATCGCACTATTTTGGCCGCTTGCTTCGCTAAAGGAGAGGCTTATGGCTTGACTCCAAAGACTAATGTACTTAACTGTAAGTCGACTTAATCGCTGTCGTTGCCGATGTTGATATCATTTTCCCAGGGGTTGGATTCGACCACGTTGCGGGCTCATTGGAAATGCACATCACCCCCTTGTTGTTTGGTGCATCTCAAATTCACGTCCATGCATCTGCTATTCTCTCCGACCCACTTCGTTTCCTTCGTCTGATCGACGAGAAGTCCATCAATGTTGCTTTCAGCCCTAACTTCTTGCTTGCGAAACTCACGCGGGACTTGGAGAAGAGGTCTGATCTTATTGGAGCCTTCGACCTCTCTTCAATCAAGCGCATCAACAGCGGAGGGGAGGCCGTCATTTCGAAGACCGCTCAGTCCTTTGTAACTGTTCTTAAGAAACTTGCAAAAGACCCCCTCAAGGTTTCTTTCGTCATTTCACCTGGATTTGGTATGACTGAGACTTGGTGAGTTATTTTTGGACTATATCGTGGCGTTAGACTTAATCAATCTCAGTGCTGGGTGTATCTACGAGCCAGTGGACCTCAGCACTACCGAGCCCAAACACGAATTCCTCGACTTGGGCCGCCCTATACGCGGTTGCGAGATGCGTATCGTTGACCCCGAAGATGGCAAGACGGTCCGCAGGGATGGAGAGAGTGGCGAGCTGCAAGTCCGTGGCCCTATGATTTTCGTTCGTTACTACAACAACGCGGAGGCCACAGCTTCCAGCTTTGTTGATGGTTGGTACCGTACCGGTGATGTCGGCATTATCGAAAACGGTGTCATGCGTCTCAGTGGTCGCATCAAAGACACTGTTATTGTCCACGGTGTGTCATATGGTATCCCAGAGCTGGAGACGCACCTCCAGACTGTCGAGGGCGTCACCCATTCCTTCCTTGCTGCTGCTCCCTACCGTGCACCCGGGCAGGAGACTGAAGGTTTCATTATCTTCTACGCTCCTACTTTCGACCTTAACGGAGAAGATGCTTCCACGAAACTATTTGCCACGCACCGCGCGCTCCGTGACATCTGTGTCAAAATGATCACCCTCCCTCCTCAATTCATCATCCCCATTCCTGTCAACCAGATGGAGAAGACTACTCTCGGGAAGCTCTCTAGGGCCCGCCTTGTCAGCCTCTTCAAACAGGGAGAACTTGCCAACCACATTGCCCGTGCTGAGGAGCTTTTGAGCGAGGCTCGGGGCTCTTCATTCGTCACCCCCTTCCACGGAGGCTGAGAAAGCTCTTGCCAAGATATACGCTGGGATCTTTAACCTTAGCGAGAATGAAATGTCCGCAAGCGACAACTTCTTCGAGCTCGGCGGTACCTCTATCGATGTCATCAGGTAAGCAATACAGGATGTTTGGTAACGAATGCCTCTCATGTCTCTTTCTATCAGACTCAAGCGCGAGGGCGAAGCACATTTCGGTTTGCCTGAGATACCCACCATCCAGATCCTCAAGCACCCTGTCATTTCTAGCTTGGCGAATTACATCAACACACTCCTCTCAAAGGACAGCACCGCGGAAGAGTATGACCCCATCGTTCCCTTACAGCTCACGGGTAACAAGACACCCATCTTCTTCGTTCACCCTGGTGTCGGCGAGGTTCTGATTTTCGTCAATCTCGCCAAGTACTTCCAGAACGAACGTCCCTTCTATGCTCTTCGTGCTCGTGGCTTCGAGCCAGGTCACCCATTCTTCACCTCCATGGACGAAATGGTGTCCACCTACGCTGCTGCAGTAAAGAGGACTCAACCCACCGGCCCTTATGCCATCTCTGGTTACAGTTACGGTGGTGTTGTCGCATTTGAGGTCGCCAAGCGCCTCGAGGCTATGGGCGATGAAGTCAAATTTGTCGGTCTCATCAACATCCCCCCTCACATCGCCGACCGCATGCACGAGATCGACTGGACCGGTGGCATGCTCAACCTTTCATACTTCCTTGGTCTTGTGACAAAGCAAGATGCTGCTGACCTCACACCCACTTTGAGGCCTCTCTCGCGGAAAGAACAACTGGAGGTCGTTTGGAAGTTATCACCTCCGGAGCGTCTCATTGAGCTCCAGCTCACACAAGAGAAGCTTGACCACTGGGTCGACATTGCTGGCTCCCTAATTGAGTGCGGCAAGGAGTATAACCCGTCTGGCTCAGTTTGTGAGTGCCCTTGATCCTGTAGTTTTTATCTCTCGCTGACGATCGTATCAAGCCGCTCTTGATGTCTTCTACGCCATTCCCTTGAAGGGAACCAAGGCTGATTGGCTTAACAAGCAGCTCAAGCCTTGGGACGGCTTCAGCCGTGGCCAGGCTTCATACACTGACG
Source organism: Suillus cothurnatus (assembly GCA_016758765.1). Classification (NCBI taxonomy): domain Eukaryota; kingdom Fungi; phylum Basidiomycota; class Agaricomycetes; order Boletales; family Suillaceae; genus Suillus; species Suillus cothurnatus. The sequence goes on from JABBWL010000097.1 coordinate 234,403, forward strand.
TCCCTGGACAACATTACACTCTCATGGACTTTAACCACGTTCCTCAATTCCAGAAGATCTTCCGCAGCCGTCTTGAATCTCGTGGTCTTTAAGATTGCAGATGACACGGTTAGAGGTTAGAGACGGACTGATTTTCACTGATTTACTGGATGTATACTTTATGTATGTTACTATACAGTCGACCTTGGTCTGACATCTTATTGTTGTAGTGTCTTTTGTAAATATTCCCCAGAGCTGAATCAATAGATTATGTGATTGTGTATCAGGTAATACTTGTCATGAGCATGAAACGATTCGAGCGACACCAATAGGGGATTCGAAATGGTAGAGCGCGATCAGAGATATCACCACGAGGGATTTCATGGATCACGGCCATGTATCATGCTCGGTTGAGCTATGACAGCGCCGGATATATACACCAGGGCTGCGATTGAATGAGAACGCAGATGATGCAGGGGTAAATCAGAGGTATTCAAGAAAACGGTTATATGTTACTAGTTTATGGTATCAACGCAACGAAAGTGTCGCGTATACAGCTGTGATATTAAATAACTAAGCAGCGGAAGAGGGAGGAAAAATTAAAAGTAAGTTGGATCATACATAGAAGATGCACCAATGGTCCAATCTGGATTCATAGAGTAGTGAAGCCTGATGGTGTTCAACGGCCACATCCTCGCTTGCTGAAATCTGTGTTCAAGAATGACAGGTCACAGCAAAACTGCTGAGAGACCTGGATCTATTAGAGTAACCGGGGTGGTGGAATGATGCGATACCCCGCTACAGGAAACTGTTTCCTAGGCTAGCAAGATCGTCGAGTGACAGAGAGCATCGGAAGAGTATTACCGGGGACCAAGAGCGAAATGGCGTAACCGACAACCCCATTGAGAATCCCGGATCTGAGTCGAAGACTAGCGCAGGATGACAACCATTTTACTGTGAAGGACCTTCTCAGAGAAGCTAATGACTGCAAAATTGATATCAGATTGAATTCGTACGTACTACGCAAGGTGCGAAAGAGGACCTACTGGTATATCGAATTCAACCTGCCTCGGAAATAAAGCAACGCAACAGAGACCATCAATTTGAAACTAATTCGTGTATGTACTAACCTTGAAGTCAACGATTGGGCCCGGGCATGGACGACTCGGATCGGAGAAAGCCGGGGTGGCGTTAAACTTGGGCTACGACTCGGACAAGCATTTATGCATCATGCACCCCTGGTGCATATAATAGGCCATTACCAACAGTACTATCTCCTTCCATATACTAACAGGATTGCTACCATATACTTGGATTCGACACTACCTTCGTCACATGTCTTTATTGCATCCTATCGGCCGTCAATTGCATTAATGTATTCGTAACCAAAATCGAGGAGACGGTGCCTATCCCGGGAACTTCAAGTTATTGTAACCTAGCTGCCACTGGTAGCAGATCCACGTTATTTGGTTACCCATATACTCCCTCACGCGCACGCTCCATTTATATCACTTCAGAAGCGGGCCAATAAGCTGTTTTCGGTGCGAGCTGACGATCGTCTCTCGTGACAAGCTTCGAGACGGCTTACCCCTTTAGGGTGACAGTGATATGAACGGCTGAATGCCACCGCTCACGGTCCAATGTCGTTTAATCCCCTCCCTCGGCTTGGTACAACCCGGGTGTCGTTGCTACTCTCGAATCAGGTCCTGCTCGTCATACCCGTTCCCTTCTGAGCCTTCCCAGCTCATCCTCAACACACCCAATTTGCCCTCGCGCAACCTTCTCAATACTGCATACAGGCGTATGGGGCAGTCGCAATTTTCCTATCAACTGCTTGCACCTCTCGTAATGTTTGGAATCAGGAGACTGAGAGTCTTGATATTGTGTCCTGGTGGAGTTCGTTTGCCTAGCAGGAGATCACCATGTAGATGTCAACGTGAAATTGATTATTGTCGAAGTGAAGATCAATCCGACATGGTGACAGTCATCGCTAGTCGCTTCAATGTCCAAGTGACTGTCATGTTCTAGTTCCCTTGGCAAATGGAACTATTCCAGCAGTCTACGTGGGGGAATTAAAAGTATTTATTCGCCTTGCTCCATGGAGAAACAGTCCTACAAGGCGCGTGCAAAGGTCTTCAGAGTCGGAATAAACACCAATATATCATGCTCAAAGTTTGCACATCAGCCATTTTCATGTCTTGTTGGCATTAAAAGCATGTGAGTGCATCCGCAGCCGTCCGGTATGAAATATCTGGTGAGCTTTTTGACAGATTGTCGTGTAGATCGTGTAACGTCACTGGTCAGCAACTTTGAGTTATTTTTGCAACTATGCCAATGTTACAGGACACGCAGTTGTACGGCACATGCTACCCGCCCCCGGCCTTTCCACTTTGATTGACTGTGCCCCTGTGCTAAGACGTGTTTGTATGTTGTATTATTTTCATCCAAAAATTATCAGCCTCTACATATGAATTTCACTGGTCCTCCTAGACGACACCCTGCAACCTGAACTTCAAGTTGTCTTGAAGGCTGTTTGCAATATGATTGAAATATAGGTTTCGATGCGAATGACTGGGGAGGAAGAGGAGGAGTACAGCCTAATTGAGATCAATGGCCTCATCGCAGTCAGACGGAATACTCCGCTTCTCAAATATGCGATTAAGGCTGGTAGCAAGGTTGACGAGAGACGCGAATCGATTAGAACGACCGGGGGGTAGGAGGCGCAGTGCAGCTCGATAAAGCTCAATGGCCTCATCAGGGTCAGATGGGACGCCCTGCTGGTAGAGTACCCAATAAAGGACAGTATCAAGATTGCAGTGACAGGTAAAATATAGATAATGGCTCTAGTAAGGTTTCATCCTGGAGAATGGTATCAGACAAACCGTTAAATTGCTTGGAGTCATGCTCGGTAAGTCTTGCGAGCCGTTGTCGGCGACGCAAACGAATCTGTGCTCGTCTTTTTTTTCATACCTGTAGTGTAAGCATAATTAAATTCTGCACTTCTACTTGCCTTCGTGTGCGCCGCGGTATTTTCGACCGTACAATTAGTACTGCCAATGGCTAGGAGAAACAAACAGATATATTTCTGTGCAGAGTGTCAAGTTACTTGGTGAATACTTATCTTATAGCTGCAGGCGTGGACAATTCATTTTTTCCACGATGATATGTCCTATGATCATCTCTGCAAAAAAATAGCTGGACGCGGATTGGATGGCACGGCACCGAATGATTAATGATCTAGTCTAACTCCCGGCTTCCAGGCTCGGAAGATGTGCATGTGGCAACTGCAGCATGTGTGTGCCGATTAGGGGCTAAATATCAAATTAAGGTACCAGTCAAAGGCGCTGAGACTCCAAGTCTGCACACTCATAACGTGGAATGACAGTTGCCAGAGGACAGTACTGGATGAAAAATATTCTCAGGCAAGGGACAGCGTTGTACTCTCCCTTCTCATAGATATACAGATCATGCACAACCAACAGTCATCTCTATGCCCCTATTGCCCACACACACACACTGTCGTAAGTTACTGAGTCGGCTCAAAAAGATAAAAGATTTGGTGTTACGCAGAGGTTCTGTCGGTCGATTGGAGGACCGGGTATTGTATACAAGACACTTAATTAACAACAAAGACTTACGCCGAACATGAATTTGAGATCCCGGCGGTGACAAAGGCGTGGTGGTTGAGTAGGGCCATTACCGTCACTAGCGACCGATGACGTTGAATGGAGCAAACTGGGAATTTTCGACAAGGGCATTGGATCGTGGCCGCAACGCTGGGAACAAGCACACCGAACTCATGAGCGAGAATCCAACGGATAAACATCACCTAAAAACACTTGCTCCAGCATGAAATAGGTATAGCGCACGTTACCGAACATGATTCGTTACATGTTTTTCGATGAGGGCCTGTTGTAGAGTGCGATAGCGTGGCGTAATTGAACGAATACACGTCTGGACTCGGACGTCGGTGCGGATTGGTTATCTAAGCTGGTCGAGGTACGATGTGAGAATTAGCGTTGTGACGCTGCGCTTTTTAATTCTGCCCACCATTGTAGTCCTGAGTACTGGGTACTAAGTATCCTCTTTTGCACCCACCCGCCACTCCCCGATCAAAGCGCGGACAAATAGGATCCAACAAAACCTTTAAGAGATCAACAGAAAACAAAATATACCAACGTTGGTCCGACGCATTGGCGATTGCTTCCTACTGTCACTATATCTGACCGGGCCCGATGGCCCGCCCACACAAGTCCAAACCCATGCTTCGGGCCGGAACGGCCCTCCGGGCCAGAAAATCTGCCAGAGTATAGATACTTTCGCAGTACACACCCTTAGAACAATTGTCCATTGCCTATGCTGGCAATGACACTACCCTTGAGCACTAACTCATCATGTAGCGCGTAGACACCTTCTCCGAACAGCAACATCATCAACAGAGGCTCGCGTAGCCATTGGACAGGAGGTGCACCATACGAAGGAATAGTACGTAGAGCATTGGCTATCTGAGGGCCGTGCAAGTTCTGAACTTAGCAGCAACCAAATTTTCTCGCGTTCTTGTGAAAGCAGGCGGGACGGGTGCCACTGGCATTAGGAGACTCTTGAAGGGAATATGCATCAGACATGCTTGCAAGCTCAGCTTGAAAGTGAAATGAGACATCATTACATTAACAATAGATTCTTTATTTCGCGCACCTGATCTTTTAGTTACAACTCGCAGCACGACACCAAGGACCATAGACACGGATAAAGCAGACCTGAGTATTGAATTTTCGAAAGAGCAGGGAATTTCCATGAATCAGGGTGTCCGACAGTACAATGTAAAACCTTGAATTTCGTACTAACGGCCCCACGTGACGCACCGCAACTGTTAATTAAAACACAACTGCCGCAGAGGGGGATTCAAAAATTTTAACCAGCTCTATTTCAATTTTGCGTCATGGCATACATATGTTTTGCCGTCGAATGCGCTGTTGCCATGCTGGCAGGTAGACGAGTGTCAAATAGCCACGAATTGACTGGCGTACTTCGTCACAGTTGAAAGATTCGCGGGGTCTGTCTATAATGAATTCAGCCTTTTTCTCATTAGTTCCTTGGGCAGTAAACTGGTGAGACTCAGATATTAGTAGATATAGTATCCTGTAAGTCCAATGCTTCTTTCCTGTACAAAGTAATATATAATAATCTAAAGCAATGTAGTCACGCCAATTCATGCTCGGTTCCGACTTATATATTGTTTTATAACATCATGTATATAGTAAAGAGCATTTCGGCCTACAACATATGGGAATATTAATATTGGTGGCTCACCGGTTTATCGAAGTTCGTGCTCGTCATGTCATTACTTATAAGATCCCTCGCCCCCATAATTTCCTTACTGCCCTCGTTAGCCACCTATTCAACCTTAACCAGCCATGACTTCAACTCACCAGGCGTCCACCAACACTACTGCGGTTCCCCTACCGAACAGAGATGCTATGTCTGGCAGTGCGGTCAACAGACCGCCACCAGTGTGGTCATTGGAATCTAACAAAATCTCAATTGCACCACTCGCCGAAAAATGCGATAAACTTAACCGCCAGGATGGCATTTGTTGCAAGGAACTCAAGAACGAAGACGATAGAATTTTGATAGATCCTGACGTTATCCGCGACATGTGAGTTTTCCCCTTACCAGCCGCAACATTCTGTCTGCTTTTCTCGCAAGTTGTTGACATATTTTGTATGCCCTCTATAGCATTATTGGATTGTCGGATGGCCTGACTGTTCCCTTCGCACTGACAGCTGGTCTATCTGGTTTAGGAACTTCAAGAATTGTTGTTGTTGGGGGACTTGCAGAACTGATTGCCGGTGCCATATCAATGGGAATAGGTGGCTTCCTTGCATCCCAGGCTGAGCGAGACCATTATCGGTTCTTGCAACGTCACACCTACTCACGGGTGATGCGGAGTTGCATTGGGGAAATGGAGAGAGAAGTATATGCTGTTTTGGGTCCCGTCGGTGTCGATGAATCGACCTCCTCTGCTGTCGCAAATTGCCTGCGGAAAATAGAAGATGAGCCTGGGTTTGACGGAAGTACACCGGCACCTGCCGATGAGGAGAAACCATCGCGGGGGATGAAGAGCGACTCTGGGTTAACACCTTTCTTACTGAAATTTGGAGAGGGGATGGGTACGTGTATCCTGTCATTATTCTTGCGTTTGACGTGGTTCTGATTGTCACTGCCCTGTTCTTGCTCAGAGGAAGTTCCGACTCGCCGACTATACATCTCTGCGTTTACTATTGGTACGGGATACCTCCTTGGCGGTATTATTCCCCTTCTCCCATATTTCTTCATTCCTCGAGCGATTGAAGCACTGAAATATTCTTGCATAATTACTGGGATAGTTCTTCTCATATTTGGTGCAGTCAAAGGTCGAGTCACGGGGGCAGCGAGGAGTATCTGGGGGTACATCTGGGGGGCAATCAGTACGATGGCTGTTGGCGGATTCGCTGCCGCCGCAGCCTACGGGTTAGTTATCGCAGTGGAAAGATCGTCTACATCGTAGCGGCGCTCGGTTACGCCAGTCCGCTGCTCCACATAATTATTAAACTCGTTCGAATTGTGTATAGATTTTGACACGTTAGACCGTGCGCCCTACCCAACAAAATCGTGATATTTTAGGTGCTGAATGTAGAAAGATTTTTTTCATTGCTGAAAAACACAACTTGAACGTGTCATCGATCGCAGTGATTGATCGGTCATGGACTTTGGTTCGTCCTGCATTGTGCAATGCCCTATCGTCCACGGCTGTCCCGAGTATAGTAGACCAGGCCAACTGGTACGCCCAAAGAGTGTTATGTGTTGCCTTTGATAGAACGTCCAGTCCACAGAGTCGATAGCCAATTAGCTGGTATATACGGCATGCTGGCTCGGAGTCGGAATCGTGTGTGAGAGAGATGGGATGTGTGCACATGTTACTTCAAATTCATTACGACCGCTTTGCGTTTGCCTAGTCTCACTGTAAACTCTCTGAGCTGACCGCAGGACTCGGAGACGTTGTCTTGTGATGGAAAAATGAAATCAACATGCGCATATGCCCAGAAATCGAGACTCCCACGAAGATGTGCCACTTTCTCGATACGTAAAATTTAGCCTGTGGTAAGTCCATGCCAGTGCTTGGCGTCTAACTCAACACTTTATCTCCACCTTGCAAGGCACTGAGAGATACGATGTCGCATTATACCAGGTGAGATTCCAAGGTTGCTGTTGCAATTCCCATAATTGACTCGGAGGGATTTAGTCCTCCTCCATACCAGCAATATGCTCCAACACAAACGTTCCGTCCTGACTATCCGAACTCCATTGCGCAAGGACACACACTTAACGGTCACTCGCATGGTTATGGTTGTCATAGGCATCACAAACATGGACATGTACGCCAGGCCCCGATCGTGGTACCAACGCGCCCTGTATCTCGGATCGTGTAAGCTTCCATTCTTCGCACATATCTTTCGGTACTCAATAGAGGTTATTAGCATTCATTCTAGGCATGATGTGTGTAGTATGAACGCATGGGCGGTTGTTGATACTTGTCTTTAGGTCCAATGAGACCGATTATCTCCTTCCGAGAGGAAGGCATCGAAACGATGGTCCAGGATGTTGCTTCTTCACAATTATCGGAGCTATATTCATTCTTGCTGTATTTTATATCGTTCAATTCGTCTCGTCTATGCCTCTCGAGAAAGTTACTTGGACCAATCTCGAATCTCACTCCTGCACCACTTATGCAACAAGGGAATACGTAGCAGAACTCACCGTCTCACCTTGGAGCTCCCAGAAGACGGAAATCTGCATGAGAACTCCGGTGGTTGTCCATCACCGGCCTCACTGGCCATCCAAATGCGAATATGTTGGTCGACGCTTCCCGTTAGTCCTGATGACAGCGTTTGACTTGGTATAGCGCTCAGGCACGATAATCGGTCATTTCGCCATCAGCCATGACGAACCCGACTGTGTCACCTACTGGAGTGGATACAAGAATTGGGTAAGCTAAAAGTCTCGCCTTGCACCTAAACTCAGGGCTCTACCTCATAGGGATGTACCGCTCAAGGTTCAAAGAAGAGGGTGAGAAGCAGACACACTGTTCTCTGGGACTTGATTTGATCATTATTGTAGCACATCGAGCAACATCTCATGAACGTGCCAGTTAACGCAGACTACAAAGAATTCTGCGCGACAACGCCTGCTCATTTCCTAAACCAAGAATTCTCTGGTGCAGACTCGTGCTTGAATAGCGTACGTGCATTTGAGCCATCGCTCTTAAATTTTATCTGATGTACTGCATATCCAGATTTGGGGTGTATATGGGCAATGGTTCATCGACGACCCCAATTGTTGAAGCGAGTGAAGAACGTTGTTTCTTATACCTATCGATGACCACTTTTGCCTCCGTTTCTTTTCCCAGTATTCATGTGCTATTTACTGATGAAAATCATGTTTTTTGTATTTACCCCGCTGCTCGCTCACTCAACTGGGTTCCTCAAACTCCACACCAGTTGAATGCTTGCTTTACGCTCTTGAAGGGATAGGCGTATTGTCTGACTCCACAGTGCGAAGATTGACGTACTCAATTTTAGGTCTTCTTATTAATATCGTCCAGCACCAGTAATTCTTGCATTCTGTCAAGGTTCAATCACGGCTCTGTTCTTTGCTCTTTGCATATGGCACCTACCTTATTTGACGACTCCACAATGACTACGCTTCCGCTATCCTCTCTGACTTTCTTCGTTTCCTCCGAATCACCGCAAGCCCATCAACATTGTCTTTATGGCTCATTTCTTACTTGAAAAACTCACTCTGGACTTGGAGAAAGAAGTTTTGATCTTTCAACTATGCATAATAACAATGGAGGGAAGGCTGCCATTTTGAAGATTGCTCAAATATTGTTGCCCTCCTTAAGAACCTCTCGACTTCGGTTTCGTTCGTCACTTCACCTTGATTTGGTACGAATTTGGCTCGGTCAGTTGTATTTGACTTACCTCGAGTCGTTTAGCTGATGTTATCTTAGTGCTGGGTATATCCATAATTAGTAGACATCGACACTTCGACTTCGCCCTGTGGCCCTTGGGTGGTTACGAAATGCGCATCATCGACCCCGACGATAACAAGACGGTGCAAAGGGATGGGGAGAGCGATGAGTAGGACTCGGAGACGTTGTATCGTGATAATCAACATGCTCAGAAATCGAGACTCCCATGAAGCACGATATATGAGGTTTTCAGTGGTGTAGTTATGAACGCGATTCTGTAGGGCAGAAAGTCTATAAGTATTTGCAACGATCATGAGAGTGTTAACGTTCAGAGTCCGACCTCCGTCATTGCAGAGATTTTTACACACAAGTGCCTCAAACTCACACTGGGGATACCTACAACTCGTAGATGCCGAAATGTATTATTGAAAGGATGGCAACGATGCACAGAAGTATGTATGTACACCGTAATACAGTACAAGGAAGCCTATCAGATTGGTGCTTGACGTACACGAAAAAAATGAGTTGATAATTGATGTGAAGTTACTGCCGTCTGAAATAGCTTAGAAGTCCTCTTCTTGATGTTCCAACGACCGCAGTGTTTGTTCTGCCTCGAGCTCCTTCCACTTCCAGTCTTCCAGCTCTTCATTCAGCACTCTTAGCATCAGTAAACACTGGTCAATGCGAGCCTGAGCAGCAAGTCGACCACTGCGAACATTGCGCTGTGCAGTCTTTGCTATCTTTATGGCTAATCTCGTGCCACGGTCAGACCTAGTGAAGCCAGCCATCGAGTACTATAGGTGAAGTAAGTGACGTGTTAGAACCAGGTAAAGAGGATTGTACACTACCATATACTGGAAATATTCATCATTAGCTCTCTCTGCGCCATGTCCACTGGGTAATGGACTAGTTGTTGAAGGTGATATAAGGAGTCTAAGGCCCGTCGTTGATGCCTGGCCTTGGGGTTGAAGATAGGACGACTGCGATAGACTAGGGGAACCTAGTATAGGTGTGCTTGCATGGAGTATTAAGGTTGGGGAGGACGACATGATTGTCTGGATTCACTGGAATGTGGTGGTAGTGTAAAAGGGCTTCAGTCCAACTTTGTAGCGGAGTTGACAGAAATGATGCGTTAAGAGTAATTATTATGGCCCGTTTAGTGCAGATGGCAGATGCCTTAGTAGAATTAGAAATTAACAACTGGTGCAAGGGTACTTGCGATCTTTCTAGAGTCCAACTAAAAAGCTGTGAACTAATTCCAAAAACAATATTACATAGCGAATGAGTCTCCAGCTAGACACCTATATGAACAAATACAATTTGCTGTTCCAGGGAAATCTTCTTCCGCAATTTCTTCACAGCCTTGTGCAGCGCTACCATCAATGAATTGATGAATCCTTGATATTGTAGCTGTGGGAACTATAGAAAAATACAAATTTGCTCCTGCTAAACATGACCATTTATACCGTCAGAAATGTTACTGTTAGATACATAGCCATCGATGGCTACAAATCCAGAATAACTTCGGCGGTGCATGACAATTTTTTGAAATTCCTCCACTGGAGTCGATGGGGTGTGGTCTCATCCTTATGGCAATCTTTTTGAACATTGTCGTTTTGCTTTATTTATAGTTCAATTTACGAGGTTATCCAAGACTTTTCCGTGGGAGTCGCCTTTAGCACTCGTCAACAAATCTAGAAAACCATTGCGCTTCGAAACAGCATTGTGACATGCAATAATTGCAGCGGGTAAGAGGCGGTTGCGCACTCCCTTCAACCTCATTGATGATTTTTGTCTCGCCTGATTTGTGTTTCGATTCATGATGTTATTTAAGACCTTTCCTTGGGAGGCGCCTTTGCCACTCGTCAACAGATCCAGAAAACCATTGCACTTCGAAAAAATATTGTGACATGCAGTAATTACAGCGGGCAAGAGGCGGCAGCACACTTCCCTCAACCTCGTTAACGGTTTTTGTCTTGTTTGATTTGTGCTCCGACTTGAGACGTCATATAAGGCCTTCTGCTGGGAAATGCCACTTGCCACTTGCCAACGGACAGCTGTATACAGCATTGTCGAGAGTGAAAACGCGAAGAGACACGTTGTGCTTATTTGCAGAAGCAAACGAGAGATAATATTGTAAAGAACAGTCAGGGGTAAGGGCTACAGATGCGGCAACCAACTATGAACGATACAGTGATGATTGCTATGACACAACTAAATGTATCTGTATAGTACCTGTTTGGGTCAAAACAAAATGCGTGAAGCGATTCAATCGTATGATCTAAGACTTCTGGATTTTAAACCTAGAACCAGGAAGCGTCGACGTGTTTGCACGCTTGCGCTCGGAGGTTGAAACGATCCCCGGCTCTTCCTCCGAATCTGCCTGCTCCGAATCCATATAAGACGAATCGTCACTCTTTGTGAAACACGCATTGTGCCAGGCAACATAGCGTCTGTGGGCGGTGATATCACAAGCACCCATGATTCGCTTCGACGCAAGGCGCCAGTCAGTCTGAGCATTGACCGTGGCTTCCGCGAGAGCAGTGCAGTCGAGGCTAGGCTCAAGCTCCTTCTGAAAATCGACGAACGAATCCTTGATCTTAGTCAAGCCTCGTTTGAGCATCTCCGTTACGGCGTCCATGGATATTTCGGGCACTAAGGTCTGCCTCAAATTTGTTATATCAATCGAAAGTGTGAAATCGATGAAAATGCTTACCCCGTACGCCATGTCTGCGGGATCTTGAGAACGGATGTTGATCGGTGACCCGTCATCTCTTTTCACCCAAACAAAATATTCGACCGTGGAGAGGTGGCACCAAGTGTAGTCGCCGATCACGACGGGCTCGCCGAATGAACGTGGTGTAGTGCGTAGGTTGATGAATTGTTTCAGTGTGAGGGGTTTCGGATCACTATCAGTGCCACCGCAGAGTGTCTTCGAGATGGTGGAATCACAACCGGGGGCAGTGTAATCAGCAGCTTCACGAGCTAGCACGACAAGTACGCATATGACATCCAGATGCGCTAAGATGACACTTTCTACCTTTCTGAATACGTGATCGTCGGTCTCCGAGAGGGCGCACTCCCCGTAGAAGGGGATCAACACGACTTCTAAGGGTCCCTCCACAGCAGTAACAGATATGACCATGTCGGGCATGACTGATCCGTCTGCGATCTCCAGCGACCAATTCATATGGATCATTGGGGAGATAACATCGCGATTGTACGGAAGATCACAGATGTACTTGTCGACGAAAACCTTCACGTGGTCGAAAAACGCTTCATGGAGAACGGTAGGCATGTTGACGACGAGGATATGCGTGTTGTAGTAGTAAGTTAGCCTTTAGACAAGTTTAGAAATGCCTGAAACGGTTAGGTGTAATGACTCGCCTGGGCTTCGTCGATACTCGGGCCGTTTCTCCTACTATACTTTCTATTAATCTGAATTCTCGCGCTCCAACACCGTGGAATTCCTGTAATATTTGGTAAGCACAGGGTTCGATGACTCAAGGCTCGAGAGCACATACCATGCGGGATATGTGTAAAGTTGATTTCGATAAATAATTCAATACCTTGCGTACATCTTTAATCTGATTAGAATATTGTCAATTAAACCCTCAATTCTCACTGAACATACTGGAAGTAGCGTGGTCAGAAAAAAAGGACTGCAGGCTGGCATCGGACATCACGCAATAGGCTGGCATCTGCAGAAGCAGGGACCTGTACAACTGGTTTGTTCCCTGATGCCTCCTCTTTCCTAAGCAGGGATGGTTTGATGGATGCTATATATTGTTCAGCAGTGTGTTCCAATGGTGATACTAAACCTGGGGATGCTCGTTTTATGGGATATGTTGTCTTCTGGGTACTAGTAGTCTGTGGTGTGGAATTGCTTCCGGTTTCATAGTGTTTGTAGGACTGTTTGGACGAGAAAGGAGTGCAGTAAGGATTTTGGTCAGGTTGTACCACTAGTGTAGGCATGACTGTTAGATTGTGAGCGCTGAGTGTCGACTTCGTGTGGCAAGCACTGAATGACTGAATACTAAGGTCGTGGAAGTTCCGGAGGAGATAACTAAGATTACAAATGATAAGGACAACAGAGGCCAAGAATGGTAAGGGCTGTGCCACATCAGTGTTTTCACTTAGGAACTTCATTATATCATCCATCTTCAAGTTGGATGGGGGCTCTAGCACATTTAAATGACCTGAAATTTACGACAATGAACGAGAGTCAGTTGCATCGTTAAGCTGTTACGGAATACTGGTTTCAAATTCAAATTGTAAGTAGCGGAATAGAAGCAATAGAGCACGGACTCAAAGAGGCTATGGCGATCGTACTAGGGACTGAGATATTCAGAAAAATATATAGTCATCTCCCTCATCCTCGATATCCTCCATCTCCCAGTCATCTGGATCATTGACACCTGACACCTCGTCCTCGTCGCCACCTTCAACCTGCTCATTTGCAGCTTCGTCTTCATCTTCAAGTTCATCTTCATCGTCAAGTTCATCTTCGTCTTCCTCTCCTTCATGATCTTCATCACCTCCACCCTTCTCGCTGTCACCTTCGCAGGAATGAATATCGGAATCTCCGTTGTCGTTTCCCTCTGATTCTGAGCTATCTGCAAGGTCTGCGTTGGCGGAGTCTCTTGTGATCTCCCGCAGAATGGTAGGGTGCCCAATTCCATAAGGTGTGTATCGCATAAACATGTCTCTGTCGACGAATCTGAGCGGTCCACAGCTTGAGTAACGGGAGCAGGATGGGAGGTTGTACTTACATGCCAACATAGTATGCCTCCCAGTCGTCCAAATCACCACACTGACGTGCGAATGACTGTCCATGGCGAAGGGAGGTGGTTCCGCGCCCAGAAGCAAAAGCCGGGATTAAATGTGCACTTCTGATAACCTGACCTGGGATCAAGAAACCCGAAGGCATCGTGGTCAGACTCTTCCACGAATGCAACCTTTGGAAGTCGGGCGCAGTGCATCCCTGACTGATGGTCGACCAAGAGTGCCAGCCATCTAACGTAAAGAACGTCAATTTGGTGCTTTTTGATCACACCTTCGACATTGAGCCATGCATCCAGGTGATAGATGCCTAGGACACGGGCATACCAATATGGGTGTTGTGGCTTCGTTTCTCCAGATAGTACCATGATATCGGAGTGCGTCCGAGGATTTATGGTGTCATACTCTCGCTGAAGGTCATATGTCGTGTAATGGACCTGTAAAATAGAAGGATCGTACACTAGTAAATTCACATCACGTCAACACACCTGCATTGTTTGGACAGAGAACAGCCTGTTGTCTGAGATAATGACCGAGTTGCGCTCGTCATTTGAGAAGTTATGGTCGCAATAGCTGACGTCTAACTTCTGAAACCGATACAAGACATGGTCCTTAAGTTTCGGTATGAACATCTGCACATTATGGTGAGCATGATGGACAACGAGGAAAGCGACACCTACTGCTACAGCCGGATCACTATCATGATCTCGAAGAAAACTGAAGATATACAATGGGTTACTGCGGTTAAGTTTCGATATGTAGTGGTGATCCTTGAACCCTGCGGCAGGCAATTCGACTGGTGCCTGCTCGCAGCTGTGACGTGTCTCCGCCATTCGTCGAAGGACACGGCGGCGGCACTCATGCTTAGCAAGTTGAGCTGGCGTATCTAACTTACTAGTCAATGGGTAGAACGATTTCAGTGCTCTATGCGCCAATTCTCCCTGGCAAGAAATCAAGTTAAGACAGGAAGACATAAATAGCAAAGAGTCACATACAATTTGCGAAGTAAACGAGTCTATCGTCCCAAAGAGCCGGATTGACGTTAGATAGTCCCCCATGGCGTGAAACTTGTAAGTATTCAAATTGAATTTTTTGACCTTTCGGCCGCCACTCCCCGCATCTCGATTGTTGGAATCTGAACATTCGCGCGCAGCCTTACGTTCGCAAGCAGCTCTTTCCTTTGGTAATTCAACCGTTGTGAAAGTAGTGCAGGTAAAATCTCTGAACTTTCGCAACTGACGGGAGAGCCTTTTGAATGTTGCATCCAAAACTGACAAGGTAGTTTCGGAATGTATTCTTAATTTAGCGAGGGCGTGCCATTGTGCAAACCTGTACAAGAGTGACTGTACAATTGCGTCATGGTCTTCTGGGAACATCCCTTCGAACGCCGGCATAGCACACTGAGATAGAACGTCAACGATGCACATTGGCAACTTAACCAGCATTGTGACAAACCTGCAAAATGTCTTCGAAATCTCGTGCCGCGAGTTTTTTCATTTCCGAGGTATTGTTTGCAAATTTCCGAATTACGCCATTGCCATACGACGGAATATGGCGAAATCTATTTAATACGATCACTTTCAAGCCAGTAAGAAGAATGATATGCGACAAACCTGTTATCGAGCGATGCAACCAGGTGGTCGCCTCTGGGAAGCGCAGTATAGTAGACGGATAAGATGCGTAAACAACGCTTTCCATGTACCGAGCTCGCATTCGTGCATAAAGTCGACGACGAGCATTCGAAATGTGTCGAATCCCAGTGGCCCGAGTTTCTCTACAAATGAGTTCTAGCCGAAAGTTAGGTACCGATCGAATAAGATTTACTACGAAGGCACTCACTACGGTCGGCACCCATGACCCTTCTCCCAGAGTGGCCTGTGCTTTCGAGCCATCAACAGTATTTCCCTCACGATAGATAAGTTCGCGGGCCTTGATTACCCGCACCAGACAGTAATTCCTAAGGTTAGTTATACGATATCGCGTGTCTTTAAACAAGCCCAGGAGATCGAACGAGGCTTTTGGCATGAGACAGCGTGGACATGGGCAAGAGCCCATGTCTTTGATTGTCGCTATCAGAACCCTGAAAAATTGATTAGTATTTTAATGAGGGAACAAAAGGCGCGAACTTTTCTGGATAATCAGCCGAATAGGTGAAGATGCGCGGAAAGACTCTTCTCAATATGCCATCTGGACATCGGAGTACGATTCCATGGCAATATGCGTTGAGGAAGTCCGCATCTAGCAAATGTTTCCAACACGCCTGAAACAATTCCCGCCGACAATGTGTATGAAGCGTGGTCATTCCACTTTTCGATATATGAGGTAGGCTGCTGAGGACATCCTTGACACTATCCGGGAGCTAAGAGTCCAACATGAGAAAAACGTAACAACATGGGAGGCAGTTGACCTACAGAAGGCAAAAATCCAACAAGATGACATGCACCAGATTTAGGAGCTGAGCGGGCATACTTTGTTAAATTTCCGAAAAACAAATAAAGCGGCCAAGCCTTGGCCGTTCCGAAAGCTGCAAGATGAGTTGCGTCAGAAAAGAACATAAGACCAGCGATAATTCGTTCCAGTGAGCAGCCGGGTTCCCTTGGCTGCCTCTGGAGGTCGTCCTGAGCCTGTAACCAGGATTCTGAAGTATAAAGCTCGTCGAATACGCGTTCTTGATGATCATCCAGCGGATCCTTCCAAAGGCGTTTGAAAGGGAACAGATGAAATGCGTTGGCTTGAATGTCGGCGAACGCGGATTGAATTACTGCTACAAGCGGACGATAGTGAAACCCAGGGATACTAAATGACGTGGACGGATTGTCTTTTGACCTCGTAGGTATGTCAATGGTTATATCTGTCTCCAACCAGTCATCCGGAAAAGTGACACCGCCCTTCCCTACGTTGTTGTCCAATGCGTGCAAACTCTTCCTTACTGAAAACCCATCCAGGTCCCTGGGGTTGAAGTCTTGCGCTTGAATCACATCTTTCACAAGGCGCGTTACTTCAGCCTCTGATTTTTGGTGGCTGCCAGAGTTCATCCATGACAGAAGGCGATATATAGTCATGTTAGGGAATGGATGAGGCGGTTCAGAGACCCCGGGAAATGAATCAGACCTCTCAATACTGTGCGCACTGGCCATTGGACATGATTGAGCTAGTAGCGAAGATGGGATAAATTTATCAGGTTCGAACGAGGGCCGTCTAGGGTATTGTCGGCAGAGTCCAATCATGTTGAATGCTGTTTGAAGAGAATCACGAAGCGTCAGAAGGACTCTCTGAATTCTGCGTTGTGGAGGATTCTGAGTTTCGGTCACAGGAGACGGAGAATTCTCAGAAGAATCAGAAGGGTTTAGATCTTCATCGGCAGGCAGAATATCCTCGAAATCTCTTGGGAGTAGCCTAACCGTTTGTCGTGAAGAATGTTGTCCCAGGTCTGCTAGTAATTTACGAGTGTCATGGCATAGATATCAAAGGTTATGGAGATACACACCTGGCATATCATTATCTCGTTCAGTGATGTCCTTCATTGCAATATCCAAGATATCGGAGTCCTGGAATGCAAAATCCGGGGTGCTGTCGTGATTACAAGCAGTACTGTTGACTGGTTCAGGTTGCCGCGTCCAGGACGTCTTAGGTTCACAAGAAGCTATAGGCTTCGAGCGGCGGGTCTTTGTGAGTCGGATAGGTCCGAGCTATCATGATAGATTGGAGGGGCAGGTGAGTCAAATTATGAGGTTTGTGGGCGATATTATGATATTGCTAGTGACTTACACTGAGCGTGCTGGTACTACTAGTTGTGAGTTGCGGAGTTGACTTTTGCAATGCTTCAACCAACTCTCTTGCCCGGTCCCGCCTTTTTTGCGTGGCCAACGTGCTTGCCTTCTGGTAATGGTGGCACGTAGAGCGATGCCTGCTAAGTCCGCGAAAATCTGTGTCTCTCTTCCACGAGCAACGGATTGCACCGCAGGACACCATCGAAAGGACCAAGATAAGCAAAAGGGTCCAAGGTAGTCGAAAAAGATGCATCCAGCTTCTACTAAGGCTGCAACAAAGATAAAGATACCATCTGAACCAGAGAGTTAGTACAATTACATACCATGACTGAGTCCGTGCGTTCAAGTTACTATCATCCCCATTAGGCAGTACCAAATACGTGCCCATAACGATGTAACACGCAAAGAATAATTTTAAGTCATATCCAGAGTACATATTGGTGGAATAAGCTATTCAAAGAGTACAGAGTTATCAAGACAAATTACGATTAAAGACGAGGAAGGGGCGGAACCTGAGAACTGAGCTACGGGACCCTATAGTCTTCCTTCGATCACCCCATAAACTGGGAACCGGTTCACTGATGTACGGTGACCGACTGGAAACTCGCAGGATTGTAATCCGGCATTATACATGATACCTTCTCCAGTCTCTGGGCCCATGCATCTTCCTCGCGCCTCAGAATTATCAGGAACTGTGTGTACTGGCAGACTCATTGCTGGGCTGCAATATAGTTGGCAAACACCGTGTCAGTGGTGAATTTGAGCAACACATCCTGCTCATCGTCTTCCACTTCGATTCCGTCAAGCGCCACCCTACGCAAGCTCTGATCCATCACCACATAACCTGCCTCCTGAAGTCTTTGTGCCCATGAATCTTCAGCATGCTTCAGGAGCGTCACGAGGTAGGTGTACTGGCGGACTCGACTCTTTGCTGCCAGGTAGCTTGTATGCACGGTGTCAATGCTGTACATGGTGAACAGCTTATCTTGTTCATCATCGATCAAGTCGATTCCGTCGAGCGACAACTTACACAAAATTTCTCAGTGTTCGCCGTGAAGTGAAACAAGAAAATCCTCGTACTATATAAATCAATTTCTCAAGGTTGTGTCCAGCACATATTATCTTTGAAAAATGCTCAGGTTTTGGAGATATACTGTTTGACTTGTCTTCACGAAGGGAGCGCTCGAACCCGCAAACAAGTGGTGAAAGCGTTGAAAGTGGATCAGTCGACATTCTGGGGTGTGTTGACACTCGAAGTTCGAAGGCAGAAACATGCCAAGAGTCTATTTAGAATTTTGATCAAAAATTTTGATCGGAGTATTCGGTGTTTCAAAATGCTCAAGTCCAGTAGTATGGGCGTGAATAGTGAGGCCATCAGCGAGATCGGGAGACACGATACTTAAGTAGTACATACCATCGCCGAGGTGTAAGGAATATCACTTCGCTGATTACGGAACTCCTTTTGTAACAATGGATATGGACTTCCCTTTGTACCGGTTTGAAGTGCTACTATACCAGCTATCATGGTGTTTCCATTAGCCACTCGCTGAGATATGAAAGCATGTCCTTACTTTCAGTATCTACAGAGGACAAGCCAGATAGGCTCAATCTGGGTGAGTGATAGATAATGATCAAGCCCAGAAATGAAAGCCGTGTTCTAGTCCTTCGCCGATAAGGTACAGACACCAGATGCACGATCACAGCGATCATTCTAGGCCTGCGGCAATGTTCGTAGCATCCAGCAACCGGAGAAAATTGCGACGGTACTCGCCCAATAATAGCACTGACCAAGTACTTTAAGTGCCAGTAATTGGACAAAATGCTGTGATTAGGAAATGAGAAGACTTCAAAATCCGTCTCTGCACGACAGTCGGTAACGGTCAACAGTGACGGAAAGCACCTTGGAGGACTTACACCTTCCCGTTCACCACTGTCGTCTATGTGCTTCGAAGAGGCTAGAGTGTAACATACACCCAATTTCCGACTCGGGAATGACAAGTAAATGGGCGAAGTATTCAATCCGCGATCCATCGATCATGTCCACAACAAGTTGCTCGATATCCACTGTGTCAGATCATAAGCGACAACTACATGCATAAAACTTATCCCAACTGACATGGTCCTCGTAATGACATAGTCTTCGCCATCCGACTGCTGAGTTTTGCGAAGCCAATAACGTGACTCATCTCAACAAGTGATGTTCCGCACGCCTGGAGGGTGTAAGTCTGACTATGGCTTGAGGATATATCGAAAGTACTTCAGCCGCGACAAGAATCTACTTATGAAGTCAGAATGTCACACCATAGTTCCATCTCACATGTCATAACAGTCTAGAGCTCGTGTTAACAGATTAAGGATGACTAAATCAAAACAAACATACCTTTGATTCCTTCAAAGTATGGTGCTGACGAACAGCAAAATCCTGCTGCGATGAATCATCGATCAAAGAAAGACTACCAGGTGTTTTAATCAACTACGTATCATGTAGACAACAACTCAAGTTACCTGCAAATGTTAAATCCATCGAAGGTTCTCAATGGAACCGAATGTTTGGAAATCTGGCCAGATGAACTTTCACATCGAGGCGCACTGACAGAAGTTCTCGGCAAAGGGTACGTCCAATTCTTCACGTCCAGGATAACGGTTGGTTCATCGACCCTGCGGGCAGTGAGACTGGAGTTCCCGGGGGAAGATATCCAAACCTTTGCAATATAGCGTGCGCATAGAGGACATTGGTCTTGCACTGCGCTTTGAAGTCATCCCACCCGCCAAAAATGGACATAGACGTGGACGACAGGTACTATACGCCATAATTTGAACCATCTGTGATGGTGATTACCAACCAATTCGCGTTTAACCCCAATTGATACTCACTGCTCTGGTTACGTCCGAAATCCGCTGCAAATGTGGTAAGTAAAGCTCCAGAGAGCTGATCGTATCTTGGTCTTTTTGCGTTGGTTTCGTGCACAAAAGGGGAAGTGAAACGAACCTTTAAGCATCTGTCTTGGCACAGACTCGGGGGACTAGACTTTCGTGGGGGACACATCGGCTGTGACAAATGATTGACATAATACACAGGGCTGCAAAGTAATGTCAGCGTAAAGTTCCCACCTTAGCGATACCTCCTCGACGTGAAGGTCCATCAAGCTCGAAGTTATGACGGCCTCGCCCTGATTAAAAGTAACGAAGTCAGAATTCAAAAATATCTTAGCCAGTCCGCAAACCTTGCCCTCTGAAGTTTTAGTTCAATGAGAACGTCGATGTCTGAGGCGGATACGTTGAAAAGATAGATCGAGGCCTTGTATTGCCAGTGTATCTATTAGCACATGTTCATCACAAGGGGAGCGAAACTGACGCTGGTACTGTTGCCCTTCGCATGATGATTGCAGCTGTAGCCTTAGTGGTTACGGTTGCCTCCGGATTAATGCTACCTAGTAGAAGCCTGTGTCCCGATCAAAGGGAGGTGTATTAGCTGCTCTCCTGTCACGGTTCCACGTCGCATTCAACTGCGGAGCCTCGGAGTTGGCAAACGAAGTGTGCGGCAGTGATCTATCACGCGAGCAGCGGCTTGCGAAGGGAGCTTCGACTTGAAGAAGAACCTACTCGGGACACCTGTTACTCAGCTCAGTGAGAACTTAAATGCGTTCAATACGTTAGAAATCAAAAGCCAATTTAAACGTACATGGTCCTGGATTCCAAGGTCACTCAGGCTCAGCCTCGATAGCAAGCAAGACGAAATTTGTCAGAAATCATCATTTGTATGAATCGATAAATGGCAAGAGGTTCCCACCTTAGTCAGGTATCTGATCTGATCACAATGCTATCACACGACCATTGGCAGTAACTTCAAGTTATCGTTATCTCCTATTAGGCCTGTGCTTACCTTGATACTATAGGTAGACTCCAACATTATCATCATCGGGTTTTTTAAAAGAGATTACGAGTCGATCAAAACATGTCGCTGTTATCGCTTTTCGCACCCATCTCATTACTCCATCGGAATTCTTATCAGAATTCTTGTTCAAAAGCTGCCTATACTCATTTGAATCTATCTATCTCCTATCTTGCATTAGTTCGGCTCCTCCTATCCTCATTCCTTCATTTCCAATCCACACTTACCTACGCCTAAGTACATCCAGTTTCTCTGTACTTTTCGAGTTTACCTGTGGATTCTTGCCTATCTCCCATCGAGAGAAGAGCTTGCGCGCGGAGGCCATCCGAGTCGTTGCTATTGAAGTTTTTGCCGCCGCTGCCTTCCACCTCATGTCCCTCCCGTTTATCCCCTAGGATTGATGAAATGGGGTCGTGGTTTACCACGCATGCCGACTATCACGATCACCATGACCGATTGGGGGAGGCTGGTTCATTAACCTGAGAGGCTGGCGTACTACTAGTAGTCGTGCGAACAGTTTCAAGTGACAGAATTGTTGCAGTGCGGCTTAGTCTCCAAAATTCAGTGGACACGTTTGGAAATCCCAAATTGGGATGCGCTTGCGAATCAAGTTTCGAATATTTTCAAGTTCCGAGAAGACTCCGACGAAGGACTGACTGGATCACACTGACTGAATTCTCTACAGACAATCCGTCGGACTTTACGGGGAGCATGGTAGTACTAATCCGAGTCCGAGTCTTCAACAAAATGCATGCAAGATTTCCACATGTCTGCAAACACTGCGTCCGAATGACTACTGTAACATTCAGCCTTCTTGGCCGCTCCCGCAGGTTGGAGGCTAGCATCTGACTCAGACAGTACCGCCGTGATTGCTGCAGCAGCCACTGACAAGTCCTCTGTCTCACTGCTTACTGCTGTAAGTGATGGCGATGGTGTGGGAAGTAGAGCTGGTAATGATAGTGGAGGTGGAGCAGGAGGTGGAGGTGGTGGTGGAGGTGGTGGAGGTGGTGAGGGTGGTGGCGGTGGTGGAGGCGACGGTAATCCATGTTTCTTGTGGCGAAACGGACTGGCTGCTCAATGGAAGTGCTTGCTGGGATGAACCCGGAGGCTTGTAAAAGCAGAATGTTGTGCTATTCACTGCAGCGAGTATCGTAAACTCCTGCCTCATAATGCGCCGCGCCCTAGTTCCACTGGCATTTGCAGGATCGTAAAACTTGATCTCGAGGCCTCTGTCGCCGTGATTATTATTGCGTACTAGTGGGAGCTCAACTTGTGATTATATACATCAGAAAAGGGAAAGCTTACGCGGGGGCATATCTGAGTCTGCGCCGACTGTGAGTGTTCAGACGGTAGTAATCAGTGCGGAGGGGGACAGCAGCAAGGGAGTCCGAGTGCAATCATTAGTCGAACATCGTGAGGGGATTTAATCTTACCATGACACTAGAGTTACATATTGTACCACATGTTTGAACCTTGAGCTACTTATGTCACAAACTTGAAGCGCTCGATTCAATTTTAATGTGCATGTTCGGAGCTTGCCAGTGCTCCCTAATTTGATGGCTACTGAATCGAGACCTGTATTGATACCTACCGAATAGACCCTCGGTTGGAGCCTCGAACAGCGGAAATGCAAGTCCCTGGTAGATAAATGAGATAGTGCAAGGTTGCGAGACCTCGACCATCTGATCTTGGATTCCGGATGAATCGGATGAGACAGTAATGATCGACCTCAGATCCATGATCCTCGGGTTCAAGTGTTTGACCCATTGAAGTTCCTCACGGGCACACCAACCAGGTTGATAACACGAATCACACTGTCAAATCTAGTAGATCAGCATTGTTGTTCAATACCCCTATCGGTTTGCGAGAGCGCAAAAGACGTAAGTGTGTGCGGCGAGAAGCAAAGTCTAAATCTACATCCATTCGATTGAAAGAACGTCCGGCATTGAACGTTGCTGTCCTTTCAACTATTTTGCTTCGCAGTACTGTGGCAAAAGGGTTGTACGAGGCTGCTAGGACGTGTATTTCTTCAAATGCGAGTGCAGGGAGGGGACTTGCAGAACTGTACTGCAGTTTCTATCAGGTAAAGTCAAATAGCAATTATACTGGCTCACATGTTTGTTCTGTCTCGACGATTCCTGTGGTATTATGCGAGATAATGTCAAAGAATCAGGAAGGGCGAGAGTCTACATGCAATGTCAGAATTCATGCGAACAAGAGACTTCGAGTCGAGAATGACGAGAGCAGACAATAGTTGACGTGCATCGCCAGAATTCATGCAAACGAGAAACTTCGAGTCGAGAATGACAAGAGTCTATATGCAACGCCAGAGGTCAGACAAACAAGAGAGACTCGAGAGAAACGAGAGGCTGAAAGCAGACGAGAGTCCACATACTACAACGCTAGAGTACATGTGACAAGAGACTCCGAGTCGAGAAGGGCGAGAGTAAACAAGAGCCGGCAGAGTGTAGTGGGAATGGACGTTCGAACGTTCAACGCGTAGTGCGAGCGTGTTTCAACTTTGCAATAGTACTTTACATATCCCGGGGGTGATATCCAAGTTGAACATCGCTGTGTACATGAAGAATGTAAATGACCAGGTAGTCTGTGAACATGGCACGTGATCAACTTTTGAGATGAAGGTCACTTCATCTCAAAAGTTGATCACGTGCCATGTTCACAGACTACCTGGTCATTTACATTCTTCATGTACACAGCGATGTTCAACTTGGATATCACCCCGGGCTACGGTAGGTTATCAATATTTTAGAGCACGTTGAATGTTGTACAAAATGCAAAAGAACTTCAAACTTGGATTGAGATTTCGGGTGAGTACAGAATTTCATGTATGAGTGAGGATTAATATGACATCAAAAATTTAGAGTATTGTCTCACTGAATAAACAACATGACAGATGGGCCTGATGGCGGTTCTAATTTGACTCGTTTTTAGCTGGCTGGTATCGATGACATGTAAGTCAAATATCGTTCCCTTGGCTTACATTATTAACTTGAGTACAAATTCACAGGACATAAGACGAAATACATGGTGTCTTATGGAGACAGTCATAATTATGATTAGGCTTTGTTAGGTGACGATTGAGTGGATTTTGACGAAGACCGTCTGCCAGTGAAGCCAGAGATGAGATATCAAGACGTACGTATTCTTCAATTCCTCGCTATAAAATATATTGATTGGGCATTCAAACCGTCAAAGATCTGTGCGCATATGTGGCCCATACATCATGCCACGGTATCGCGAGCCTTTGATCACGGCCACGGCGTACGCTCTTCGCCTTCTCTTCGTTCAGGAGTTCAAGGTTCCATTATTCAAGTTCGGACTCGCACACGTGACTGCCGCGGCTCATGTTTCAACCTTCTCGAAATGCACGCTTGGCCAGAAATACTGGGGTTTAGCTCGTAGGAAAAAGTTGTCGTATACGCGCCTGAATGTCAAGGACGATTACTTTGGGCAGACGACTATGCCGAAAGTGAGTGGTTAATGGGTGATATCTTGTATTTTCAGCACGTGAAGCGTCCTTACAGCCCAAAAAATCACTGTCGAACTCTCAGCATGAACTTGGCCGCATGCGTCGCCGGAACAAAGACGACGCACTAGTATCGGCTCCTACTATCTATTACCTTTCGTTCACGGATTCGGCCCACGACAAGCCCAGCTCCTAGTCAAGAAGGTTTTTGCCGTGGTCAGTGCGAACCTTTTTCATTTGGCCGTTGCTCACGCCCGTGAATAAGTAGAAATCTAATCAATCGTGACCAGTTCATGAACTCACATCATTGTCAAGCGATTAGGGGTGACGACAAGTGTGTGATAATCTTGATCCGTGAGTTTGGATAGGACGTGATA